>BSBM01000697.1:1800000-2361507 GCA_027924585.1 Larix kaempferi | reverse complement strand
AGTATTTTGAAATCATAACCTTCCCCCATAAAGACTCAAGGAATTGTGTCAGCCTCCAAAGTGACCTTGCTGCCAAGGCATTTACAAAAAAGAGCAGGGTTTTTTAAACCCCATCCTCCAAGGTTCTTGGGTAATGATAGGGTTGTCCATTTGACAATGGGAATTCCTTCTTTTTGTTGTTCGCTGGCTGTCCAAAGGAAGGAGAAGCATTTTTTCCTTAATTTAGTGAGTACTCCTTTAGGGATATAGGTTATCATAACCCAATAGACCAGGATACTCTGAAGTACTAATTTCACCAAAAATAACCTTCCTCCACGAGATAAGAAATGATTGGACCAGGAATCAATTCTGGTCTCTACTTTTTTTATAATCCAAGTCCAGTCCTGAAAAGAATAGTTGTTGGGTTTAAGGAAGAAACCAAGATATTTGAAGCCTTCCTTCAAAGGGGAGCTAGGGAAAGGTAGGATTGAGGAAGAGGACTATAGAAGTTCCATTGGAAACTCGCTATAGGCTAGGTTGGATTTGTTGATGTTGATCTCCATTCCTGTAGCCTTTTTATATTTTTCAAGAATCACGGAGTAGGCTCTTAGGTTTTTAGCTGCGCCCTTGCCAAACATTAAAACATAATCAACGAACAGGGTATGAGTAAGTTCCGCAGTACTTGATTGTAATGCCCCTAAAATGATTGTGGACCTTAAGGGCACCTGTTGAGTGACCCAGCCGAACAACTTCGATAAAGTGGTTTCTTGAGCCTTGATATGTCTTAAAAGATTGAGGAAAACCTGAAGATGTGAATGACAGCAATAATTGATAAATGAATTAAGGAATTAAATTATATATGTGGAGTGGTATAATTGATTGATTAGTTCTTGCTTAATGATTAGCCCTGATTGATCAAGTCAAAGTGTAGTAGGACATTTACAGTCCTAGCTCTGCAACTTGGGAGGACGCAACTAAGATGTGTCATAGCTTTTCCATTTTTTATTCTGAACTTCGGGATGGAGTTATAAATAAGTAGGGATGTATGTAGTGCCCCTAAACTTACTGTAGACATTGAGGGCACTTGCTGAGTCACCTGACTGTCTGAAACATTAATAAAATAACCCTATGATTTTATTTTGAGTATATTTATGATTACGATTGATTGATATATGTGCATTTGGGTAGTTATTGTGAATGGACGATTTCATGTTGTTTAATGATTGACTTTCATATGAAAACTGTACATATGAATGATGCTTAACGACTAGCTGTGCAATTGATTACGTGATTAGACAAATGAGTAATGATTGAGTAAATTATAGATGCTTAATGAAGCAACAGATTTATAAACCAAATTGTGATTATTGAGGACAATGCCACTAATTTACGTTTGTGAGAAATGTGTGTAGCGACAGGTGAAACGGTTCACCGACGGACACACAAAGGAATATGAAGGGTCGTAGAGTATGAGTAAATCACACACAGGGAGAGCGACGACGATGTCGACTTCCGACGGAATACCACGCTTGAGCAGATAAGCATTGATCCGCTTGCTCAAGAGGAAAGCGTGAGGGTGTACGAGGTGGGCCACGGTGGAGCTGGTCACGTACGAGTTGGGGGGCGCGCAGTGAGAACGGACTCACTCCTCAATGCCATTAGTCCCTAATAGCGTGTAGACGGAGGATGGAAGGTAATGGCTCCTGAAATCCCTACATGAAGTTCCCGCAAGTCAAAACGGAAGGATGGACGGCAGAAGGGCCCGACGATGCGGTACCCTATCAAGAACGGAAAGAGTGGATGCAAGGACCCAACGATGTGGTGCCTTGCCGAGGAATGGAAACTATGGATGAATAGACCCGACGGAGTGGTGCCATGTCAGGGAAATTAAATTAAGGAACAAGGAGGCCCAACGGCGCGGCATCGGGTCTTTAGTAAAAGTTGATTGCTAAACTTAACTGCATTGAAACGTATAATTTTGCACCTAGAACTTTACTTAGAAATGCATTTGAGTACTTTAGGCATTTGCACATAAATGATTACTTTGGCATTTAAATAATATTAAGTGTTATTTAGGAATTGCACATGAAAGGATATTCCCGATTACTTAAAAATATTATAAATATTTATTTAGGAGCAAAATGGAATCCTAGGCATGGACATCTAGTCAACTCCACCTACACCACAAATCTAGGAGTTAAGTGAAATATCTAGGGGACAAACATGAACAAACTTAGGGATGTTGGTGCATCTCCTAGATAAATTGACACTTGGATGGGTGAGTTGTTTTTCATTAAAGAATTAAATTAAATAATTATTTATGCATGAAGCAACATGTGTCGTAGGGGATTTTTCTTTAAAAGGAAGACTTTGGGGATGGGTAAAGGACCCAGACCCTGGATGACTATCGTAATATTAAGTTACCTCATGACTTGCTGCTATTGAGGGTTTGGCTGGAAATCCTGGTGGGGGGGAAACCCAAGCTGGGTTTCTTGATAATTGTGTGTGAACTTTATGACCCAAAGCTCGGGGGAGGCCATGCGACTGAAAGCATGAGCCTATGGTTTGGGTGGCGAAGCTAACGGTTGCTTCGCCAATGGTTAAACGAGCTTTGCTAGAGGGATCCTACGGAAGACGTAAACGACAATGGACCAGCTGGATCGGGTTGACATGGTTAAGGTTTTGCTTATTTTTTGTTAAGTTATTCACTATTTTATTTAATTTTTCCAATAACTATAATGGCTAATTTGTTTGTATGAAGTTGTTAAAGTTTCAAGTTCAGTTCAAGGGGACCCTAAAGGAGGGGTCCTACATTTGGTATCAGAGTTGGGTCGAGCCTTGAGGGCATCGGACTCAGATTATACACGGCTTGTCAGTATCGTCAGAACTGGGGTTGATCGGACAATGGAATCAGCTGCTACTACAACAGTCTACTCCGCCTCGAATTCGACATTTGAATCAAGTTCAAAATTGTTTTAAAAAGATTATTTTGTTTTTAGTGTTTGAGATTATATTATAGTTTTGTTTTCAAAGGAAATAAAAAAAAAGAAATGGCTGTAAATCAATCTGAATTTCTATGAATTCACAACTCTGGTATCGATATTTATATATGTGAAAGTGCATAGACTTAGATTTAGTCCCTATAGGTGTTAAACTCTGCGTCTATCAAATTCGGTGTGCTGATTCCAGATTTCACAGTTGTTTTTAATTTGTTCTTAAAAATTCTGCGCTTCTGAATTGGTGTCTCCAGATCTAGCGTTTTGATTTCAAACTTAAAGTAATTTGAATCTAGATCTAGTGTTCGATTTCAATCTCATAAGCATTCCGAACCTAGATCTGGCATTTTCTTTTTATTTCAAACTTACAGCATTTCGAATTTTAGATCTTGGCGTTTGGTTTTAAATTTTGATGATGTTTTGATGATACTTCCAGAAATTTAATTTTAGGAACGGTAACCTTAACCGTAAATTCCTTTGTATTCCAGTTGAATTGGGGCAGCGATCTTTGTTTTCTTTTCACTAAAAGTAGAGATCTTGTTTTATACTCCAGTTGTAGATCTCGACTTCCATGCTTAAAATTTTAAATCTCTGTTATTCCCAGATTCGAAACCGTAACACGTCCAGCTCTTAAACTACATCTGTGTTCCAGCTCTTAAACTACAAAGATCTAGATTGGTTATTATTGCAATATTCCAGATCTGAATTATTATGAATATTAAAACTCTATTTTTGTTTTACAATTTCTTGACTTCTGGTGAAATTGATGAGTTTGTGACTCTGTCGTCATTGTTTATATATCCTCGAATTTCCTGTGATGGCGTGGAAATTTTAGATTAGAACTATCATAAATTTTAAACTTTGTGTTCGTTTATAATTTCTTCGAACTCTTGTGGAATTGACGAGATCGTGCCCTGTTTCCATCATTTATATAGATTCTGTCTTCATATCGTTTTTATATCCTCGAATTTCCTGTGATGGCAGGGGAATTTTAGATATGAACTATTACGAAGTTTAGACTCTGTTTTCGTTTTACTATCTCTTCGAACTATTGTGGAATCGATGAGATCGTGCCGTTTCCATCATTTATATAATCTTGAATTTTCTTGAAGGTGTTAAGATATTTTGTTGATGCGATCTAGGTGATCCTCTGCATAAGCCTGCCAACTAAAATTCGATGGCTGGGGTTAATGATTATGCACCGTCTTAATTCTGAATCTTATTATTGCTTGATTTCAATCGGATCTCTGTTTATGAATTAGCTTTGGATCTATATTCTCCATCTTTGTGTTTTATCATTTCTGTGACCGACTGAAATCCTTATTCCTCGATCTCTATACCTCCATCAAAATCCAAACCTTGGCGTCTTGTGTTTTCAAAATGGTAACACTCTGGATCTGGTATTTTGGCGTTTCAAAATTGTATGAATTCAAATTATGAACCTGTGTATTTAAAGCTCTGCATGGACTGCGCGTTTCCAGAAATCTCGACTGTATTATGGTCTAGATTCGACGTGCCCAGTATCAACTTCTGAGATTTTGGGCGCTTAAATTTTTTTATTTTTTATTTTTAAATTCCAAAGTATTGTAATCCAGATTCGGCGTTTTCTAAGCCTCAGCCGAAACCGATTTGAAGGAAGAAGAGTTATTGAGACTTGTTGAAATCAAATCTCATGCCCAGAATCAATTATTATATTGATCCATTTAATTTGACCTTAAATTTCTCTTCGGCTTACTCTGTCGAAGAAGCCAATCAGTATTTCCAGGATTATGATATAATCCTAAATTTGTATTGCTCCACCCTTTTTTTTTATTTCTTTTTACGGAGGTGGTAATTCTTACTTTTATCTCCATACCTGTAATCGATTTTCCATTGTTATGCCTGAGATCGAGTCCAATATGCCTTGAAAAATGATTTTAATTTGAGATCGATTCCGATCTACCATTTCTGGCTTGATTCATAATTTATTAAACTTAAACCCCATCCTTTGTTTTAAGTTATGGTTAAATTATATATTAAATCTCTGTTTTCTTTTTAGGCGTTTCCAGGTCAATACTTTGAATTACAAACTTCTCCTAGATGTCTACGAAGGATCCATTGTTAAATAGTGTTCTAGATCCATTGTCTAATCTGCCTGGAAATGAATTAAAACAGTAATCTGAGAAAACTTACCATGTTCAGTCTCTGAGGATTTATCACACTTGCCTCTACTTTCAAACCTCTATCTGTTTTGATGTCGGATCGAATCTCTAGATGGGTTCTTCTACCCTGATTGAATTTGAGTGAGTTGTTACAGTAATTTTCTCTTATAGAGTTTTCCCTACGCCTTCGGTGTTTACCAACCCGAGTCATGGATCCAACAGATCATCCCTCCCTCTTCCTCAAACTCTGTTTGCGATTTAATTATCCCACTAGATTGCAATTGTTCTGTGCTATTTCCTGAACCAGATCCATTCGTTCTAAGCTCTGTCGACAGCATGAAGATCGAGCACAGCTTGAAGGGTGAAACCTCTGAGAGTTTAGAATTAAAGTTTATTTGCTGGTATTGTCTAGAGTATTGTTGATACAATGTTAATCCAGAATTATGTCTCATTTACAAGCATTTTAAATCTTGCCATTTAATTGTACATTTGTGTGTTTCCATAAGAGCATGACAACAAAACAAAAAAAAAACTGTGTGCCCATTAGAGTATTTAATGGCATCTCTAGATTCTTAATACAGAATGTGAATTTACCCTTTAATTGCTGTCAACATTTAAGATTTGGATAAAAACATGTGTTGGTAATATTCTTCAGCCAGCAAGCCGTGGATCCCTTGGTGGCACGTATTGAACAACTCTTATGTCAATTAAAAGTCAAGACTGTTTGGACCTTAACATATTATTGAGGGTGAAGTCAGTACTGTCTAACTCCTTGTTTGCGGTAAACAATAGAAACTATTAAGTCCTTTTAAACATCATTACATTTAGTGAAAAGTGGCAATGTAGTAATATCTCCTTGTTTAAGGGATTGACAATATTTTGTAATTTTTAATTAACTATTCTTTTTAAGATATAGGGAAATGTAAAAATATATAATTTGGATGGTGAACCTGTAGTCCCATTATTTTAGTAGTTTATTTAAAAGATTTGAGCATGATTAATTCTTGACTGAAGATTCGGTTGGGTTTAAACGACTCATTATAATGGAGTCAAGCAATGATTTTGTATTTAGTAAACATCATATTGCCCCTTAAAATTCTCATGAATGCACCCTTGAAATAGAATATATAATTATTGAGAATGTCTTTATTATTTGAATATGTCTTTAATTATGATTTAGAAAATTTATATTGTCCCTTGAGTTTATGGAGAATATCTTTATTATTTGAAATATGTCTTTTGAGAAGATTATTGAGAATGTCTTTATTATTTGAAATATGTTTTTTGAGAAGATTATTGAGAATGTCTTTATTATTTGAAATATGTCTTTTGAGATTATTGAGATTGTCCATCCGTAATTAAAATATGTATGGTTCAAAAGTAATGTCTTTTAATTAATGATAGTAAATGTCATATTGTCCTTTAAAATATAATTTTAGAGTTGACTCTTATATTTTTGAAATTATATGAAGTCAACTTTAGATAAGTGGAGAGGTACGTCAATCATTCTTAGACATTCGTTCAAGTTATATAGGAGTCATAAGATTTATTAAAGATGTTTAAAATAAAAAATAAAAAAATTCACGAGTCGTACATGCTGGTATGTTCACCCTTTTGTTGAATAATTGTTGTTAAATGCAAATTGTTTTCATATTTTCTCACTTTAATGACATGCATGATGAAAAAGCTATGAATTAAAGTTTCATAATTTATTGATCAAATGAACATAAAAAGCTATGATCAAGAGAAGGAAAGATGTAAAATCAATTTGTAAAAATTTAATATGTTTGATTGCATGCAAGATCATAAATTTGTGTAAATTAGAAAATGAAAAGAGGCTTGGGAGATATTGTCAAATACCTAATAATTAAGGGAGGTGCCATTATGAAATTTATGATACACAAATTTGAATGAGTTATAATTGATTCCATGATGATAGTTTTGCATCTTAGTTAATTTTCTAAATGTCATTAAGAAAATCATGTGAATTGATTTTCTAAATTCAACATGCGTAAACGAATACATGGTGGCATGGTTTGTGAAAACTAAGAATACATTTCTTAGTTACTAAACACTAAAGAGAGTTGATGATCCGTAATTGAGAACCTTTATGGTTGTTAAAGGTTAGGTATCTTCTTAAGCATTATAAAGATTGACATATGATTTTGGTACTTATTAGAAAATAAAGACTTTGAAAAGATAGAAGATAGTTGTTCTTTTGCTATCTTCACTTAAATATGATCATGAGAAATGATGGAATGCAAATAAATAGTAAGATTTAATTCTTGTAAAGATGATAACTTGAGATATTAATGTGTTATCTTGAGGATATGTTAGGTGGAGAAGTTGAGACGACCAAAGAGGTAAGTAACTAATTATTATATGGTGTTGGTGTCATAGAATATATTATGTAAGTAATGATCGAATGGAAAATATGACGTAGTAGTCATATTGATAATGTTAAAGTTATGAGTTGAATTTTATATCCAAGCAAAATATGTGCTTGTTAATGAAAGGAAAGCAATAGGCAAGAATTGTTCAAATTGTTGAAAAATTTATTTAAGAATAAGTACTTAATATATGTGCATAAGTATGACAAGACAATGCACATTGATATGATTGATGTCCTTAATACCATGTAATTGAAACATTTAATGCATAAGAATTATGCAGTAATGCATGAAAGTTATGCATTGAGCTTAATATCACTATTTAGATGCAGTAAATATAAAATTTGATTTTTCCTTCTCAATTACTTTGTTGAAATAGTTATGGGATGAGTAACCCTTTGCAATAATATGCAAGTGTAGATGCAGGTGCTAGGGATTATCAGAAGCCTCAAACATAGGAGGTGAATATAATGGAAAGCGGTGAAAAGAGGTAATCTTTATTTTATGAGTAATGGTATTACCAAATTTAAATTAAGCATTGGGGACCATTTATGCATATTATTTATCCATGCTTTAAAAGAAAGAAAGAAAAAAAAAAAAATCGCCTTTGGGAAAAGTAAGGGAAAAGTAGATCTAAATTTTCATTTTGAAATGATTATGTCCTGCTTATTAAAAAAAAATAAGTAGCTAAAACATCATTGAAAATGTATGCTTAATTGGGATTTAAGACCAACGGCGAGTCCAAAAAGAAGATAATTTTAGTAAAGTGGAACAAGGATGTAGTGCCCCTAGACTTAAATCCTTGCTTGGATTTGTTAGGCTTGATAAACTTTTGGGTGACTATTGACGCAATGCAGCTTATAGATAACTTGGACATTGTAAACCTTTGTAGATGACTAGAAGGTATAGAAAATCTAATTTGGTATTGACAGTTATAAAAGAATTATTAGATCTGTATTACATAAGGATACGATTAAGTCCCGAGGGTGTATTGGAACAATTCTAATTGATATAGAAAATAGTGATTAGAACCACTTGTGATTATAGCCATGATTATTGGAAAAAAATAGAATACAATGACATGAAGATGAGAATAGAAATCAAGATAAAGCCTAGCGTCGAAAGTACAAGAACAAAAAAATTAACTTCGGGACGAAGTTCTATATAAGAGGGGGTGTATGTAATGCCCCTAAAATGACTGTGGACCTTAAGGGCACTTGTTGAGTGACCCAGCCGAACAACTTCGATAAAGTGGTTTCTTGAGCCTTGATATGTCTTAAAAGATTGAGGAAAACCTGAAGATGTGAATGACGGCAATAATTGATAAATGAATTAAGGAATTAAATTATATATGTGGAGTGGTATAATTGATTGATTAGTTCTTGCTTAATGATTAGCCCTGATTGATCAAGTCAAAGTGCAGTAGGACAGTTACAGTCCTAGCTCTGCAACTTGGGAGGACGCAACTAAGATGCGTCATAGCTTTCCATTTTTATTCTGAACTCCGGGATGGATTTCTAAATAAGTAGGGATGTATGTAGTGCCCCTAGACTACTATAGACATTGAGGGCACTTGCTGAGTCACCTGACTGTCTGAAACATTAATAAAATAACCTTATGATTTTATTTTGAGTATATTTATGATTACGATTGATTGATATATGTGCATTTGGGTAGTTATTGTGAATGGACGATTTCATGTTGTTTAATGATTGACTTTCATATGAAAACTGTACATATGAATGATGCTTAATGACTAGCTGTGCAATTGATTACGTGATTAGACGAATGAGTAATGATTGAGTAAATTATAGATGCTTAATGAAGCAACAGATTTATAAACCAAATTGTGATTATTGAGGACAGTGCCACTAATTTACGTTTGTGAGAAATGTGTGTAGCGACAGGTGAAACGGTTCACCGACGGACACACAAAGGAATATGAAGGGTCGTAGAGTATGAGTAAATCACACACAGGGAGAGCGACGACGATGTCGACTTCCGACGGAATACCACGCTTGAGCAGATAAGCATTGATCCGCTTGCTCAAGAGGAAAGCGTGAGGGTGTACGAGGTGGGCCACGACGGAGCTGGTCACGTACGAGTTGGGGGGCGCGCAGTGAGAACGGACTCACTCCTCAATGCCATTAGTCCCTAATAGCGTGTAGACGGAGGATGGAAGGTTATGGCTCCTGAAATGCCTACATGAAGTTCCCGCAAGTCAAAACGGAAGGATGACGGCAGAAGGGCCCGACGATGCGGTACCCTGCCAAGAATGGAAAGAGTGGATGCCAGGACCCAACGATGTGGTGCCTTGCCGAGGAATGGAAACTACGGATGACTAGACCCGACGGAGTGGTGCCATGTCAGGGAAATTAAATTAAGGAACAAGGAGGCCCAACGGCGCGGCATCGGGTCCCTAGTAAAAGTTGATTGCTAAACTTAACTGCATTGAAACGTATAATTTTGCACCTAGAACTTTACTTAGAAATGCATTTGAGTACTTTAGGCATTTGCACATAAATGATTACTTTGGCATTTAAATAATATTAAGTGTTATTTAGGAATTGCACATGAAAGGATATTCCTGATTACTTAAAAATATTAAAAATATTTATTTAGGAGCAAAATGGAATCCTAGGCATGGACACCTAGTCAACTCCACCTACACCACAAATCTAGGAGTTAAGTGAAATATCTAGGGGACAAACATGAACAAACTTAGGGATGTTGGTGCATCTCCTAGATAAATTGACACTTGGATGGGTGAGTTGTTTTTCATTAAAGAATTAATTAAATAATTATTTATGCATGAAGCGACATGTGTCGTAGGGGATTTTCCTTTAAAAGGAAGACTTTGGGGATGGGTAAAGGACCCAGACCCTGGATGACTATCGTAATATTAAGTTACCTCATGACTTGCTGCTATTGAGGGTTTGGCTGGAAATCCTGGTGGGGGGGATACCCAAGCTGGGTTTCTTGAGAATTGTGTGTGAACTTTATGACCCAAAGCTCGGGGGAGGCCATGCGACTGAAAGCATGAGCCTATGGTTGGGTGGCGAAGCTAACGGTTGCTTCGCCAATGGTTAAATGAGCTTTGCTGGAGGGATCCTACGGAAGACGTAAACGATAATGGACCAGCTGGATCGGGTTGACAGGTTAAGGTTTTGCTTATTTTTGTTAAGTTATTCACTATTTTATTTAATTTTTCCAATAACTATAATGGCTAATTTGTTTGTATGAAGTTGTTAAAGTTTCAAGTTCAGTTCAAGGGGACCCTAAAGGAGGGGTCTTACATTGATACCCATACACCTTCGATTTTTCTTTTTTTCCTTGCATCCACAATTAATCGGCTCAGGGCTTCAACAACTAGCAAGAATAGAAAAGGAGACAAAGGGCATCCTTGACGAAGGCCTCTGGTGGGAAAGATGAAGTTTGTAGGGGCTCCGTTAATGAGTATTGCAAGATTAGAAGAGAGTAAACATCCCATTATCCAGTTTACCATTTTCAGGTTCATACCTATCTGTAGGAGGACTAGTCTTAAAAAGGTCCAGTCAACTTTGTCATATGCCTTGGACAAATCCAACTTAAGGGAAAAGGCACAGAGCTTATCTTTGTTGATAGTATGCAATGCTTCCTGTGCTAGGGATACTGCATCATGGATTTGTTTGTTATTGAGAAAACCAAACTGCTCTTCAGAGATTATTTCGCTCAAAAAAGGCTTCAATCTTTGGGCTATGGTTTTAGAGATTACTTTGTAGATGATATTACAGCAAGAGATCGGTCTGAAGTCATCAAAAGTGGAACCCTTTGGTTTTTTAGGGATTAAAGTAATAAAAGTGGAGTTCATTGAACCCAGCACTTTACCTGCCTTCTGGGATTCTTGGACTACTTTCAAGATATCATCTTTCAACAAGTCATAGAAGCGGAGAAAAAAGTCCACCAAGAATCCATCAGGACCCGGGCTTTTCCCTCGTTGGAAGGAAAAAAGTATGCTTTTTAATTCTTCCTCCGTAACTTCTTTTAAGAGTTCTTCATTCATTTCGTTAGTGAACATGCGTGGGAAGGTTTTCAAAATTTCTAAAATCTCAGAGATAGAGCTACCTTGGTTATCTCTGAAAATGGCCGAGAAATGCTTTTCAGCTTCTCTTGCTTTGAATGCAAGGGAAGAGACCATGTGACCTTCTCCAGTCTTAATTTCAGTGATAGTGTTGATGCTTCGTCTACAGGATGCATACTTGTGGAAAAACTTGGTGTTTCCATCTCCTTCGGCCAGCCATAAGGCTCTGCTTTTCAATTTCCATTTTTTCTCTTCTTGGAGAAGGAGTGCTTCTTTTTTAGATTCCAAACTGGCTAACTTTTCAACTTCTTCTACGGTGAAAACCCCAGCGTCATTGCTTTGGTACAAGGAAGCTATATCAATTTCAACACTCTTCAGCTCCTTCTGAGAAGCCAGTTTGTAGCTTTTGTCCCACTCTTTAGACACCTTCTTTATCGTTTTTAGGTTATCCATAAATTGTTGCATAAATGACAAACCTCTGGTTTCAGTTAGGGGTTTCCAAGTTGTAAGAATTAGATTCTTGTACAATTCATCATCGGCCCATGTTGGGTTATATCTAAAAGGCATAGGGGGCTTAACTTCAGGTAAGGAAATTTCCAAGGTTATTGGGAGGTGGTTTGAAGTACCACCTGTTTTGATTGAGGATTTTAGAATCAAACGATCGTTCACCAAAGCTTCACTAACCAGGAATCTATCCAGTCTTTTGGAAATGGCTTGATCCCCACCTCTTTTATTCCTCCAGGTCGTCTCTAGTTTTACCAGGGAGATATCTACAAGTTCTTTCTATTTGAAAAGATTAGTAAAAAACTGGCTTAGAGAGTCTGCCCTTGCCTTCTTACCCCAACATTCTGCTGAAGACAGAGTTAGATTCAAATCTCCTCCTATAATTAGGTTTGAATTGGAGAAGAAACTTGAATTTGTGAGAGAAACCCAGTAGGGTTTCCTGTTTATAAAGGGCCCATAAATGTTTAGTAAAGAGAAGGTGAGCCCTAAAGACATAGCTTCCAAAGTTACTTCGATGGCTGAATCGAGAACGACCGAATTTAGTAAGGAGAGTTCAAGGCTCCAAGTAGTTAACAGACCTCCAGAGTTCCCATCGGCGTTCAAATTGACCATCTTCCAGTCTTTACACAAAGTTTGTATGATTTCTTCCGCCTTTTTCCCCTCCAACATTGTTTCTTGTAATAAAAGCACCGACGGTTTCAGGGTGGTTAACACCCTTTTGAGGGATATTTGTTTAGAGGCTCCCCCCATCCCTATTATATTCAAGGATAGGAAGAGCATTAGGGGCCCTTTGCTAGGGGTTTAACTCTAAGCGCCCGGGTAATTGTAGCCTGCTTTCCATTTTTAATGTCTGCAACAGCTTGTTTTTTTGCTTTGGACAGGAGGGAAGTTCTTCCTAGAAGAATTTTGGGGGGAGGATCCAAAGCGAAGCCCCCTACCGAGGATACATTTTCATCTTTCAGAGAGCTCGAAAGGGACCGAAGGTTGTAAGCCTTCCTTTTAGGGTCTAAGGGAGGCTTAGCGGGAGAGGAAACAGGGAGGGTTGCAGCTACCTCAGAGGAGGAATGAAGCAATAAAGGAGAAAAGGGGAATAGGGAAACGGGTGAGGAGGAATTCATACCTTGTAGAGGGAGAACTGGACTAGTGTTGTAGAGGATGCTTGGGGACTCTTCAGCATCAAGCTTAGGCGAATGTTTTGTAAAAAGTGAAATCCTCGGTGGAACTTTACGCGCCATGGCAAATTCCATGCTTTGTCCATTCTTTTGTTTAAAGGCATCACCTTTAGATGGTGTTTGGGAACTTACATCAGCAGTGTTCCTGCCAACTATCACTTCATCTACACTAGACCCGGAACAGTCTGTGTTGACCGCCACCTGCTGCTGCATATTCGCCACCTTTTTAGTATCATCTTTCATGACAACCAGGGACGCAACCACTTTCGAGAGAGAGGAACCAGTATATGTTTTTTTAACCCATACTTTCTTTGCAACAGTTTGAGCTTTCTGAGCTACGCAATCCTGTTGCAGGTGACCAACCATGCGGCATTTGAAGCAGCGGAATGGCAGCTTTCAATAATCCAGCTTCTACGTCCAGGTACTTCCGAACATCTGTATTTTAACTTCCTCAAGGAGACCTTCTCTTAAATCCAGTTCGACTAGTATCTTGATGCTTCTTCTATCCTGTTTTGTTTCCCAGTTGTCCTCTACAACAATAAAATTTCCAATCTTATTGCCTATTGCCTCGAGCAATTCATGTTGCCAAAGAAACATGGGGAGTCCGAGCATAATTACCCACAGCCACTGTTTGTTGTGTGGTTCTGTTTTTGCGTCGAAGTCTATTCTCCATTTCTCCAATAACAGACCTGAGGGTCCCCATCTCCAATTTTGATTTAACAGCTTGGGTCCATCTTCTTGATGTTGCAGCTTCAGTAAAAACCAACCATGGGGAAGAATGTGGAAATCAGGTTTATAACCCAACAGGGGTTTCCAATTATCCTCCATCCAATTGTCCAAAGCTGCTCGTCTAGTGATTTTCCCGCAAAATCTACCAACCTGTGCAAGCTTCAGATATTTTGGGATTTCTGGAATTTGGATATCCTTCCCGACGATCAGTTCTGCAGCCTGTTTCTTAGGATGTATGCTTCTGTGTTTTCCGAAGCCAGACTTAGCAGCCGAAGAGGAGTCAGGGAGAGGAAAATCATCATGATTTTCGGTGGGTTTCTGCATCTCATCAAACTGGGGCGTGCAGGCCTTCTGTGACGTCATAACGGGGGTTTATGTTTCCTCCAACAAGTTGTGAAACTCGCTGTCCGTGCAGAAGATGGCCGGGTTTGGGGAGTATAGCTCGTAATCCACGATGTCAACTGACATCCTAATAAAGGGTCAATAAAAACCGAGGGTGATAATTTACCTAAAAAGTACGTAGGGTACTTTTCACGTGTCTTCATCATGACCTTCGTGATTTACAAAGAAGCCTGCGTCGCCCCATACCTCCTTCACACAATTGCACACTTCCGTCTGGCTCCATTGCTCCCCCCCTATATATATATATTAAACCGAATTTTCTGATCTCTTATTGGTGCATTTTGTGGTGACGTCAGCCTGGGTTGTGTGCCCCAAGCCCTGATAGTGTGGTTTTGTTAGTTGTCATTAATGCGGTTGGTGCATTGTAAATGTCCATTCCTGCAGTTGTCATTTTGAATTGGCCTCGTTTAACGTGGGGGTGTTCTTCCGGTATGGCGGATTGGTCCAGGGGTTATGGTGAAGGATTGGCTCTTGGATTTCACAAAGCCGTCGTAGATCGAATGGTTGGGTCTCCTTTGACAGGTTCATGTCGTTGTTGTTGGTTTTGTTTGTGGGTGTAGTTTCCAGTGACTTCTGGCTTGTTATGGGATGTGGCCTCTTTTGGTGTGTGTCTGTGTTTGGCACCTCGGCTGGGTTTTTGTCCTTCGATGTGTTCGTCGCTTCAACTGATATGTGGTTTAATGCATGTATTTTTTCCTGGTATGGGGGATCTGTCTGGGATTCCTCTTTTTGTGGTTGGTGTTGGCACCGAAGGCTGATATTTTGCATTGGATGAACCCCTTCTTCAAAGGCCTTTGCGTTCGGATGTGGCGGGCGACCTATGAGGCAATACATTTCATAGTGCTCTTCTCTTTCCATATCTCGATTTTGCTCGATTGCAAAAGGAGTTCATTTATTTCGAGGTGGTGGGCCGGTGTACTGAAGCAGGTATGGTTGCAGAGGTCTTTGCTCTGTGCATGTTATGTGGCCCTTTGTATGTTTTGGAGTCATGGGGTTCATTTCTGTTGTGGGGTGGTGTTCTCATGCTGTTGCTTCTTTGTGTAGTTGTTTTTATCTTTATTTCGTGTGTCCGCTACTCATTTTCTACGATTTCAGTTCTCTTTCAAGGTGGTCTCAAAAACCGTGAGTTGCGCTATGTTTTTGGATCTTACTCTTTTCATTGGTGTTCGTCTATGGATGTTTCTATTCAGGGATGATTTTCTCTTCATTATTTATGCATCTGTGTGCGTTTATTGTTTTCGAAGGAGTTTTGTCACACATTCCTCTTGGTGGTCATGGTGCCAGCATACCAGGTAAGTTGTTCTCTCTTTTGATGAGGCTACCTATCATCTTCTCAGGTAGGGTTTTTGTGACCAAGGAATTTATCTTGAATATGTGCAGTAGCTCAACTTTGTTTAATTTTTTTTTTCCTTGGCCTGTTCGTATTCAAAGAGATGTTTTTTTTTTTGGATTCCAGGTTCCTCTTCATTGCTCTCTTCCGGTACTTTGGTTTTGCGCTTGGTGGTGTTTGCTGTTGATGAGGAAATTTTCCCACGTCTTCACCATGGTGATTCTCGTGCCATCTTTCCATGCGAGTTCATTTCTCTATTTCCTTCCTTGCCTTCCTGTTATTAAAAAATAAAAAAACTTGGTTCAAATGTTATGTGCCAGAACAGAAAATGTGTGTGCTGAGACTCCGTGCCAGGTTCGTGATAAGTCAATGGGTTCCTTAGAATTCAATTTTAGATATTTTCTGCGGGGCTTGATTTTCCCCTTGTCCAACAGGCGTCTTTCCTCAAAATTTGCAATCGATGTTTTGCTGGTTGCGGTTTAAGTCCCCGTCAATGCAATCTGCTTCTGTGGTTTGAATACTGTGGCATATTTTCCTTTGCCCATGCATTTGATTTTTTCCCATCTCTTTCCCTTTTGCGTCGATAGTTTCTGTGTAGTTTGAAGAGACAATGAATTTATTCATTTAATTATTTTTGGTGGCTTCTATTTTCCTGGGAAACTGTTCTTCGGAGTCTTAAGTATGAACCTTTTTTTACTATTTACATCATACTGTAAATTGCTCTGTGTAGAAAACAAATTCTTCATGTTCAAGGGTTTGTTTAATAACACATTCCATTTTTTCTATTAAATATGTTGATTTCATCAGATACATGCATTCTCGATGATTTTATTTTAGATTCAAATCGTCTATACCTTGGAAATGATACACATGTAGGTCTAAAGATTTAATCATGATTAGTTCACATAATAGTTCTTTTGTAGTGTTAAGGTTCTTATCGTGTTGCCGCTACTCGTTCCTCTTATTTTTTTGTCTCCCCTTTCCAAGCTTGGTTTTTTTTTTAATTTTATTTTCCCCACTTAGCTGGTTTATTCTCTTTGATTTTCCAAACGCGTATATGAGTAATATCTAGAAATGCTTTGATTTATTCAATCTATTGTTTTTCCCTCTACTGGTGGTTTTAATAGGTCTATAGCTTTCGCTTTTCTTCTGGATTTTTTCATACTACTTTACTCATTTGGAAGAGGAATTTTACCCGCTAGGTTACAATGACATGACCTTTTCATTGCTCGACATGGAAAAATATTTTTTTTAGCTCTGGTTCAATGTAAAATGGATGCATTTCACTCTTTCTAGTGTTCAATCAATTCTTCCCGTATGCTTCAAAATGGAGAGCAATCGCGTTGCCTTTTTATTAGCAAGTTCTCTTTTTAATAGGCCGTGATTCGTTCTTATGAATTTTGATTCCATTGTTGTAAAATTGATGCATTTTTTCTCTCTTGAAGCCACACATCAATGCCCTGCAAATTCAATTGTACTAAGCCTTTGTAAAATTGTATAGCGTTGGTTTTATTGACTGTAGTGATTACTAAAATTATGGTTCATATAAAAATAGCCTTTTATTTCCTCGACACTACACATTCCTTTTGATTATAAATTAACCAAAATCATTGCATATTATGCTATAATTGTCAAATTGTTCCTTGTGATGCCCTTGAAGATATTTTAATACTCCATCCTTGTCCTACCTAGCATTATTTCATTTTCCTAGTAGTTGATGATGTCATTCCCCCTAGTGGTGTGCATATGCCATCGAGGATCCATATACCACATTTTGAGCTATGCATGCATCATTTTAGGACCACTTTAGTCAGTTCCCTATTTTATAGGAACCTACTCAGTGTTCCAGTGCAGTCCCCCTGAGTTAGCTGACTCTTGTGTGGGGTTAGAGCTCCGGATGCCATTGATTATGGCCTCATGCGTCCTTTTCTGACTATTATTCATGAAAAAATCATTGATGCATGCTCTTTAGTCAATTAACTGATTGTGTCTTTAGTTAAATGAGTTTAGGTTCAGTTTGGTTGAGTTTGAGCCTTTCACACCACTCTAGTGGTGACAATTCCTATCATAGAGCAACTGAGGTTCAAATTCTCTCCATTGTAACATCATTGTTCATTATATTGATTATTGGATCATGTGACATTATTCTACTCTTATCTGAGTTCTTATGCATAATTAATTGTTTGCTCATTTTTACTGTAGTTTTCACTCTAATTCAACCTTTCTGCTCATTCTTTCTCTGTGAGGTATACTCAGCTCTTAGATCTACTGTGATTTAGAATTTCACATGGTATCAGATCCATTGAGCGTATGTTGAGAAGATGCTTTCGGTAGTGCACCAGAAGCCTCTGTATTTCCACAACAAATCTTAGTGCCATTGCATTGAATTCATTGGAGAAATACAATGAGGTCTAGCCAGATGTGAAGGATCCAGAAAAATGTTCCTACTGTCCAAAAGCAGTACTCAGTAGTAGTCTATCTCCAAAAATTGAGAGTTTTTTGCAGGTTATTCAAAGATTTTTTTGAGTTCTGCAGTTGCAGCAGTTTGCAATAGTAGCAACAGTTTCACCTTGTATTCACTCCAGTAGTTCTCATGGACAATTCAAAGTCTCATCTTTCTCCCAATATTTTGACACCCTTCAATTACCTTGATTGGAGGAATGATATGCAGATGGTCTTGCACAACAAGTCACTGTACATGGTAACAATGGGGAAGGAGGTCAAACGACAAGCAGTTGTTGAGAAGGCCAAGTATCTGAATAGATTGGATGAAGCATTTGGTTTCATGTGTATTAATATTTCCATAGATCTACTTTTCCACCTTGAAGGATTGAATAATCCAAGAGAGTTATGGTTGAAGTTAGAGACCCTCTTCGACGAACAAGATGAGCTAAGGGGCCATGTTCTATAGAATGAGTTGATTTCTATTCAATCAAACATTTTCAATGCCATCCAACAATTCTGTTCCAAATTCAAATATTTGGTCATGCAATGCAAACAGTGTGGCATTGAGAAGAAGGATCAGCAGTTGGTTGTATCCATTCTGAGAAAGCTAGGTCCTGAGTTCTCCATATTTGTCTCTACCTTCCATTCATGGTGAATGTCAATTCCTTCTTGGAAGATGCCATCCTTAGATGTTTTCATTGAATCTCTCATCCAAGAACAAGATAAGTTGATCCAAATGGGCACCTTGAAGGCCTCCAAAGATCAAGCTCTTGTGGCTGGAGAAGAAAGTGCGAATGGAAAGGGGAAGCGCAAGGGCAAGGAGACAAGGAAATCTGAACCCAACATTAGAGGAAATTTGGATGGAAAATGAGCCTTTTAACCCTAGAGTACAATTTCTTGTCATCACATATTAGCCAATCAAAATTCTTTAAAATTCAAACAAGGTGCATGTAAAAAAATTGGAGGGAAAAAATAAAAACTAATTTTTTGGATCGTATTTTTAACTTATCTCCTTGTAGGTTTACTCAAATTTCAAGCAGGAGGACTCATTGGATGCATAATTATATTATGCATCCAACGAGTACCCATGTTTCATACTTTTAACAACTTCCACACCATGAAAAATCGAAAATACATTAAAAACGTGTTTTCTCTCACTATAAACACATTTTTTAATGTATTTTCATTTTATCATGGTGTGGATGTTGTTAAAAGTATGCAACATGGGTACTCGTTGGATGCATAATTTAATTATGCATCCAACGAGTCCTCCCGCTTGAAATTTGAGTAAACCTTCAAGGAGATAAGTTGAAAATACGATCCAAAAAAATAGTTTTTTTACTCTCTCTACTATTATTTTTTTATTTTCCTTAGGAGGTCCATTTTTTACCCAAATTTCCTCTAATGGCAGAATTCCAAGTCAAGTCCATTGGAAGGATCCTCCAGCTCCAAGAAGGACAAACAAAAGGGATTTGAGAAATCCAAGTGTTCCTATTGCAAGAAAGGAAACCACCCAGAGAGATCTTGCATGAATAAGAAGATAGATCATATGACCAAGATTCTTGAACAACACAACATTGCCCTCCAAGAAGGTGCAAGAGAGACTGATTCTAGAAGTGAGTCTGATGGTCATGAGAGATTCCATGCACTGAAGGCTATATTTTCAAAATCACAATCCCTCCTCATAGATTTAGGAGCCTGCAACAACATGGTTTCCTTCAGAGAATCATTTTCTTCTCTATATCTCAAAGATGGTATGATTATTCGCATGGGAAATAACTCTTAGATCTCTGCTAAAGGGAAGGGAACAATACATATGGAGCATGGGAAGTTCAAAAATGTTCTATTTGTGCCTTCTTTTTCAGCAAATTTGTTGTTTTTATATCAGATGACTCACACAGGTTCACCAAAGAAAGTGGTCTTTGGTCCTAACAAAATTGAGAATGCATAGATCTCTACTGGGAATATTATAGCGAAAGGGTTTGCAAACCATGCCTCCAAGGCATATGAATTCTCCCATTTTTTTCCATACTCTCTGCCTACCCCATTGGCATCTAATGAAGATTAGAGTGATATCTATTTTAACGAAGATGAGGATCAAGATCTCGATGTTGAGAATAAAGTTCAAAGAGATTCAAATCCAGATCCAACACATGCTCCCAATCCATGGCCAAGGCCAATATGTGATAAAAAAGTCCTTGTAGCTGTTGGGAACAAAGTTGGGGATCCATTTGACCATAGAACCATAAGATCTCGACATCATGCAAACCTTGCACTATGTCATGTAGATCCACTTCTCTCAAAGAGGTGCTACATGATTGTGGGGTTTGATCAACAATCCCTTGAAGATGCTTTCCATGGGGGATCTACAACCAAGCAACAATATCGGTTGTATGACAAAGGGTACTCAAAGGTTCATGATTTGGACCACAATGATCCATTTGATCCAGTAGCAAGAAGGGTTCCTGAAAGACTTGTTTCGGCAAATACAACTTCTACATAGTGGGAGGTACATTAGAGGAGCAGATCCAGATCTAGCACCTGCATTGCTATCCTACATATGAGCAACTTGCCAATATTTTTGCAAAGGTTTTCACCGAGGAATTTTTTTTCCTTCTATGCTTAGTATGAAGGTTCTTTGAGTTCCCTATTGTTGTTATTTTGAGGGGGGGGTATTTTTCCCATGAGGTTTTTCCCCATTTCCTTGGTTCATGGACAATTATTTATTTTTTATCATTTATTTGATTGTATGGGTGACCTTTGGTCTTAATAACCAGGGCCCATGATGCAAAAGTATGGATTAAGGGGGGGTGTTAGGATATTTTAATACTCCATAATTTTCCTACCTAGCATTATTTCATTTTCCTAGTAGTTGATGATGTCATTTCCCCCCTAGTGGTGTGCAGATGTCATCCAGGATCCATCTACCACCTTCTGAGCCATGCATGCATCATTTTAGGACCAATTCATCTAGTTCCCTATTTTATAGGAACCTACTCAGTGTTCCAGTGCAATACACCTGAGTTAGCTAACGCTTGTGCGGGGTTAGAGCTCCATATGCCACTAATTGTGTCCTCATGCGCCCTTTTCTGACTGTTATGCATGAAAAAACTCACTAATGTGCCCTCCTTAGTCATTTAACTGATTGTGTCTTTAGTTAACTGAGTTTAGGTTCAGTTTGGTTGAGTATGAGTCTTCCGGAGCACTCCGGTGGTGACAATTCCTATGCTAGACCAACAGAGGTTCTAATTCTCTTGTGTGATTCAAATTCTCTCCATTGTGACATCATTGTTCATTATACTTATTATTGGATCATGTGACATTATTTTGCTCCTATATGATTTCTTATTCATAATTAATTGTTTGCTCATTTTTACTGCAGTTTTCACTCTAACTCAACTTTTCTGCTCATTCTTTCTCTATGCGGTATACTCAGCTCTTAGATCTTCCGTGGTTTAGAATTTCACATGTAGATGGAAAACAATGGTCTTGAATTGTGTTCAATTTTTTTTTCTTCCCAAAATATTCTTCTATTCTGGTTTCAATCTTATTGCATTTATATCTTTTCTTTTTTGTACTCGATCCCTCTTGACAAAGACACTAATAAGCTTCATAGCTTCGTTTGTTGTGAATGTCTCTTTTCACATTGAAGAATGGTAACCCTGTATCAAATGGTACAAATATTTACTTCATTGAATGTAGTAACTAATAAAGTGATAATTTAGGTTAAAATAACATTTTATTTACAAACTCAATTGAAGCTATATTAGGATGTCTTCTTTGCAAATGCATGTTTGTTTCTTTTTTCCTACTCAGGTTTCTGATGACAATGCAAGTTTTTTTCGTTTCATGTGCCTTGCTCTGCACTTGCAATGTATGGTCACAAAAATAGTTGACTAGTCTTCTTTAATAATATTTAAAGCAAAAAACGAAATTCATGGGTTGTGGGGATATGGAAAAGTTTTTTTAGACTTGCATATAAATGCTTGCAGAACATCCTGCTTGCAATAAAACATTGCCACACCCAAATTTTCTAGAAATATTGCTCAATGTCTTGGAGAATAGAACAAGAAAAGATTTCAGTTGTAACTTTTAAATAGAGAAGACTATGTTAATAGACATGGTAGAAGAACTCTTTTATTTTCTCATTAGTTTTTTTTCTTTCATTCTCGTTGTAGTTTGCTTGTAGATCCAATTGATGTTCTCCATGTCTCTTGGAAGAGACAATGATTCTATTCAAAATCTATGCCTTGTGCTCATAGGGTCCTACAATTTGAAATTTCCCATGTCTTTATCAAATTATACAACATTATTGCTATTGCTTGTAGTGATTACCAAAGTCATGGTTCATATGAATACAACCTTCT
This sequence comes from Larix kaempferi, assembly GCA_027924585.1. Taxonomy (NCBI): domain Eukaryota; kingdom Viridiplantae; phylum Streptophyta; class Pinopsida; order Pinales; family Pinaceae; genus Larix; species Larix kaempferi. The sequence continues at coordinate 2,338,992 of BSBM01000697.1, read as the reverse complement.
TGTTCCTTGACATGGAACATGCCTTTAGATTATACCTTAATTAAAATGATTGCATACTTCTACCAACATTGTGAAATTATTGCTTTCCATGTGCTTGCAGATGGAAAATAATAGTTGGATTTTTTCAAAAAAAAAAATAGTAGATTCTCGTAGGCTGTTTTGAATCTCATTGGATTTATATCTATTTTTTGCATTCCAATCATCTTGAAAAGGAAAATATTCACCTTGAGAAGGTCGTCCCAGTGCTATTGACTCCCTACATGTTGAACAATGTTAAGTCTGTATCAAATTGTGCAAAAAATGACTACATTGAATGTAGTTATTAATAAAGTGAATTAACATGGAAATGAAATTCCCTTTCCAAAGTGATTAGAAGCTACAATATAATGTCTACGTAGAAAATGCATGTGTATGTTCTTTTACCTTCCCATGTCTCTGATAACAATACAATTTTTCTTTCCTTTGCATATGCTTTGCCCTTCACTTGCACCATGTGCTCATAGAATAGTTAACTAGGTTTGTTTAGCTAGACTTAAAGCAATGAGGGGGGAAAAATTGGCCTATGGAGCTATAGCAAAGTGTTGTTGGATTTGCGTGGTGCTTGAACAAAAAATATTCCTTGCAGTAGACCATTGCTAGATCCAAATTTCTAAAAATAATTCTTTGGCACAATAGAAAATAGAGCAATCCCACATTCTAGTTGCAATTTTTAGATAAAAAATACTAGGTTAATAAACATAATAAAAAAACTATTTTCCTTCTTCGTTGGATTTTTTTCTTTCCTTCTGATTGCATTTCATTTAAACATGCTATTATACTTAGAAAGAAAACATTGCAAACTAATGCTGCTTCTTTCCAAATTAAGGTTGGACTTTTGTCGACTTGATCTCCCCAACAATCATTTCCACTTTCTTTTGTTGTTTGGATTTGAATAATATAATGAAAACATTGTGATTCTTCTACAAAGGCATGTTCACCTTTCTAAATCCATTCCTATGGTCTTAGTGCTTTGGCATTGTCCTTGGTATGTTGTGTTTACATAGATCTTTATGTGTCCATGTTGCAATTTGCTTCTGTAAAAAAAAAAAAACTTGCATTTGTAGGGTCTTTTCTTTTAACACAGTGAAAAAAAGGTGCAATGAAACCTATACAATGTCCATGGGTAGATTGATAAACATCAATTTCATATTGGGAATTTTTTTTTTTTATAGTAAAGGCGTGGACCCTTGCAAAATTCCTTCATATCATGTCAATGTCTATTGCATTTTGATATACAATTCGATCTCTTTGTTGTTGATTTCTTTTCATAGAACTTGCTTTCATGACTTGACTAGATTGAATATCCTATCTTTAAAAAGGATAAAAACAATTCTTCTTCTACAATTTGTTCTATAATTCCCCTTTTGCAATTAGGATCTTTGTCCCCGCTTGTTTTCTCTTCCTTTGCGAATCAATTGTCATGAATCTCTTCCTTTGACATGCTACAATTGCTTCTTCACTTTTCCTTTACTTTTTTTTTTCCGTTTCTTGCAAGTATTGCTTTCAACTTCTATGTGTAGTAGAGAGGCTTGTTTCAATTGATTTGTGTAGCCACAAAGCATCGTTTTTTTCCAATAAGACATGAATTTGTTGATGTAATTGATGTGGCACTGTCGAGAAACCACTTGTTTCGTTTGCAATATTCCATTTTCAAAATGGATATTGCCTCTTTGATGCCTTTTATGTATTTTTTCATTTTCGATACACATCAACAGAAATAAGAGAAGCAATTATAAACCATTTTCGTATTTTCCTTGCACAAGGGGATCCTTCTGAAATTGCATAATTGACATTGGAACTTCCACCTGTATACTTGTCAGAGTTACATGGATTGGAAGATAGGAATCTCTATCTTCAACGGATGTCCCAATATGTTTCACAACCAGATGAACACAATGTATATGGCCTATGGGGTGATATCTTCTTGATAAAGGGGTTTGCAAATTGGTTGAAGGTGCATGTTGTTGTTTGGTCATTCTCAACAAAAAAAAAATATCTTCACTTTAACTCTAGACATTTTGGATATTTCTACAACATTTTGTTCCATGATCATATACCATCTGCTGGCCACTTTGAGCCATTGCTCTCTTGTAAGTCAAATGCATCTTGGAATTTTTGGACCAACAATTGTTAAATGGCATTGTCAAAATCTCTTGTCACAACAATTTTCTTGAAACACATGCTATGAAAAATATGCTTATGCAAAAGGGGTTTGTTATTTTCTCCTCCATTGAAGGACATTGTTGTGACTCTTTATTTCAATCAATTTCAAAATTGACAAAGACGTTTGACATTGCAAGTCTTAGAAAGAAAATTGCACAGACTTTCTTTAATTGTATCCAATCCAATGACAACAGAGCACTACACTGTTTGTCCAGATATTTTCATAAGACATAATACAAGACATGTGTCTTGTTTCCAATTGGGAAACTTTTATTTTCAATTTGGCAGAGCCTTTTAGTATTGGCCATATAGATGGTGGTCAATTTGCAATCTAGTGGTTGTGTGAGTTACTGGACATCAACATTTTCCTTTGGAGCACACATCTGTGCAAAATTCAACAATGCTACTACTCAACAAAAACTACCAAAAAAAAAAAAACTCTTACACCATGAAATGGAAACATGCAATTTGCATTACCGTCCATTGTTTCAAACAAGTCTTCAAATAACACCATCCATCATGGAAAACTCCACATTGGATAGCTTTTACATTGATATGATTAAGAAAAGCACTAGTAATATGCATCAACCCACTAAAATGGGAACCAATGACAAGAACCATTGCATTGGTCTACCCAAAGAACCTATACACAAAAGGATTCCAAACAAATAAACATCCTTTTCAAGGAAAGAAAAAGGTAGTTTAAAAAAAACCTTCAATGCATGGATGTACAAACATCGATTATAAATGAAAAATGCCTCCACACATACAACAACAAAGAGAAAAAAACTTTGAGCAAGCCATTCAAAAACTTGGATTCAACAAAGAGTTCTATGCACCTTGCAACATTGGAGGCTTCTAAAAAAATAAAACATAAGAAACAAGCTAAGAAAGCAACAAAAAAATACTTAAAATCCATTCAAGATACACCTATTTATGCATGTTGTATTTGTGAGTGCTTCCACTTCAAAAAAGACACATGCCGTATCAATGAAAACACCTTCTTTGCATTGCAATCCTTGCAATGGAATGATCTTCCATCTTCTTTTTCATTGAACATGTACATATGTAAATATTGCAAAAAAAATGTCTCCAATTCAGAGATATTGGTTTTTGCAACGCCTCGAGATATTCGTCGAAACCCCTCCTTTCCCGTTGTAAACATCTTGACACCTTAGGAGGAGTGACTTGTCTCGCCAAGAATTTCTTTCGCTCAAATCCAACAACTAGGCTATAAGCAAGCTCAATTAGGGTTGAATGGCATAGTCACCAATGTACCTGCATCTTTGGACAAAATCCTTACAACATTTCCTAGAAATATCAATATTCATGACATGCCAATTGCAGTAATGCTAAAGCGAAAATTGGAATAAAGAATGCTTACATCTATGGAATTGCTTGCCTGAATATTGTCATGCTTGCATTGAAAACTCTTTGTACCATGGAACTTTACAAATTAGAACATGTTAGTATCATTGAAGATTGGGAAGCAAAATTCAATGAAATGGCTAGCAAACAACACATTGAAACCTCAACTACAAATTCAACCAACGAAGATGAAATATTTTCACTTTCCGAGGACATTGATGAAACATAAATGGAACCAATAACTAAAAAATTAGTGCATGGGTATGGATAAACTCATCTAATTGATTATTTATCCAATAAGCTCATAGAGATAGCACCTTCCGAAAACTATCATTCTTTAGGAATTTTCCAAGATAGGTTTTCCGAAGAGCTCAATTTTCCCACACTTTTCTATGGATCTAGCCGACCCCAATACATCTATGATTGATATCGATACCAACAAATAGTCTAGTGGGAGCTACAACATGAAAGCATGGACATTGAAGCATACCCTATAAATTTGTTCTTCAAAACAGTCAAAGTATTGATAGGCCATATTTCTAGTTCTACATGGATATATATTCGTATAAAGGAATTGAAAGGAAATAAATTGAAAGAAAAAGATGTCAAATAACAACTTAATCTTGAAAATATTGTGAAATATCCATTTGCATATCGAACACTTAAAGCTATTTGTACATATCCTGACTACTTTGATAGCATGAAGAAATATCTTTTTTCAATGATATGGAAACTAGGTCCACCAACTTTCTTTGTCAGCTTTACAATAGCTGAACATCTTTGGGAGCCTTTGTGCAATGCTTGAAACACCTATAGAACAAAGACCTTGACCAATTGCCTACATTGTTCTCAAATGATGTGATTGACATCTTGATAAGAAAACACCCAGTCATTTGCAGTCACTACTACAGACACAATATGAACTCTCTTAGATGTTTTCTCTTGAAAAATAATTTCCTTTTTGGAAAGGTCAATGACTATTTCTTCACAACCGAGTTCTAATAAAGGGGCAACGAACATGAACATGGTATTATTTGGATTCAATATGCACCAGTATATGGGAAGAACAATAATCATGAAATACCATCTTTTGTAGATTGTTATATTTCAACGAACTCAACTTTTCTTTATGAAGACTTCATAAAGGTTCAAATGCACCGACACACAATAACTTGTAAAAAACATCGCAACTCTAAATGCAAATTTCAATTTCCGATTTTTCCCATTGATACCACAATTTTTTTGGAACACATAAACCATGTTTTTGATAATTTAGATGAGAAAACAGAGCTCCTTTCCTTCGTTCTTGAATCTAAACAATACCCCAAAAATATGTCCTTTGACTCTTTTCTTGGAGAATTAAACTTGAGAAGAGATAACTACATTATTCTATTGCGATGTTCAATCAACTGGCCTACATTACTTTTAAAGAGAGACCCTTTAGATATTTGGATAAATCCATTCGCAAAAGGAATTCCTAAATTTTTTGGGGGAAATAGCGATGCTCAGTTCATTTTGGATGCATATGCTATTGCAACATACGTGAGATCATACATAATGAAACTAGACATGCCCACGATAATGGCTCTAAAAAATCAAAGAAGAGTCTCTTTCCAATAATTCTCGCCAGCTTGAAATAATACAAAGAATTGGAAACACACTTATGACCATGCAACAAATGTCCATTAGGAAAGTAGTCCATATTTCCTCTTCACTCATCCTTGAGAAGGACAATTTTCATCAATACTACACTAGATGATAAAAGTATTGTTGTTCTAAAGAAACCATCTTTGTTGCAAAATGAGCCAGATGATTCTAAAAACATTATTGCACCATCTATAATAGATAAATACATTGACCGCCCACATGAACTTGAAAATGTCAAAAGTAGAGAGGAAGACTGTGTTAGGAAGTATTTCTTCTCCACGTTTCGAGCCACAAAGTAGGGCTCATCTATTTCTTCTCGACATTTCGAGCCACAAAGTAGGGCTCATCATCATGAGCCCTACTTTGTGGCTCGAAACGTCGAGAAGAAATACTTCCTAACGCAGTCTTCCTCTCTACTTTTGTCACTCACTGCATAAATCATGAACATCTTGAAAATGTCACTTTAGCTGAATACGCATCTTCATATTCCCTCGTCAATGAAAAAAAATCAAAAGAAGTAGGCCATGTATCATTTGATATATTCAATACAATCAAGGAAAATATTCTAAAAACTTTGCAAGGAAGAGGTTGTTGCTATTTGTCCCTTTCAAAAACATTTGCAACTTGTTGGAACATCCCATGGAAACATCGACAACATCCTATGAAAGGCATAAAACAAAAATATCTAATATTGAACAACGATTCTCGCTTGAAGCTATTGCAAAATGGGGCAACCTTGACATTGGAAAAGAATCTGTAGAAGCGCATCTTGAAATGGCATCAAAATCCACAACAATAGACAGGCCAATTGCCCAACCAAACACTCTTGAAAAATATGATATCCATGATGACTTTCTATAAAAAAGAGTTATGCGCATGGAAAAAGAGTTCAAATTCTCCAATTTAATCGACAAACCTTTCTCCAATTTAATCGACAAACCTTTTGTTGACAATCTAGATGAATACATTTCAACTAGAAGAAATATGAAGGCCGAGCAACAATCTTTAGTGAAAGAAATTATAATGAAAAAACAACAATCCTTCAAATCCAGTCCATCTGTTTCTTACAGGAAGTGTTAGCACAGGGAAAACACATACTACAAAATCTCTTTACAATTCTATTGTCTTTTTCTATGACAAAGAGCTTGGCAACGATCCATTGAAAATAAAAGGTCTTGTCACTGCATTGACAGGAAAAGTAGCACACCAAGTTAATGGTGTCACTATACACTCTGCTTTCAAACTTCCTCTAAATTCGTCCAATCTACTCCCTTTAAGCTCAAATACACTAGATCTTTTAAGCAAAGACTTCGAACAACTTAGAGTGATTTTGCTTGACGAATTTTCTTTAATAGGTTCCAATATGCTTTATAACATAGACACTCCCATGAAACCATTTGGAAATATGAATGTCATTTTCCATGGTGATCTCTTCGAAGTAGAACCTGTACATGACTCATGGATCTTTGAATTTCCAAGCTTCCAACAACAAAATTTTCCCTATAGCATTTGGCCCGACTCTGTAAAATATAATGAACTAAAAAACATTGTCAGACAAACTAATGAACAATTCATTTCGATTTTGAATAGGATAAGAAAAGGAAACCAAACATTTGATGATATGCAGTTTTTGAATCAACATTGTCATAGACAACCACCAATTGATCCATCATTCCCCTATCTTTATTACAGCAACAAATATGTTGATGAACACAACTCAAAAATGCTCTCCATTGTCGAAACTAAGTCATTTAATTTTGTGGCACATGACATTAAAATAGATCAAGTTGAAAACATTTTTGAAGCACAAAAACAAATCCAACTCCCCTCTACAATCATAGTAAAGAGAAACATGCTCGTTGAATTTGTAGGTGAAAACTACTCTATATTTGAAGATGGCCTTGTCAATGGTGTAGAAGGAATTTTCAAATACTTTAGCGACTCATCCCCTAGCATTGTTTGGGTCGAGTTTACGGACTTGAATATTGGTGCAATTTCATGAGCTAATATGCAACATCGCTATACTGGCCCTATCCTTTGCAATTGGACACATATCAAGAAGGTCACAACACAAATATCCCTTGGAAATAAGATAAATTTCATCCTAACACAATTTCCACTTCAACTTGCATGTGCTCGAACAATCCATAGAACTAAAGGATTGACACTAGAAAAATTGGCATTTGACCCAAAAGGGGTCACAAAACATGGCCTTGTTTACACTACATTGTCTCGTGTAAAAAACATTGAATCTCTTTATCTTATAAATAAATTGCAACAAAAAAAATTCTATGTATCATCAAAAGTAGGTGCTGAGCTAAGTAGACTAGAGAAAAATGCAAGCTTGCATTTTGAATATTGTAGAAATTCAATTCCTAATACTGAACACATATTCATATGTTTGCTTAACACACGCAGTTTGATTACACACATCAAGGATGTTGCAAATGAAAAATCCAATCAAACATTATATGTCTTCAAGAAACCCACATGCATTTCCCCGCCAAAATATCTATGTTTACAGAACAATACAACTGAATTGCAACTTGCTTAGTCCATGGCCTTCTTACAACCATAAAGAAATATATCCTAATCCTTCAAACAATGATTTATAATGAAAGATGTTCGAGGAAATTGTCGTTGACCTACAACTATCCAACAACATTCTAATCCTTGTGAAGTTTTACAATAGACCAAATAGCATTCCTAACAATCTGTTCCATGTATTGACCAACATTTTGTCCAGAAATGAGAAGAAGACACTAGTCATTATTGCTGGTGACTTCAACATTGACATGTTGAAAGAAACATTGTCCCAAAAAAAATTGCAATTGTTTATGCATTTGAGCAATCTTAAACTAAAAACAAATAAAGCAACAACAAATTACGGTTCTATGATTGACCACATATGGACAAACATAGATCTTGATATCATTCTCTTTTCCATTTCCAATTCCTATTGGTTTGATAATTTTATTAGTCTCTTGTCAATTCTTTTTAGTTGCATCTGACCTGTTTCTATTTCATCTTTCAATTTCATGTGTTTCTTCCTTTGTCTCAGGTTGTTTATTTTACAACTTTCTTAATCCATTGACACTTCTACTCATTGCTATCCTTTCCAATTTTCAACAAATTTGAAACAGAGAATGGTGTGTTGTTGAGGACACATGCATTTGGTATAATAACACTTTAAAAACTTTATGAAAAATGAAATGTTGAAAAAAAGAAAAAAAAACCATGTGATAGTCATTGTTTGGTGCACTTTTGCAATTGCGCAATTGCTTTACATGTGCCTTAACACCACAACATGCCCTTGTTTGTCTTTTCCTGCATTGATGTTTCCGTCACTAGCCTATGTTAAAGACAACTAAAAAACAACTTTACTTGTACCATTCATAAACAACACTTATTTCTTTAGTCTTGGTACATTCTACTAATGTCCACAACATCAAATCTGTTCAACATTGCAACAACAACAAACTTTCACTCAATGTGTTCCAACGACATTTGCAAATTCCTTGTCATGTAGCACTCTCACAGGAAATGTTTCCATCACAATTTTTTTTCTTTGGTCCACTTTTCATGTTGGAAGAGTGGATCTAGTCATTTCCATTTGCATATGCACCTTTTTCTGTTTGCTACTCACCCATGCAAAATCTCTTTCCAACATTCTTAATCACTCAATGCAGATTTGTTCTAAAAAATAAATAAATAAATTCTAAAGCATTCGCAAAATCCTATTTGCATTATTTGTTCTAAGTTTTCCTCAAATTCGGATTTGTGTTTCTATCTGAAACATATGGTGCAATTCTCTTCTCTGCTTTCAGGGTTGTCCTCCTTTGGAAATTGAGAAAAAGAAAACAACGCTCCAAATAAACAACGACAACTTAAACAACATTTCTACAACCAAAAAATTATTGAAATGACATCAACATCGATCAACCCTTCAGGTGAGAAAACTCTTTCCTCTTCACAATATGTTGAAGAGAACATTTCTATGGAAACAACCCCAATGGTTGTTGCAAACAAAACAACCAATAGCTCCAAGAGGTAATACTGCTTTTCATTGATACTAATGTTTTTTTTCTTTTTTCCTTTTTAGATAATGTGCTTTTCCATTTGACATGGCCTCTGATATATTCATCTACACTTTCATTTTCCAATAAAACAATTTCCATTCTAGAACTTATACATCATGCTCTGGTCTTCAGTCCAAAAATAGTCCTATTCCTATTTCATGTTGGTGTCATTATGTCTGCAGGTTCAAATAACTAGAAATGACACCATCCTCTGTCATAGATATATGTAGTACATCACATAGCAATATTTTTGAAGGAGATGTCTTGGTTTTCTATGGACCTGCAGAGAACCAAAATCAAAATTCCTCTGTGAAAACAAATATTTTGCATGCATATCTTGTTGACATAAATGTCTTGATAACAATTATAGTTACTATGAACGAAAATTTCATAAATTGATTTGGTTCCTTTCTATTGCCAGGAAAAAGTGTTAGAATAACTGGTTTTGAACTTAAAAAGAAGGGCTTATATGATTGTGGAGATGCAGTAAACTCAATAGCAATATTTCCAACAACACTCATTGAGACAATAGACCAAGTCTGCAAAATGCATGCTCAATCAATGAGCTGGTGTCATTGGATGAGACATACGTTGTTGGTTCTATTGCAGTTATTCTTGTTTCCTGCTAGTACAACAACAAACAACTGGATTTTTACATTAGGGATGGTCAAAATACAAATGACTATGCAAATGTATGGGCACAACCTTTTTAAATATGAAATGAAAAAATATCTAAAACTTATTTTCTCTTTCAATTTCTTTTCAAAATTCAAATGTTGTTTTTTGTTTTTTTTGCTATAACTATATAAAATTCAAAATTCCCGCGAATAGATTTGTCTCTATTCATTGCATGCAAGATCCTTTCCTGATTATAAATTGTTTTTTTGCTTTTCCATTGACAGTTCCAGGTAAATGAAAACTACAAAAGTTTCTTCCTCCGAGTGCAGCAACAACTTGCACATGACGAGACACCTCTCTATCTTATCAAGAACATTGTACTAGACCAGGTCCAAAAGGGAGCCATATGATGAAGACCTCATATGCCACATTCATCAATCCTCTAAATGATGCATTGACGATTCAAAGTTTGGTTATAATTATTGAAGCAAAAAAAAAAGTAAGGAATTGACGATGACTTCTCCTATGCAATTTTTTTTTTTGTAAGTTAGATGATTCCTTATATTGATATTTTCCACATGTACACAAAACAAGGTCCTCTTAGGGTAGAGAAAATAGACCCAAACCAAGGTTTTAGAAGTTTTAAAGGCCCTTTCAGAGTTGAGAAAACAAACCCATCATAAAAAATATCAGAGTTTTCTATCAGTAATTCAAAGACTGACCACAAACATAAACAAAGTATCATTCAAAATTTTCTATCAGTAATTCAGGAACTACCCATAAGAAAAACTAAGAACCATAAACATAAACTAAAACTAGTCTATTAAGTTCAAACCTGACGGTTCAACAGGGATCTCAATACCGAGCCGGAGAGAAATCCTCTTTTGGTTCATCAGAATCTGCTTGAGCATCAGGACCATCTCGTCTTGCTGCAGTAAAATTTCCGCTTGAGCTTCCCCTCGGTCTACCAAAGTCTTCCCGAGCACCAATTTCTGAAGCCAATGATAATCCAAGGTACACTGGTAGAGGGTAGCACGGCCTCTTGTAGACCCACGATTAGGGATTAGGGCCTCAAATTCTTCCCTAATATCCATGTCGGGAAGGCAACCCAGTGAAACTTCCGCGTCCTCCTCAGCTTCTTTGATATCCTCCTAAATTTTCGTCGGGATTTCCTTTATGTAACGGCGGGAATTTCCCACTACACCTTGCAAAAACCTCACCGGTGGTCCAGGAGGAGGGCATGCTGGTTTTTCATTGTGTTGAGTGTAAGCCCGTTTCGTAGGTGGCATTGCTGAAATGGATAGGAGTGAACCAGCGAACTAGTTGCGAGCAGAACGAATTTCGCCAGTTGAGATGTATAGAGTCGAGAGCCAAACTTCTTCCCAAATCCAAACATACCATCTCTTATGGTGTTTCCTGCTCCTAGTACCCTCTTTGTAACCCAAAACCGGCGTACCATCGCATTCATGGTCATCCATTAGAGTAGGTAGAGTGCGCGTAGGAATGAGTAGGAGGCCTGTTGCCCTACTCGAGGTATGATTTAATTCTCCATGTGTTGTGTACGGTGAACATAACCTGAGTTGCATGGGATGGCGAGTGTCATGCCTCATGGAATTCTGCGGAGGGCACGTGGCCATCATGCTGTTAGGTAGTGGGGTTGGTGGTGGGGCCGGCTGTGTCCATCATCACCCGCCATGGGGAACTCCTATGCAATTTGAAATGATACCTCGTTTTCAATTGTTTCTTGGTAATTCTCTTGCTATGTGCAATTTCCAGATATGTTTTTAATATCTGATAAGAGAAACAATATTTTCTTATTGGAGATTATTTCAATTGCTTGATTTGCTTCTCGTTTCAATTGATATAATGAATTAAATCCTTTGTCTAGAACAAATAACCTGGTTGTGACCATGAAAAATGTTCAGCGTCTAACTTTTCTTCTTAATGCTCTTTTCTCCTTTGTTCTGTGACAAGATTATAAAAACAAAAAATTACACTTTGCATCTACACCATTTAAAACAATTAGTTGAACCATCTCACTTGCATATTCGAGCTTGTAGTGTGGTTTTTTCATGCTTTGCTTTTTATTGTCACAATGTTCACATATAGTCATATTTGATATGACATTTTCTAACTGTTTTGTGACATAAACTGTGTCATGTATATGGAACACTCAATATCAAGAATGCATTCGCACCACCGTTCTAATGCACATGTGTAGAATGCAAGCTTCTTACGATTCAAAGTATAACATTATGTTCGTTTCGCAATCGTGAAACACCCACTACATATGAACATATTTTGCATTGCAAAATGGAAACATATGAAGGGATCATTGAATGCACACTACGAGGAACCCAACTAAAGGAATACTTCCTAGCAATTGTAGCTATATCATATGACCAGTATTGAAAAATAATTTCATCAACTATCTTCAATCTCCAAAAATTCAACCTTCAAGGACTCTTCACCTTGGCTATGAACAACATGATTCTCAATTGCAAAAAAATCTGGCCGGAAGGTATGAATAAACCCTTCTTCTATATCAAACTTGTTATGGATTTTCCGATTCCTTTGATTTTGGAACTCAGACTTCAAGATCTTATTGCAACATGCTCCTTTCAAGTTTGTGTCGCCAGATATTTAATCTCGCATTTTTTTGTTTTATCTATTTCTTTTTTATACCTAAGTTAAAACTACATCAAGCTCCAATAGAAAAACTAATATAACCAAAGCAATTCCTTGTTATATAGCATTGCTTTGAAAAATTTTGCTGGCTATTATCAAATTTTCAAGTCCATGCATTGAATGTTTTATAGAATTATATTGATTAACATAGCCAAGAAAAGGGTCCAGGCAATGTTCTCTCTAACTAGTTCACAGTGTAATTTGGATGGCGTTTTCCTAGCTGCAAATGATATTTTCATACATCCCTTGCTTTATTAGCATACTTGCTGTTGCAATCTACCTAGTCTTTTGCATGCTTCCTAGATAGATCATTGATAGTTGGTCAATGCTTCTGTTTCAAATCATATTTTTACATTGCCATGTTATGACACAATTGACTCGACACTTTCTATGTCTAATTTGTATATTGTTCATGGCTCTTGTCTTCCATTTATAGCAATTTTCTTGCTTGCTACTGCTATTATATAGAATTAATTGCTCCTAGTGCTCCATCTACTCTTGCAAAGATTGACTATCTCACACACTGAACATAGTAAAATTTCACATAGTATACTTCCTTCATATTGTTTCAACATAAATGGAAATATCACTATAATAGACAATAGCTTAAATTGTTTTCATCCTATCTGATAATCGTAATTGCTGAAACAATAAAACCAATGTTTTCCTTAACTAGATGAAAAGCTTAGATAAACTTCCCAGAAATGTATTTGTAATCATTGTTAAACTTTTTGTATCCAATTTGTATGTTGTATTGCACCTGGCTGCTTAGCTAGCATATAACAAATAATCCTTCCCAAAACCAAAGATGAAATAATAAAGAGAATATATAGCACATGAGCCGCTATCACTATCAACCGCCGATGTAACAAATACGGATGAAGCTGACAACAAAGGAGTTTTCTTTTGTTTTTTGCTTCTCAACACTTGGTCTCATTGACATTTTCCAATTGCTTTTTCCTGTATATATTTTTGTTAACCTTGTTTTTTTTTAACATTGAAAACTAGCAAAAAATTTCAACATTGCAAACATGCAAAAACATCTACCCGCATAGTCTTATATTGATGCCACCGAATATTGCTCTTTGAATAGCTAATATAAACACTTTCAAATACTGAAAATCAAAATTCCTTTCCATTCCCAATACAAAAAAGGAAAAAAAAATCTTGGTTCTGAACAAATTTACATTGTCAGCTACACATGGTAGTTCTTTATTATCATCATCTCAGTTAAAAAATGTAAAAAATGGATAAAAGTCTCAGCTTTTAAGTCTTATGGCTCTTGAATTTAAACTTTGAAATGATAATGTAGGTAAAATTTGTAAAGTTATAGTAGATAGCAGTGTATGAACAATTTTCATTAATTATTAAAATGTGTATGCTTGGTGAACATCGCTTGAAATATAAACTCTTTGTGCTAATCTGAAACAACCAATTGACAGTGTGTATAAATTCCAAAATAACATAACCAATACTGCACATACTTAGTAGCAATGCTTCTATCATGGTTTGCAAACATAAAACATGGTTGTGTGAACTGCATACTAATCAACATAGTTATTTGCTAGATCACTAATAATTGCATATGTGATAAACAATGTTTCAATGTTCATTGCAGAGTGCGCAAACAATTTGTTTTGAAGGAAAATAAGTCATATTCGTTGTAAATTGATTTAAGTGTCAAAACGCCAATTTCATTAAACTTGGACATATTCTAGTCCAAGTCACTTTGAAGATGGGTCAAAAACAACCTTTCTAAACTCCAAAATCAAGCAAAATCCAGCTCCAAAAGTGCCAAATGCAGGTTCCAAAAGTGCCAAAACCGGTTCCAAAAGTGCAAAATCCGGTTTTGAAAGTGCCAAAACCGGTTCCAAAAGTGCCAAATCCGATTCCGAAAGTGCCAAATCAAGGTTCCAAAAGTGACAAAACCAGTTCCAAAAGTGCCAAAACTGGTTCCAAAATTTCCAAATCCGGTTCCAAAAGTGCCCAAACCGGTTCCGAAACTGCCAAATCCGTTTCCAAAAGTGCCAAATCCAGGTTCTAAAAGCATACTTTTTCTTTTGATATTGCCACTTTTGAAATTGGTTTTTGCGGTGTTTCGATATGATAATTATGACGGTCATTTGAAGTTGTCAAAAATATACAAATCATTAAATGAATTGTTGTCTGTATAATATGACGATCATTTGAAGTTGAATGTCATTAACCAACACCCCATTTTTGAATGAGGCCCGAGATAAATGAATGAAGGGGCCACCAACCATTCTTCCGCCCACTATTATTTTCATAATAGTTCTATACTGCAAGAAGGGTGGTTTGATATTTCTTGTGTTCACCATTCTGGATACAGGTGAATTACCGGATATTGGTGTTCATAATTATCTACTAAAAGAAGGGGCTGCTAATCCTTCTTGACGGAAGTTGGAAGTCGAGATAAATATTGTTTACATGTTATAACTTAGCCAATGTCCTGATCCATACCAGTTACTGTGGAAGTTGGTAGTGGGGAATTGTCATCCCAGCCTTCGTAGCTTAAATATTTTTTCATTTCTCTTTTAAATGAAGGGTTGATCGACCCTTCTTGTGCTTAGTATTTTTCCAGTCTTCACCATTCAGGATATATATGAATTGACACCCTATACTTCGTAGGTTGAATATTTGCATAATTCCCTCATAAATGAAGGGTCAACCGACCCTTTTTCTTCCAAGTATTATTTTCATACTAGTTCTAAACTGCAAGAAGGGTCGTCCGATACTTCTTGTGTTCATCATCTTGGATACATGTGAATTGTTGGATATTGGTGTTCATAATTATCCACTAAACGAAGGGTCAACCGACCCTTCTTGCACTTTGTACTTTTCCAGTCTTGGTTATACATGAATTGATATCTATTTTGGTAGGCCCAAATCTCACACATGTGAGCCTCAAAGAGATAACTGACACCATAGCTAGATGGCCACATCTGGTGGGCTATCTAGATCAACGGCACACCAAGATCAACGACTATTCGATAAAGGGCAGTTAGATCGACGGCCCATAATATTTTTGCGCCGCCAACATGCATGACGAAATGGAGGTCGGAGCGGTTGCGAAATACCATACCGTTGTACGCGTGTCGTCTCCACATCATTTCGCAATCAGAGGAAGCGGTAAGGAAAACCACCCTCCCACGTTGCGAAACCACCTTTGGGGTTGTATAAAAGAGAAGGGAACGTCAAAAGTTGTCTTTTGTCTTTTGAACTTCAGAGGATTGGAACATGTTTGTGCTGCGGGAAAGCGACAGAGCATAGTTTATTCAACCTGTCCATGCTAGGTAGGTCCTCTGAAACTCATGAAAGTAACTAGAACTGTTTACATAATGGAAGGAAGTAGTGAAACAGTCCCTTAGAATGTTGAAACTATGAGGATAGAAGAAACCCTAGTGGACAAAGATAGCAACATTCGTCACCCCATAATGGTTAAATTATCAGTTTCAAAAATCAAAAGCAAGTTGGAGGGTTTATATTAACAAAATTTGGATGTGCACAATGTTTATAAGTCTCGTTTTATCCATTTATGTCTAGAACAAACTTTAGGGTTTCCGGAATTTGTTTCATGGTGTGTAGTAAATTATTCTCAGCATGAAAGACTCATTATGAATTCATCAAGAATGAAAATTGTTTTTCCCTGTAAATGTGTCTACCGTTAGGAACGCTCTAGCAGTACCCCTATTTTCCTCCCATGACCAGGAATATTTTTCCGAAGAAGCTCTAGTTAGCCAGTACAGAGAGTCATCCCTTGAGACCAAACAAACCTTCATGACCAGTTGTTTGAAACCTGACCTTGCCATTGATAACACCCCCTATCCACTTGACATTAATTTCTTTGATGAAAATTCCCAGTTAGTTTTGTCACTCATTTCACAGTTTTTAGGGTTTGATGATGATTCCATGGTCACAGAGGTCCAGTTAAGTTTTATTTTTAGATTAAGTGTTGGTAAACCAGAAATGGATTACAGTCAAGTACCCTTCCTTAAATTTGATGAATTCTTGGCTAGGAACTTCCACTCTCAGTTAGTGAATTTCCACACTTCTAGACATTTCAAATTCTAGACACACCCGATGAAAATGCTCATGTTTAGCAGTAAAAAAGATTTACATTTCCCACAGTCAGTGTTTTCAGAAACAGTGGAAGGCAATATGTTTAATTTTATGAACATTATTTTATCAGAAGTATATGGATTGATGTTTGGAGAAAATTTTCCTAGAGTATTATCAGAGATGAAGACCTTGATGCAATTAAGCCCAGAAAAACCAATTGGAGACTGGCTTTTACTGAAGCAGGATAAAGTAATCAGACTTTATGGATTTGTTAAGGAGCCCTATATTCTACCAAATTTTTTGACTTAGAGAGTTTTTGCTTTGGATTTTATCAGACAAAAATTGACAGTAGAAAATGACCATTTTCTAGCTTTCAGGAAAGCTTCAGATATAAAGTTCCCTTCAAAAATTGGTCCTTTTATCATCAAGAACAAGACTGCTCTCCCTTTTGTAGAAAAACATTTAGAAGCACAGAGTTTTAGGAAAGAGACAACTATTAATTATGATCCTTGTCATGTTATTTTTGATAGAAGGCACCAAACCAAAAACAAAGCCTTTAATCACCAAGAGGTTGAAGGATTGGAGAGGATGGAAAATTTACTACAATATGAATCAGACACAGAAGTTTCGGGAAGTTCACATGCTAATCCTTCTACCTTGGATAAAGTTTCAACTGAGTTGGTACCTACCCCAGGAAAGATTGAAGCAACAAGTAAAATAATTTTTTATGAAAGTACTGATATGCAGATGGAGGGAGAGAGAGAAGCCAAAATATTAAAATCAAGCCAGCAATATGAAGTAGTTGTATCCGACAAAGAAAAGGGAAAGATGAAAGAAAAATACCAAGGGCCAAAAATTCAAGTACAGTAATATGAATTTGATGAGGCAAGAGCTATAGGTGATTCTAGCAATTTTCATTCAAGAGATGAAATATATGTAAAATATGGCTAAGACAGAAAAACAACAACATAAGCAATGCATAAGTTGTTTCCAAAAGTCAGGAATGTTGTTGATTCAGAAATTACTCTGATGACTAGCAGAGATCCAGAACAAAATACTTTGAATTTGGCTGTATCGCCTGATGATAAGGTGACAGAAATGAAATTGAATTTGCAGAAGATAACAATCTCTGATAAAATTCGCCTACATAGACAGACTGGAGAGGTGATTTATGTTGATATGATGAAAGCTACTTTAAAAATGGAAAAAATATAGAAAACAGTGAACATGCTGCGAATCCAGTTGAGGCAAGAGAAAATAAAGAACAAAGCTCATCAACAGCAAATAAAAATATTGCAAGATGACCTGGTGGAGAGCAATGATGAACCAAATAGAGGGGAGGCAAGTAAAAATATTTTAGCTGAGAAAGAAAACACTATCCAAATACTTAAGAAAAATGTTAGTATTCTAACAACTCGGTTAATTCAAGCCTCTGAATTAACTGTGTTAGAACAAGAAAAATAACCTTTGTCTCGAGAATTGGATGACTGTTTAGCTAAATTGCTCATGTTTGAGGAAAAAGAGGAAAGTTGGAAGAAAGATAGATCGAGTCTTAAGACTCAAATTGAAGATCTAAAGGCCAAATTGGCAAATACAACACAAGAGAAGCAAGTAACAGATCAAGGCTTCAAAGATGCAAGCAAAGATGATATAATTCAAGCTATGTCCTAGGTTAGCTTGAAAGAGGTGGAGATCAAAGAACTAAAAGAAGATAAACAAAGACTAGAAGAGGAAAATCAGAAAAAGGAAAATGAAATAAAAGAGTTGACAAAACACAATAAAGATTTGGTAGACAGAAATCAGAGGATGATAGGTCAAGTGAAAGGACAACTAGCACTGCAAGGTGCAAAGCATTTTATTTGGGATTCAATCATCAATGAGGTTGCAAAATTCAGGCCTTATTTAGATTTTATAAAGACAAAGGAAGCCATAGCAAAAGATAGCTTACAAAGCTATAAAGCAATGAGAGAAGTTTTAGATAAGATACCAAAAGATATAGCTCGGGATACCATAAGTTTCTTAAATACTCTGATAGAAGGTGATCTGGAAGCAATGGCTATCGAAAAAAGGGTAATAGTCATAACTTGGGCTAGGAGAGTCCTTGGAAAACTTTCTCACATTGAGAATGTTCAAGTTAGATCAAGACATATGAAGAAACAGGTTGAAGCCTTCAAAAAGGGATTTGAAAAGCTAATATAAAAGGGACTGCCTTCTTTTTGGGATGAAAATAATGAGTTAATTTCCCAGGACAATTATAAGGATTTACTACATAACATTGGGAGGAACCATGAGCAATTTCAAGGTTTGACTCATGTTCTAACAGGGAAAATTCTACTGAAGAAAATCTCCCTTGATTTTGAAATTCTAAACCAGTTGGCCATGATAGGTGAAAAGATTCCTCCAACTTCCATTGCAGAGCACATAGAGATGAAAGTGATGTTCGAGGAGATGACTAGTTATGAGGTACCTTCTATAGGGAAATGGAAGACAGTGGAGAGATATGGGAAAATGAAGTACACCTTGCACACTTGAAGACTACTGTTCGAGAAATAATCCATGTTAGCAGCTACAACCAATAGAAAGACATCAAATGTTATATTCTGAGAAATTTTGGAAATTGTATAAATTTTGACGGAAATGGAATGTAATAGTTAGTTTATAATTTTCTATTTTTAGTTATGAATTAGTTAAGGTTTTACCTCGAGAGGTTTACAATGTATACAAGACAATTTTTGGCAATGTAGTAAGTGTTGGTACCCGTGAAGAGATACTCATTTTGTATTGAGCCCTTCAATTTTGAATAAAGATGGCTGAGCAGAGTTTATGGATATTTTCAAGAGTAAATATTCCCGTGTTATTAATTTACAGTCTGTATTTTCCCTTTCCTCATGTGATTTGTTATTTCCAGTAATTATTTTTCCATTATGTTTTCTTTCATGCTTTGATGATAGTTTTTTTAAAATCAGAATTCATGTAACTATGCTCTGGTTTAATCGGATCAAAGTATTCACACAATTTCCTCTAAAGTCAATGTTAGATTCATCCTTGATTGATGTCTAATGTTGATGGACTGTCATTCTGTTGGAATATCAAACAACACTAAGAGGGGGGGTGAATCGGTATTACACTATTTTCTAATTTTATCACAATTAAAAAATTGAATCAACAGGAAATATAGAAGACACAATTTTTCGTGGAAGCCCAACTGGGAAAACCACCAATTCTTTCTATTGCTGTAAAATTATGTTTACAATTAATTTGCAAGCTCCAACTTGCTAGATGCACCAACACCCAAATTCTTAGCTATAACTGAAGGATGCACCAACACCCTGTTTTTGTCGACTACAACTAACAGGATGCACCAACACCCTTTTAGCAGGCTACAACCTGACCTAGCTCCACCCTTCTACCCTTGTCTGTCTTCTTCAGAGTTTCCAGAACCTTTTCTTCAATTCTGGATCTTCATTAGTCTCTGCTTGTACTTGTTTCTTCTTCAATTTGGACCCGAGAGACATCTTTCTTCCACTTCGATATTCTGCTTATATATTCTTCATGCTTTAAACCTTGCATCTTTCCAGAATAGGCTCATGGAATTTCACCTTCATGCCTATTCAAATCTCTGATATTTAATCTTTAGTTTGTAATTCTGTTTATTGTAGATTTTTAATTAATTAATTAATTATTCTTACGGGGGGATTAATTATTAATTAATTATTATTAATTTTAATTATTCTAGATATTTAATGGCTAATCATGATTATGGATTGATAAACGTGTTCCTTTGGGATAGCCACGTGCGATCCCAAAGGAGGACACTTGGTTTCCTCAGTGATCCAAGCGGAAGTGGGGAAGGCTGCTGTACGCACGACCGGGGTGGTTGGACATTAGTCCAAGGGGATGCACGCAGAGCATGGGGGGTATGACTGCTGAGTGAGAAGAAGTGCGAGAATCCGGGAAGGAATTTCATACACAGATGGTGAAGAGGATCACTGTGTGTTTGGAGTTCTCGGAG
The DNA here is from genome assembly GCA_027924585.1 of Larix kaempferi. Classification (NCBI taxonomy): domain Eukaryota; kingdom Viridiplantae; phylum Streptophyta; class Pinopsida; order Pinales; family Pinaceae; genus Larix; species Larix kaempferi. The sequence continues at coordinate 2,318,298 of BSBM01000697.1, read as the reverse complement.
AGTGAAGAAAGCCTGGGAAAGAATCCCTGTGATGAACCTGAACCCAAATTGTTAGGTTAAACCATTTTGGCCATGATTTCCTTGGTTGCATACACTAGTAAATTGGCAATTAAGCATGAGACCCAGATGGAATCCCGATGTTTGCAGTGAAGTGTGTTTCTTTGTGTTTTGGGAAGGAACTTAGGTGGTTCAATTGCGGAATTGACAAGGAATTGGTTACCAAACTGTTGTTTGTTGATCCCTGTGTATATCTTTTACCTCTGTTAATTCCACCTTAGACTCTGAGAGTGAGTTGGGGAAAAATTGGTGAGATATCTCTGGTTAATGTTTGGATCTCAACTCGAGGGTGAACTTGGGAGCTGAAATAGTACATTATGGACAAGTTCTAAGGTTAGGCGGAGCGTGTCTCACATGCATCCAGTTGCCACATTCATGGGAAATTCAGATAAGTGTATCTGTGTATGAATTATAATGTTCATGTATTTAATTATGCTTGATATGTTCAATCTGTGGAATGAATGTGTAAATAAATGCAATCCATGAATATGCTATGTTAAGCCTGTTAGAAGGTTGTATTCATGAATGAGGTTTCTTTCAATTGCATAAGCTATTTGCTGTATTAATATACTGTATGTGAATGATGAATGGCTAAACTCCATTTATGTAATACATGTATGCTTATGCCGTCACAACCTCATTGATGGATGGATTCCTCCTGTATGTTCTTAGAATGATAGGCATACGCCTAGTTATGAAGTTGTTAGTTAGATGCTTAATAACTTAACTTAGCAAATTAACTTAATATGATGATTATGACTGCTATGTATTCAAATGATTTAATAAAAGCATCACACAGAACTAATAATATGTTACATTTAGACGAAAATAGCAATGTCTCCCAAAAAAACCAGAAAACACATTGAATGATTTAAAATCTAATTATAGGAAATGATATGTTACATCTAGAAATAGGCAATGATAGGCTACATATAGAAATAGGAAATGCTAGGTTACATTTGATGGCTGTCACTCATTGAAGGAGAAGGCATTAAAGGTTCTAGTATAAGCTGATTCATGCATTTTACTAAAACCCTGCCAAATTCGATGTACCAATTCAGTATCTGTCATAGCAGATGATTCAATAAAGGGCTTAATCAAAATACAATTTTTATATGGATGTGCTTTCACACCATCACCCTCAAAAACAATCATTGATGTATTACTTTCCGAATTTTTCGTTGGGAACTCCTCCCACACACTCTCCATATTTTTTTCTGCATCTCCTTCTTTATCCTTGGTACATCTCTCTCGAAACGAAATAAATAAAAAAAATTTCTCATATGATTTATCTATACCACCTGCCATCAAAAAATTTGTAAATAGTAACTTCCCCTCATTGACACCACATTTAGATGAACAAATCCCAACATTGAATTTTGAAAAAAGTAATTCCAAAAGTAACTCATATGAAGTTTTTTTGTGTTTAAATTCAAATTCGCAATTAGAAATCTCTTCCCCCTTTTTTACTCTTTCCCTCCAACAATATTTTTTTGATTTCCTTTTTTTTCTCTTTTGGAGTCATTTTCTGTGACTTTCCTGCGAAATAGAAAACCTTCCATTTATAATATCAATAACATTTTTGTATGTGGAGTTGCACAGAAATATTGCTTGTCATTATATATTTTAGAATAAATTTGTTTTATCAATTTAAGTAGAAAATATTCTTTGTCTTTTACCTGTCAATGGCAGGCCAACATTTGACTGGGGAGTAAAATCGCTGGAGACACCTCGTTTTGACACCAAGCCCTCTCTAGGTTCAATATTGTCCAGCCCTCTTTTGGTTCTGTATTGTCCAAGCTCTTACCTTGTTCATTATTGTCCAAGCTCCCACCTACTCCAATATTCTGCAATATGATTTGTTGCATAATATCCACGGACATCGTCGATGCAAGATCTGGTTGTGGATGATCCACTCGTTGAATACCAATACAATCATTTTGACCTGGAAATTTGCAGTTATACATTTTATATAAATTTTTGCAAGTATTCAAGGTCACTATCCCCTTTCATAATTTAGTTCATTTAACCACGATCTTTGAAAAATAATTTTTTACCTTCTTGTCCATCTTGTTCTCGAGTTTGGTAGTTCTTTGTGGATTCTCTATCACAATCAATTTCGTCATCGTATACTATAATTTGATTGGACGATACCTGGGTGTGCTCTTTATTTGAAGTTGTAGTAGAATAGGAATTTGAAGAAGTTATTGAACATAAGCGACCGAGAAAGGTAAAATAAAATCAAAGAAGACATCTGAAAATGTTAATAGAAATACCTTGATTTAAACCCAATTCATGCTAGAAACTGTTCATAAACAGCTCTTGTTGTATTGTCTCCACAATAGAAATAACTATTCTTTCTGGAGACTTGATCAACGAACGAATAAGTCTACCTCCCGTGTACAACGAATGAACTGTGCCTCGAGAAGAGACCTATCTGGAAACTATGTGATCCCAGAATTCCTATGTCCTTTCTTTTGCAAACACATGGCTTCTCGAACTATTGTTGTTAACCTTGGGCAAAGGTAAATCAATCATTGGTAGGCCCTCATCCTTCCAATCCATATCAATTTGAGAAGTAGACAAAATATCCTTATCCCTTCCAATGCTCCACCACTATATAATAGAGAATCCTATAAGTAAGTCCTTGGAGAATTCTCTATAAACTCCCTTGGTAGGATTCCGTGTAACATTTCTTATTATTATTTCTTGCAGAAATTTGTGAAAGATTTAGAAATCATACAAGAGTTTTCGATATCAGCTAAAAAAATTAAAGGACATGACACTTTATTTGATTCTAAGTAGTACAAAAATGAAAGCATGTCTTCTTCTGTCCAGGTACTATCACAATTACACATATCAACAACAACAAATTCACAGCTGACTACCGCACCAAAAAATGCAATGGATCTGAGTGTGTTGACCAAAGATGCATGATAACAACATTGACAAGCAAACTGTCAACTATTTTTGATGTCATCAATGGACATAGCCATATCCTCTTTATTGATATATAGATTCAATATTTTCTAAGCATCATTTGGTATTTTGGTACCATTATCCACTTCAAATTCTTTCTTTCTCTTTTTATTCAGAGATTTTGCTTGCTTTCTGGAGCATAAAATACTGCACAGTTGCTGGATATGGTTTGGTGCAATTTTATAGATTTCAATGACATTATGGTCAGTGACAATCTATGATGGATCAGTTTGAACATCATGAACTTTGAAATATTCAATGATTGAATTCCTGGTTGACCTCTCGTCCTTGATTCATTTGCAATATTGATATAAATTATAAGCGCAAATGTTTTTGTTGACTGATGTGCTCATCCAAACCGATCTGTTGATTATATTGTCCACCACAATGGTCAATTCATCTTCATCAAGATCACACAATGGTCTAAAAAAATTAGAGCCATGATTCTTTATTTTTTATTTTGAACAAAATCCCGTTGAATGATTCTCTTGGGTGAGCATGGCAAGGAACCACTTTTGTAAAGCTTGAATACTGACATCCATTTTCTCCACAGGCGATCCAATGTCAAAACAAGAGTTAGCTTGTCTTTAAGGTTTTCTTTTGTTTGTACAACAAAGATATCCATACATTCAGCTTGGAAAGATTGCAAACATATAAAATTGAAGATAATATTTAATTTGCTAATTTCATAACACGGGAAACAATCTAAATAATTTGATTGATAAGAAGAAAAATTATGTAGTTGCCAAGCATCACTGGAAACGTTTCCCTTTCCCGGGCAGGATGGCGTACCGCAAGATATCCATTTCTCCCTTGCTTTTACAACTTGAGAAATGAATGGAGTGTCTGCAAATTCCTTTTTTGATAAATTTTTTTGTTTGCATAATTTGGTTACAATGTGCTGAGGAACATCTCTATGTAGAAGACGAGCATTTCGATGCCGATACCTTGAATGGAGCTGTTTATACTGATCATCTGCAATGATTCTTTTCTGCGCAGAAATAGTATGCTGCCGATCCAATATATAAAAATTTACTGATGGCAAATTAATTTCCTCTTCATTTCCAGTAAGAAATCCCAATGTGGTATCCTTATCGAAAGGAAATAGAATAACATCTCTCAATATTATTGTAAATGTATGGATAAGAGATACAACCATCTTTTGCATGACATACTCATAAACTTTTTGATATTGTAAGTGCGAAGGCGCAACAACACATCATGTTACGTCAATAGAAAAAAATTTCTCATTGAACAAAAAGCATTTGATGTGCTCTTGTTGAACTTCTTTTGAACTTTCGAAGCTCTTACTCGTTTTCTGCATCGTTGCATTAGAAGGACTTTATTTGAGTTGTTTGACGAAAGATTTCTCCACATCTTTTACAATATTTTGGAGAAATGCTCTTCTAAGGTAGAAAAGAATCTTTTCATGGCATACATTTATCTTCTTCTTTACAATATTCATGTGATGCAATACAGACAAATTTTTCGCAGCCCAGAATCTTTTCTTCCATACCGACAAAATTCTTCTCTTAAAAGATGACGCGGTATCAATTCCGGTACGATTAGAAACATCATACGAAGGAAAAATCCACCCTTGCTTCGTATAGGAAACCGGATTTGGATCGGGACCACTTTTCATTAGATCTGGTCGATAAATACTAACCATAAGATCAAGCTGTTGAATGGAACACAGGTCTCTATCAACCACTTCAACTTGAACTCGCAATATTTCATCACAAACTGGATTCACATACCTCAATATTCCATCTCTAGTTTGAGCTCCATCCTCATATAAGTAGAATAAATATAAATCTGGGTACAAATTATCTGGTTCATCCATCTCAACATACCATTCATTCTGGAATAAACCAAGGTCGTGATTGTTTAACAATTCAAGGAATGAGATTTCCTGGTATTTACTAAGGCTCAACAACTTAGACATGCATTATCTGCAAAACCGTAAATATTAAGTAGTTAATATAAGAATGCATACAATGTTTATAATTATAAATTAGTGTTTTAATATTAGATGTATACTTTCAAATTTTCATGCTAATGATCGATGGTTAAGGAACGACTCTTCATTTTCAAAATCAATTGATTGATTAAGAAAAATTCTGCTAGCATTATCCATGAGAGATCGAATGCACAATTTATTGTCATTTGAGATAGGATCGATCATAGAAGGAGTGATCATCATAGAAGGGGTGGCCGATCCTTCTTGTCAGAAGTCGGGATAAATATTGTTTCTGGTTGGGAGTCTGGAATTTTCGAACTATCCTTCGTAGATTAATTTTTTTTTATAGTTACCTCTTAAACAAAGGGTTGACCGACCCTTCTTGTGCTCAATATTTTTCCAGTGTTCACCATTCTGTGTATGCATGAAATGATGGCCCATCTTTCATAGGTTGAATATTTCTACAATTCCCTCATAAATGAAGGGGCGACCGACCTTTCTTGTGCCCAGTATTCTGTTCAAAATAGGTCTAGACTGCAAGAAGGGGCGACCGATCCTTCTTGTCGGATATCGAAAGTCGAGATAAATATTGGTTATATGTTATAACTTAGCCAATCTCCGTTCCCTACTATTTATTGTGGAATTCGGGTTTCGGGAATTGTCGTTCCATCTTTCGTAGATTAAATATTTTTACATTTATCTCTTAAATGAAGGGTCGACCGACCCTTCTTGTGCTCAGTATTTTTCTGGTGTTCACCATTCTTGATATACATGGATTGATGGCCTGGCCTTTGTAGGTTGAATATTGTTATAATTCCCTCATAAATGAAGGGGCGACCAACCCTTCTTCTGCCCAGTATTATTTTCTTAATAGTTCTAGACTGTGAGAAAGGTTAGATGATCTTTCTTGTGTCGACCGTCTTGGATACATGTGAATTGTTGGATGTTCACAATTAGCTACTAAACGAACTACCAAATGAAGGGGCAACCGATCCTTCTTGTTGTAAGTCAGACGTTGGGAAATCTTACTTAGGATAGTGTCCGTTTGGGAGACAATTATGTTTCACATGTAACAAATGATTATCATGATCATTGACTTTTATGGACAAGAATATGTGTAGTTTATTTGATTCGTAATATGAATAGAAAGAGGCTCTTTTTGTTCTGGGAAAACAAAAAGAGCATATAACTAGGATGAATTCTGTATTAATTTGGAAGAAAGAACATTGAAAATATTTAAATGTGTGGATTAGAGCATATAAAATGAATTCTAACCCACATATTACAGTCAAATATGAGGCAAACTGATAAGATGGTGTAACACGAAATACATTCACAATAGAGAAATTAAAAGAATGAAGAAAGTGACAACATATAAATCTCTGTTTTTGTTAGACTTGTGCTTCTGCTCTTCATTAAAGTCTTCAAAAAATATTACATCACAGCATTTTTTGCTTTCGGATCCAACCCCTATTACTTTGTCATATCAAAATTTATACAAAATTTTCTTTGAATTCTTCACTAAAAATAGAAATTTCAAAGAAATCTATCTGCTGTAACACTTAGGAAGTTAACAAAGGAACCGCAACATCATTTAAAATTAAGACACCTAAATATTCATTCTTGATATAACCTGCATTTTATTTTCCCAAAATTTTCAACAACTTTCCATTGCTCTTGAGTTGGTATTTCATAATCCATCATTTCTTTCACCATCACCTCCAATTCTATGCATTATGTGTAACATACATCTGGAAGATCCTTCTTAATCATTATAAATGGTTCAAGTATTTCAAAATCATCGGTCAATTTATCAATTATTGTCTTTCCAGTCAATCCTTTGACGAAACCTTCAAATTTCGAGTGATCCATACGAGCTTGTACTATCAAACTGTGATAATTTTCACGAGTCATTAATTTTTCATCGTCAATCCAAAAAGAAGTTAGACCACATTCAAAGGGCTGAAGAAATAATTCCTTGAAATTTTGAACTTCAAGGACCATCCGTTGCGCCATGTCTTCTACTTATTTAACACGATCATGCTTGCCAATAATTCTTCTTGCCGAAATGATGATCGATGGTCTATATTTGATTCCAAAACTCTACATATCTAATTGGATTAGAGTGTTTAAAAATCTGACTGTATTTTGAGTTGTTTCTGAAGGCCATTTGGATAATTTCTCGTTTTCCACTTTACACCTCTGGAGAGCTATGTTAGCTATAGCATCTTTATCTTCTATAAAATTCAAATAAGACCAGATTTTGGTGACTTCCACTGATATTGCATCCCATATAAGGTGTTTAGCTCCTTGTAATGGAATCTTACCTATCAATCTATCTTTTAATTCGTCAACTTTCTTTTGCAGTTGATTTTTATCACTCAAAGCCTTTTTCTTTTCTCCAGAATTTTGAATTACTTCTTGTTTCAACTTCTGGTTTTCCGCTTTCAACTCTTCTATCTATACATCTTTTAGACTAATTTGTGACATAGCCCTGGTTAGTTCCTCAGTGGAGGACTTTTCCATTTGTCCTTCATTCGTAGATAGAGATTGATCCCTTGGCTTCTCTGGCACTTGCACAATTTCAATCTGATTGGTATTCAACACTGAAATTTGTGACAACAATTCAATCCTTTCTTTTTCCCAAGCATGCTTTTCATCTTGTAACTTTAACATTTTACCTTTGTGATCCATCATTTCTTGATATATGGATTCATTTTCTTGTTGTAATGATGTCAACTCTGGAGATTACACATGTTGATTAGTTGGCTCCTTCAATTTTTTCATGAGCACTTGAATGGTATTTTATTTTTCATCAAGGATCCTTTTGGTACAATGGTTGTTCCCTGGCTCGGCTCCCACGGTCATAGGGTATGTTTGTAGTCTTTTAATATGCATTGAATTTGCTTTGTTTTTTGTCTTCTCTTGCCTCAATTGAGTCTCCATCTTTTCTATCATAGACTGCATTTTAGAAAATTTTAAAGTAGAATGTAATAAATCAGAATACAGGACCTCTCCTATTTGTTTATGCAATTAAATATTATCGGGTATATTAATTGCATCAAGCTTAACTTCCATTTCAGAAAATTTCTCATCGTTCACCACTGCAAACCTTATAGTGTTTCTTTCTGCATTTGCAACTGCAAGAAGCCTAAACTTCTTGTTCTGCCAACTGTCTAACTTGAGGGTACAATTTTTGAGTTTCTTCCAAAGACTGCTTCTTCTTTTCTGTGTATTGTGAAAGGACATCAAATATGGACTTATAGTGAGAGTTACTTCCAGATTCCTTTATTTCTAAAAAAGAATATTGTTGCATATTTGCAGGTGGCTGCGAAATCAAACTAGTTTTTTCTAGAACAATTAAATCTCGTTCCTCCATTCTAATAATTTCCTTCTGTCGTTCCACTTTTGATTTCTTGCTTGAAGCTTCTTCATCGAATTTCAAACTATCAACTTCTGAAATACTTCTCTTACCGGTGATATCAGATTTAGTTGGTGTCTGAACCAGCATTGCCAAATTGCTTGTTTGTTCCATATTCACTTCTCTCTTATCTTGTTCAAATTTGAATAAATTTTCCATTTCTTTTAATCCTTCTACTATTTTATGATCAAAAGCCTTGTTTTTATTTTGATGTCTCCTTTGCGATATAATTTGATGAGGATAATAATTAATCCTTTCATCCTCTTGAAAATCCATGATATTCAATAATTTTTCTACTACAGATAGGGCTGACTTAGTCTTAATGATGAACAGACCAACTTTAAGAGGAAATTTCACCTCTGCTGATTTTTTGAAAGCACCGAAATGTTCTTCTTCTTCTGAATGCAAGCTTTGTCTAATAAATTCTAAGGAAAAAACCCTTGGTGTTAAAAATGATGGCAACAGTTATGGTGCTCCAGTAAAACCATACACTCTTATTATGGTATGTTATTTATACAAGAACCAATCACCTGTTTGGCCTTCTGGTGTAGGATACAAAGTTTCTTTCATTTCTTCCAACACTCGGGGCAATTCAGCATTAAAAATAATTTTTTAAATTTCTTCCATGATTGTATTGGTGAACTCAAACAAATTGACCTATTTAGGAAGGTCATGAGAAAAGATGGTACCAAGAAACTGTGATTCTGAAATATTTGAACGCAAGAACAGGTTTAGGAGATATGACTGATATCTGAAATGCTTCAACTCGTGGAAATTTACCAACTGGACATGAATCGATTCAACTAGGAATTCATCAAAATTAAAACAACACACCAAACTCGACTGTGACTCGGGTGAAATTACTTGTAGAAGGAAACCTAACATAACTTCCGTGATTGACTTATCACTATCTAGACCCAAAATTTTGACTCAACAAGGATAAAAATAACTAGCTATCTTGCTGAAAGACATCAATACTCAAAGGGAATGATAAGTTTTCATTCGACTGCCAATCTTTCAAGATTTGTAATAAAAACTTGTCTTTTTCTGCCGGACTGCAGTTTCTATAAAACTTTACCAAATTTTCCTCGTTAAACAACTTAGGTTTTTTGGGAAATGTTTCAAGTAAACATAGAACCTCACAGAAAGTCTGCACATTTACTCGGCATATAATTTTGGTCTTATTTACATTAATGATTATCTTTTCGGCCTGCGAATAATTTGCCGCACACCAACCAACAAATTTCGGGAAATGTAGGGTTTGTTCGACACAAAAATAATACAGAAAGGAACGAAACACATTAAATACATCCTTTACCTACGACTTAAACTCCATTAATTTCTTTTTAGACTGTGAAATGCTACACATAGACAAAACAGGGTCGAACATATCCCTTTCCCTACAAACTACAAGCTCCTCGTTTTCATGTGAACATTAATTGAAGGGAATAAGGTCTTGGGTTTTCTCCATAATTTTGGGAAACAAAATCTAAACACTGAGGGTTTCGATCTACCTGTGAAGTGAGCTTGATGACTCTTTTTCTAGTTGACGAAGACAATTATGTGTTTCCCACGGCTTCTTTTCCTCCAGGCAATAAGCGACAAAAGCATTGTTTAAAATTTTGAAAAAACCTTTTATATAACATATGCTTAGGTGGTTTTGGAACTTGCGATGAGCGGTTTAAATTTAACCGCTTTTCATAGCAGACTCCACCAATGCTTTCCACATCGTAAATGGTTTAATTTCCGTTCCCACCTTCCCAAGTTTAACCACCGTGCACTTTCTAGAGCGGAAACCCATTTCCACCATCGATTTGCTTCAGGGTGGGTTTGCATCATAATTCTGCCTCGTTTTTACATGTTTGCAACTTTTGGTGTGAGTCGTTCAATTGTTTAGCACCTTTTCCATCTCCTCCCATGGTCATTTGAAGCCCCTTTGTGCATTAGTTGACCATGTGTGCAATCATGAAGGCCATGAAGTTGACTTGCAAAGAACATCGTCGATCTCGGAGGAATCAAATCCAACGGATCACACGCATTTCGATGGTTTAACATGCACGAAGTTCACGTGTAGGATAAAAGAAAACCAAAACGCCCCGATATGGTGACATTACGAGTCAGAGACCTTATTTAGAGACCTTAATATAGTTGAAATATTTGCATTGATCCTCTCTATAAACTTTAAGAAGCAATTTTATATTAATATGGGCTAGTTAAATAACCCAATAATCCATGTAGAATAAATTTAAAAAGCATAAAGACAAAAAAGATAACAATATGAAGAAATCAGTTGTTTGATCAATTATACCAATTATAGACATTGTTTGTAGATGGGTTTGTAGAAGATCTAGTGTAACATGGGAAAAATTCGATGAAGAAGAGGGAGAGATGGCCATAAAAGATAAGAGAAGTCTGAACAACAAGATCAATCTTCCAAGATGGCATTGAGATGAAACATTAAATTAGGAAAAGAAGGAGAGATCACATGTCATAGAAATAACATCTAAGGCTCTCCACAAAGCAATAAAATCACAGAGATTGACTGAGATAAATAGAAACTAAGCAACTTCAAGCTCTCACAACAAGATATAGGGGAAAATGGCACCATTCATACATAGTTTAGCATTTTTACATAGTTTCACTTGGAATTTTGACCCAAGGTTCTTCTGAGAAGCAAATATATAGTAGATACATCAAATTACAAATAACTGGGGCCACAAGAGCTTCCCCAAATAGATCGGCATCTCACCAAGTGTGCCCTTCCTCCAAGAGCCAAAATATGAAGAGAAATGTGAGAAAGGTGTGGAAACAAGTTGAAGAAGAAAATATCACGAGCAACCCTGTAGCTTCAACCTGCAACAAATGACTACATTGTAACTCCAAATGAAAGGTCTGAATGGCCTCTCCAATTTCCAATTAGGATGGGAATCTTGCACCCTCAAAATTGGTACTAAGGCAAGTAGAGTAAACACTCCACTAGCATGGACAAGCTATGCTCTCCAATATGCAAAATGAGAAATGATCAAAAGCTCTTCTCCTTCTTTGTTCTTGTCTTTTATAAATTTCCCAAGCCTTCCATGGTTCGAATTCCTTTCAAAATCCTCATGCAAACTCGAGTTGGGAAGAGATTCAAAGATGTGCCACTTGTCCGAAAATTCTTAGTCTTCATTTTCCACCAATTCGAAAGAGGAGGCTCTTTGGCTGCCCTAACTCCGTTGTGCGCATTCTTGGAGGCTATTTTTAGCCCCGAAATGCCATATTGGTCAGATGTCAACAATCAGGTCTGATTTTTGTCATAAGTGTCATAGCATCTTCATCATTGTTGTCATAGAAGCTAGGGAATCTAGCCCAAGTGACTGTCTCAATATCAAATAAATGCCTCTTCCTCTTCCATGGGAGTTACTCTTCCACTCCAATTCGACCTTCATCGAGTCATGCAAAGTATAATGACATTCCAAATCCCCCAAGAACATTATATTCCACCTTGAATTCGAATGGGTGAGAATAGGATGCCATGTGGCATGAGGAATCTAGCTTTGTGTGGGTCCCACACCACCGATGTGCCTCTTGGAATGACCAAGTGCCACCTTATTTTCCTATCATAAATATTTATTTATCTCCTTTTAATATATTTATGTCAAGCTAATGTCCAATTGGGGTTTATTAGCTCCCTTATTCAAAATCTCAATGTTTCCACCCCAACCTAGGGAACTAGTAGATGGGTAGAATTTTACCTTCTAGTATTTATTTGGATGGGCACATTACATAAAAGTTTCATATATTTATTCATTACATGTTAAGAGTTATACTTGTTGAATGTTAGGATTTGTGACAATGAAAATTTAAGAGAAGAAGGTAGACAAAATCTTGCATAACATTCTCATACGGTATCAGAATCACAAACTTGTTGGCACATTGGATCCGCATTCTTAATGATGATCTTGGTGATTGTCTTGGCACATTGTAATACCCCTAGTTTTGACTTGGAATGTATTATTCAAACTTATGTAAATGATGTAAATATTCTAGTGCGAAATCCTAGTGCGGATCTCAAGGGCAAGGCCCGACTAGTGAATGTTTAGGCATGTATGATGTTATATTTCTATTTATGGCCATATGATTGGCTTATTATGCCTAATTCGAAATGTATGTAAATATTATGCTGAAATTAATGAAATGGTCCAAGAATGGCTATGTAAAGAGCACCAAAGGGGCTATGATTCCACCAGAGGGGAAGAGGAAGGGGGATTATGGGAAACCCAATCCTATGTTTCCATGTGTCGACCCTAGTACCCACCCTAAATTCTATCATGTGATGAGAATAAGACAATTATCTCACTTTTTGACTATTTTCCAATCATTTATTTCACATGTGAGGTTGGTGAGGAAAGTCACTTCATGTAGTTATTGAGCATGGGGATTGTGACAGTTATGTCAGCTGTCAGTAGTCCTATTTTTTCTATAGTCAGAAGAAATGTCAGCTATCTTTTCACCCTTTCCCCATATCCTTGGAGTCAAGTGAACACTCTTTTGATTATTATCATTCCATTTTTCACTCTCTCATGCAAGTTGCTGCTCCACGTAGAGTTTTCTCCATTGTTGTTCATGTCGATTGGAAGACTGGGTGTTTAACCCAGAAATTCGAATTAGAAGGTAGAGTTGTATTTTTGGAAGGAAAAATAGTTGGATGTAGGTGAGCAGAGAGGTTGGGGGCATCTAGGAACCTTACCCATGGATTTCTGCTGCTTGTAGGTGCTTGTGAAGTCACAAATCAAGGTTACAGGTGGTTTTGTAGCAGCCATATCAGATTGGATTTTTTCTATGCATACACTAGAAGCACCCAACAAGATGGATAGCCCAAGAGAACTGTGGATTGATGAAGGGGATGCCTGAGCTAGAAGGGTGTTGTGTAAGGTAGGAATTGTGGAAGCCAAGGCTGGGGGAGCTGATTGAGACCCCTGTAGAGATCTGTATGAGCATTTGACTAGCACAATGAGTAGAATGGGTTGTGGGATGAGATATAGAAGCCTGTAGGTGTTTCCTTTGCTCTGGTGGCCTCATAACCCAGCTTGGGGGTGGCCTCTCAGTAGCAGAAATAATATATGTTGGACAGAGTGCCTATGGTTGGGTGGAAAAGTGCTCTTACACAGCTAGTTTCTTGGATTTGCGTTGGATAAAGATATGTATTCTTATGTGTTTAATTATGAGCGCTTTTATTTGATGCTCGTAATGTTATGCTGATGTGTTTTAATATTAGATGTGTGAGAGTTGTTTTGAAATCCGTTGTGCATGATTAAATTACATTTATGCACACACTCTGTTGTTGAAAATCGTATTATGGGAAAAGGAATAATTCATAGAGCCCAGATCTTGACAACGTCCCCTTCTGATGGTCGGATTGGGTGAGGGGGACGTTACACACATTCTATGATGATCTTGGCATATATATTATTGGTGATTGTATTGAAATATTCCATGGTAAGGTTGTTGGCATGAGATCCCTCTAAGATTTAGGAATGTACTATGAGGTCTATGATGTAAGGGTTTGAAGATACAAATAAATGAAGTCTATTGGTGATTATTTATGGGATTTGATTACACTATTTGGAGGCATCTTTATGGTCTTGCTACACATCTGAAGTATATCTTGGAAGAAGTTGCTGGCATTCTTGGAGGACAGATTTGAGGCATGTATAGGTTGACATTGTGACAGAGATAGTTTTTGTGGCATTATGGCAGAGACAATGATTGTGTCATTGTGACGAACATGGATTCTGGTAGTGACATCAATACAATGATTGTGGCAATGATAGATATAGGTATAGGGACAATGATACATGTACAAGGACATAGATACAGGTATACTATGTTGATGGAAACCGTGATACAATGGCAGTGGAATATTGTTCTTGTTATTCATATCAGGGTGGCAGGATCTATAGATGTATATGTAACTTCGGAATGTATTTCATCTATGTATATTGTACTCCTATAGAGATGTGTTATTCCTCTATATGAAAGTGTCGTCATTTGTATTGACAAGTGTCGCAAGTGTCGTAACTTGTCGATGGGTTATTAGACCACCATGTGTGGGGTCGGCCCTGATTAAGTTAACCTGGGGTTATTAGACTAAGTTAGACAAGTCGGCCCCATAGGCTTATTAGGCTGCTCAAAACAAGTATAAATAGAGAGCGGGATCTCTCTATTTGATCATCTGATTATCTCACTCTACATCACTTGGAAAGTGGTGCACATGTGAGGAGGAGGATCAACTGCTAGGAGAAGACTATCTCTATGTACTTGGGTTGTACTTTGTTTGTATCATTGCTCTATCTATCTCTGAGGAAGTTGTGGGGTTTTTCACCTTAGGGTTTTCCCCACGGAAACTCTGTGTGTCTATTGTCTCTTATGTTTGCATCTTGTAATGATTGATATGCTTGCTATGATTGATATGCATTGATATACTGTACATGTTATTCTCTCAGTAAATATCCTAGAGTATTTTGAATTAATGCTAAAAAATTAGCATGGTATCAGAGCTTCCCTGAGAAGAAGACATTGTGTAGTGGCGGAAACCAGGGTTTCTTGTTTATTGGGTTTCTATCCACATATTTTGGAAAAGCAATATGATAGATTGACTCTCCTCAACAAGGTGAATCTTTCTGTCCAATCAGAATTCAGTTCTGAGCACTTTCAGTTTTGGGCTTAAAAATTAGGGTTTCCACAAAAATAGGAATTTTTGAAATCTGAAGACATAGCTGGAAGCTCCTTGGAAAAATTGAAGTTTAGAGCTTTGGATCGAGATTTTTGTCTGGGTAAATCTTTGAGAAACTCAAACCCTAATTCAGGGTCCTCCCAAGTGAATCCAGGAGATTGAAAAGCATTTCTGAAGGGTGAAACTTTGTAGTTTTCAAATTATGAGTATTCCAAGCTGATCAGCTCATCAAGGCGCATCTTTCTATCCTTTCAGAAAGATGAAATTGACATTTTTATTTTTTAGGGTTTCTCTAACAAACCCTAATCTGGGACCAGATCTAGTTTTCAGCAAATCAAGTGGTAAGACCTGAATCTTTTCTATTTCCATTTGAAGTACTCGTTAAGATGTCTCACCACACCAAGCTTGAGGATAAGATTGAAGGGGATGATAACTTCCGAGCCTGGAAGTATATGATTGGGTTAATCCTGGAAGAAAATGAATTGGACACCTACATCGGCTCTGAAGTCCCTATCCCAGAGGATTAAGAGGCTAAGGCATTGCATAAGAAGAACTTGTTCAAGGCAAAGAGAATCATTATTGATTCTATCAAAAACCATCTCATACCACATGTGTCATCTTTGAAGGCACCCAAGGAGATGTTTGACTCTTTGACCAAGCTATTTGAAGGGAAGAACATAAATCGGAAGATGACTCCGTGGAATCAATTGAAAGGGGTCAAGTTGTTGAATGGAGAGACCATTCAATCTTATTTCTCCAAAGTCTCTCAGATCAAGGAACAACTTGAAGCTGTGGATGAAGTAGTGGACAATGGTGAAGTTGTTATGACCACTCTGAATGGCCTACCTAGGTCATGGGATTCCTTTATTAAGGGAATCTGTGCAAGAAAGAAATTGATCTCTTTCAGTAGACTGTGGGAGGAATGCTCTCAAGAAGAAGCTAAGCTTGTGGCTCGAGAAGAAAAGATGGGAAATGAAGATCAAGCTCTGACAACTCACGCTAAAAGAAGCAAGCCTAAGAAGGAACACTCTCATTACAAGAAATCCTCTCATCATAAGAATAGGAAATATATGAGATGCTTCACATGTAATGAGAAAGGACACATTGCTGTAGATTGTCCCAAGAACAAAAAGGACAACAACTTCAACAAGAAGAGATATCATGCTCATGCTGCTGAGGATAATGAACCTCCCAAGAAGAAGGCTAGAGCAGAAAGTGATGATGATGACTCATCAAGCGAAGAAGAATATGTTCTAATCTCAGCTCTCATAGGTACTATTTCTCATGGTTGTAATGATTGGTTAATTGACAATGGGGCTTCTAAACACATGACTGGGTTTAAAGAATCTTTTGTAAATTTATCTGATCATTAATCACCCCATGAGGTGAAACTTGGGGATGATTATCAGTATCCTATGAAAGGAAGTGGGGAAGCCTCCTACAACCTGGACTCTGGAAAGTCCTTGAAGATGAAAGATATATTATTTGTACCTGGGATCAAGAAGAACCTACTCTCCATCTCTGCATTAGATGCAAAAGGCATGAGGGTTGCATTTGTATATGGCCAAGTCCTAATGTGGCCAAAGGGTAAAACTATTGATAATGCAGTGGTGATTGGAGAGCAAGAGGGAGGAATGTACAAATTGAAGGGACAACTTGAACATGCCATGGTACATGAATCCATGGAGCCAAGTGAACTTTGGCATCGAAGGCTTGCTCATGTGCACTATAGGGCACTGCCAATTGCAAGCAAAGCTGTAGAGGGTCTTCCTGAAATGAAGACCAAACATGAAGGTGTTTGCAAAGGATGTGCAAAAGGAAAGAACATAAAGAAGGCATTTCCAAGCAGTGAAAGCAAGGCAAAAGGAATCTTGGAAATCATCCACTCTGATGTATGCAGTTCGATGTCATCCAGTTCTCTGAGTAAGTGTGTTTACTATGTCTCTTTCATTGATGACTTCTCCAGGAAGACTTGGGTTTACTTCTTGAAGAACAAGGATGAAGTGTTTGATAAGTTCAAGGTGTAAAATCTCAAGCACAGTTGAATCTAGCTACTGTGGATTCCTCACTGGTGAAAGATTGCACAACATTTGCAAGAATTAGCATAAAAAATTTAAATGAATGAAGAACAATACTCATGAATTGGTGAATAATGTCAATATTATTAACTGTCCAACCTTAACAAAGGTTAAGAACACCCATATATACAAATCTGGAAGAATTCGAATCCATCTGGAGTGTTCACACTGATCTAGCTTAGAAATAGCTCAAACCCCCCTAGGTTGACCAAAATATCCCAAACCATCCCAAACTGGTTCGAATCTGCTGTGTGAATGCTGGGAATGACTGGATAGGCCCATGTGACCTCACACATGTGAAGAAACTGGTTGGTTAGAGGTTTGGAGTCTAAAATTGGTCAAAAATATGACAAAACAAGGCAAGATTGTCCACAAAGTGAGCAAATGCGCCCTAGGTAGAAGAGAAGCATGCTGAGTGCATTAAATGACCTGAGGAGGGCGCTCTAGGCATGTTGAGTGCATTAATTGTCCTGGGGAGCGCTCCACAAAGCTGGTTTGACTCAGCACTTGTTCACATTGCTAACCAGTTCATGATAATTTGACCATTTACCAACTAATCAACTTAGGGATGTAATCATTAATCACTTGGGATAATTAATCATCATTAATAAATGATTAATGTACATAGGTGGAAAAATGTTCTAACACCCCCCCTTAAGCTAGACTTAGTGAAATATCAAAAATTAAGGCCTTGGCAACTAGGCTCAAGTCACCTTTTACATCATAAAATTTATTTGTCCATGTAAAATGAGGAAAGAGGCAAAACCACATGGGAAAAATCCTCCCTCAAGAATGGACATGATACAGAGATGATCAAAAGGTCTTCAACAGGTCTTGTTCTTCACTTGAATGAGTTGAATGAACAACTTCTTGCTGAAATACTTGGTGAAGATGTTGTGGATGTCATGATCATGCACCAATTCTTCAATGTTTTGTAGGAAAAAAACATGTTGGAAGGCTCCTTGAATCTCATCATTTGATGATGGGGGAGCATTATAAGAATGCTTCTTGCTGCATACATACTCTGATATGAATACATGATCAATAATGGAAAAGATATCTCTGCAAAATCCTTCCCAAAGAACATCAAAAATCTCAACAAAATCTGCATTTTGAGGAGCTTCCACATGGCAAATCAAACCATGAATCTTCCTTCCGAACTGATGTAGCACCTTCCCAAATCTGTAATAGAGATCATGTGGCTCTGATATATCAGAATAGGAGCCATATGGAGCAGCAAAAACTAGAGGTATAATGTCTCCATGATCGAATGGTTTTACAGTAAGAGAAGTGTGTGTAACTGGATCACACTGACAGTTGAGCAAACTTGAAGGGTCTGGAGACTTGAGTTTTGAACCATAGGTGGTAAGATCAGGTCCAGACATGTGGAACAGCAGTCCCATGATAGCCAATGACATGGCTGTCCAACCAAGGAATGATATGCAAGACATAAAACCAAGATAGATCAGTGACACAGTTTTGGAAACAATAAAATTGTGAGATTTTCCAAGTGTAGAACTTGGGGTTTGTGTGGTCTTTTGGGCATCCGATGGTTGGGGAAATGGTTTGATGGCTGTCATAACCTGTATATCAGCCTGCATATTATCTTCCATATCAGAATATGAAAGATCTGATTGAAGTGGGAAAGAGCTTTCAGAAGGCATGTCAAAAACTAGTGAAAAATTACTAGTATTGGGAGAAAGCTTCGGTGAACTGGATGGAGATTCTTTCAGGGAAGAGACTGATTTTTCTGAATCTGATATATCAGAATGTAAATCAGAAACAGAGATATCAGAAAAATATTTGGCTCTTTCACCCAAATCATAGAGCTTTTTACCTTTGCATGTGGCATAGAGGCAATGATCTTGTTCCAAAGAGAGCTTGGCTTCTTCTCTTCTTGCAAAATCTGGAACATCAATGTTATGTTCTTCAAGTAGCTTGGTTAGAATGTCTATCTTCTTTCTGAAACATGATTTTTCATTGTGAGAACCTCTGCAATAACCACATTTGGGCTTCTCTTTCTTGCTCTTTATCTTCTTGACTTTTGAATCTTCATCACTTGAACTTGAGCTTTCATCACTTGAATGCTTCTTCTCCTTCATCTTCTTCTCTTGAGGTTTCGGCCCCTTTGGTTTTTGCTTGCCTCTTCCATATTTCGAATCTCCAGCTGCAAGAACTTGGTCTTTTTGCTTGATGGAGCCCATCAAGACCAGCTTGTCTTGCTCTTGAGTTAGCATCTCCATGAAGTCAGCCAAAGATGGCATCTTCCAACCTCTAACTGTGAGCCTTGTGGAGTTGAAGGAAGACACAAAAACTGAGTATTCAGAACCCAATTTGGAGAGAATGGACAACACCAACTGTTCTTCTTTCTTTTCTATGCCACATTGTCTGATCTGCAAGACCAAGTTCTTGAACTTGGTGAAGAAGTCCTGGATGGAATCGAAATTCCCTGGGCTCAGTGAGACAAGCTCATTTTCGAGCTGGTGGCCTCTCATCTCATCAGTCTTTCCAAACAGTGTCTCAAGCTTGAGCCACACTTCATTTGGAGTTGCTAGACTTTCTACATGAAACAAGAGGTCTCTCGAAATGCTGAGACAAAGGAGGCCAAATGCCTCATCCATTCTGTTAAAAAACTTGGATTTCTCCACAGCTGAGTTTGGCTCAACCTCAGTGCCCATCGTGATTCTGTAGAGACCCTTGGATCTCAGCAAAATCACCATTTCTGCCTTCCAATCGAAATAGTTGAAGGGAGTGAGCACGTTTGGGTGAGATGGCTCCATTCTCCTCTGCTGCAATTCGCACTTGCTGACAATGCTGAACTCCAATACCTGCAAACAACTCTCAAATCACTCTGGAGGGATCTACACTCACAGATTCGAACCCTGTATGGATAGTGGGTGCATTCGGGAGAGCATCACACCTGAGAGGAGCCACTAGATTTCTCCAGTAAGCTCAAGGCAATGGCCTCAGGAATTATGTGGTTTCTCCACTGTTTCTGGCAATCCACTACAACAGTCTGCTGGTTCGAATTCTAGCTCCAAGGCTCTGATACCATGTAAAATCTCAAGCACAGTTGAATCTAGCTACTGTGGATTCCTCACTGGTGAAAGATTGCACAACATTTGCAAGAATTAGCATAAAAAATTTAAATGAATGAAGAACAATACTCATGAATTGGTGAATAATGTCAATATTATTAACTGTCCAACCTTAACAAAGGTTAAGAACACCCATATATACAAATCTGGAAGAATTCGAATCCATCTGGAGTGTTCACACTGATCTAGCTTAGAAATAGCTCAAACCCCCCTAGGTTGACCAAAATATCCCAAACCATCCCAAACTGGTTCGAATCTGCTGTGTGAATGCTGGGAATGACTGGATAGGCCCATGTGACCTCACACATGTGAAGAAACTGGTTGGTTAGAGGTTTGGAGTCTAAAATTGGTCAAAAATATGACAAAACAAGGCAAGATTGTCCACAAAGTGAGCAAATGCGCCCTAGGTAGAAGAGAAGCATGCTGAGTGCATTAAATGACCTGAGGAGGGCGCTCTAGGCATGCTGAGTGCATTAATTGTCCTGGGGAGCGCTCCACAAAGCTGGTTTGACTCAGCACTTGTTCACATTGCTAACCAGTTCATGATAATTTGACCATTTACCAACTAATCAACTTAGGGATGTAATCATTAATCACTTGGGATAATTAATCATCATTAATAAATGATTAATGTACATAGGTGGAAAAATGTTCTAACACAAGGAATTCAAAACCTTGATGGAGAACCAAACTGATAAGAAGATCAAAACATTCAAATCTGACAATGGTGGAGAATTCACTTCAGAAGATTTCAAGAAGTTATGCAGTGATTTAGGGATTAAGAGGGAGTTGAATGCTCCTTACAATCCACAACAGAATGGAGTTACAGAAAGGAAGAATCGAACAATCATGGAAGTAGCACGGGCAATGCTGCATGACCAGGATCTACCTATGCATCTATGGGAAGAAGCAATTAGGACAGCTGTATATGTGAAGAATAGAACACCCCACAAGATATTGGACAACAAGACACCAAAAGAGGTCTTCTTTGGTAAGAAACTTGAAGTCAGCCATCTTAGAATATTTGGTTGTCCAGTATACACTCATGTCCCAAAGGAAAAGAGGAACAAGCTAGATCCTTCAGGAAAGAAGGGTATCTTTGTGGATTACAGTGAAAGCTCAAAGGCTTATAGAATATACTTTCCAGGGTTCAAGAAGATTGATGTTAGCAGGGATGTAACATTTGATCAAAACTCAACATTCATCAAATCAAGGAAGACACTTGTTGAAGATCATGAAGAACCAAAGGAAAACAGATTTCAGGACACCACCATGAATGAAGCAATTCAGAAGTAGATCATGAAGTTGAAGATCCACAAAGACCTGCAGATCCACCCCATGAGAATACCTCTCACAAGAGGAAACTTGCATGGGATAGAGAGCTCATTCAAGATGCATAAAGGTATGGCATTCCAGAAGAAGAACATAGAGAAAGGAAGAGCACTAGATCACACACCAGTTATGTTGCCTTACTCTGTGAGATTATGAACAAAGAACCTTCCAGTTATGAAGAAGTAGCGGAAAAGAAAGAATGGAAGGATGCCATGGTCGAAGAATATTAGTCGATCATGAATAATAATGTTTGGGATGTGGTCCCAAGACCTGAAGGGAAGTTTGTTGTGACTTCCAAGTGGATCTACAAGATCAAACATGCTGCAGATGGCAACATAGAGAAATACAAAGCGAGATTTGTAGCTCGTGGCTTCTCGCAGAAAGAAGGAATTGATTATGAAGAAACTCTTGCTCCTGTGGCTAGATACACTTCCATTAGAACAGTACTTGCTCTGGATGCAGTGATGAAATGGAAGATACACCAGATGGATGTCAAGACAGCTTTCTTGAATGGTGTAGTCGAAGAGGAAGTGTATGTGGAGCAGCCACTTGGTTTTGAGACACATAACAGGAAGTCATATGTGTGTAGGTTGAAGAAAGACTTGTGTGGCTTGAAGCAAGCTCCTAGGACTTGGTATTGTAGGATGGACAGTTTTCTATCCAGTTTGTGCTTTACCAAGAGTAAAGCAGATTCCAACCTTTACTACAAGGTTGAGGAAGGTAGTCATGTGATACTACTGTTGTATGTAGATGATCTGTTTGTAACAGGTAATGATAGTTTGATTACCAATACCAAGAGGAAGCTTGCAGCTGAGTTCGAGATGAAGGACTTGGGGATGATACACCATTTTTTAGGTATGGAGGTGTGGCAGAGAACAAATGGGATCTTCCTTGGACAAGGGAAGTATGCACTAGAGATCTTGAAGAGGTTCGGGATGATGGACTGCAAGGCCATGGCCACACCGATGGCATCGAACCTCAAGCTTCTGTGTGATGCTTCATCTGATCCGGTTGATGTCACGATG
The DNA here is from genome assembly GCA_027924585.1 of Larix kaempferi. NCBI lineage: Eukaryota > Viridiplantae > Streptophyta > Pinopsida > Pinales > Pinaceae > Larix > Larix kaempferi. Next base: position 2,295,633 of record BSBM01000697.1, on the reverse strand, counting down.
TATCGTCAGATTATTGGGTTCTTGATGTACCTGATGAACATGAGACTAGATATTTGTTTTTCGGTGAACACATTGAGCCAATTCCTAATAGATCCAAAGAGTGTTCACCTAGTTGTTGTAAAGCATATTCTGAGGTAACTGAAGGGTACGATTGACTATGGGCTTAAGTATGATGAGAATAAAAAGTTTAATCTGCAGGGTTATGTTGATTCAGACTGGGAAGGAAGTGCTATAGATAGGAAGAGCACATCCGGGTGCTGCTTCAGTATGGGATCAGGTGTGATCCCTTGGTTTAGTAGGAAGCAGTCCTGCGTAGCATTGAGTATAGCCGAAGCAGAGTATGTTGCAGCTTGTTTGGCTAGGTGCGAGGTAGTATGGCTCCAGAAGCTACTGTCTAATTTATTTGACCTCCCGCTGGAGGCTGCTGGTATCTTTTGTGATAACCAGAGTTGTGTGAAGCTATCTGAGAACCCGGTGTTCCACGACAGGTCGAAGCACATTGAGATCAAATATCACTATATCAGGGATATGGTGTAGAGAGGAGCCGTGAAGCTCTTATATGTTGCGACGGATGAGCAGATTGTAGATGTGCTGACGAAACCACTATCCAGAGTGAAGTTCGAATACTTTAGAGGGAGGCTTGGTTTTCTTCAGATTGACGACACTTCAAGGAAGAAGTGATGGAGACATTTGCTGAAGCCATTCCAAGCATGATGAGAGGAGGATCCTTCCCATGCATGTGGATGTAAGCACTGGATGATGAGCATCAGGACAATGTTCAAGTTTCTGCTCTGTATGATCAGCTAGATCATTTATATGTATGTATGTATGCATCATGTTGGATGCTGGATATGATCAGTTGGATCATTTATATGTATGTATGTATGCATCATGTTGGATGCTGGATATGAGCAGTTGGATAATTTATATGTATGTATGTATGCATCATGTTGGATGCTGAATATGATCAATTGGATCATTTATATGTATGTATGCATCATGTTGGATGCTGGATATGATCAGTTGGATCATGTGTATGTATCTATAGATGTATCAGGTGGATACATTATATGACCGGGTAGATCATGTATGTTGATATGTATCAGGTATGATCAGGTGGATCATGTATTGTATATGTATCAGGTGGATACATTGTATGATCAGGTGGATACATTGTATGATCAGGTAGATAATGTATGATGATATGTATCAGGAAGATACTGTGTATGCATTAGGTGGATGCATTGTATGATCAGGATGATCATGGATGAGTAGCTTCAGGATGTTGCTCCAGATGACATGCATCAGGACGATGCAGTGATGATGATCAGGATGATCATGTACATTAGGATGAAGTATGTTAAGATTTAATATGCTAAGACAGAAAATAGCAGCATTACATTCCATTTCACAATAATAGCATATATAGGATCACTGAAGAAACAACAAGCACAGCATAAACACAAGAGATAGAGATTTATCCTGGGAAACCCTCATGGGGTAGAAAACCCAGCAAAGCTTCCTCAATATAGATGACCAGCAATATACAAAGATGAAACCCTGAGACATGATCTCCTCCTCCACAATAGCAGACCTCTCCTCCACAAGTGCGCTATCCTCAAGTGAGTGAGTGTATCAAATGAGGAACACACCTCCTCTATTTATACGCTACTCTGATATGTATTTTACACAAGTACATGTAGGCTCGTATTTAACCATTAGGTTAAATACCCCATTATAACTAACTGGGCCGACCCCCACATGGTGGGTCTAATAACCCTAGTTACCACACCCAACTCGGAGGAATAAACATCTCCGTATTTATAGTATAATCACATCGGAGGTATGGAACATCTCCGGAATAAATAATATACAAATATAATATTCTTTGAAGTTATAATATTTCAACATAGTGAGTATCAAGTTGATACTCTATGGCCGTGGAACAGGTTGTGCAGATAAGCATATAATCCTAGCCCTGGGAGGTTTGCAGATAGTCTTTCGAGGTTTTGGCTATGGCATGTAATACTGGCCCTGGGATATCTGGAAAACGCTCTTTCGAGGTTTTGCTTTGGGAGGACATATAATCCTTGCCCTGGGATATTTTCAGATACTCTTTTGAGGTTTTGCCTATGGCATGTAATCCTAGCCCTAGGATATCTGGCAGATGCTCTTTTGAGGTTTTGTACTATGGCATGTAATCCTAGCCCTGGGAGATCCAATAGGTTGAGCTGTTTGCTCGTAATCAGTCGTGGGATGCTCTTTCAAGGTTTTTCCATGACCACATGTAATACTAGCCCTGGGAGATCCTATAGGTCGGAGTTGTGCGCCCATAACAGCCTGGGATGCTCTTTTGAGTTTTTGTGGTGAGATCACATGTAATGTGCTCCTGGGAGATCCTATAGGTAGAGCTGTGTGCTCATAACAGCCTGGGATGCTACAGCCAGGTTTTGTGATGAGGTCACATGTAATGTGCTCCTGGGAGATCCGACAGGTAGAGCTGTGTGCTCGTAACAACCTGGGATGCTTCAGCCAGGTTTTGTGATGCATGTAATAAGTCCTGAGGATTGCACAGTATGGTCAATGATGATGAAGACCTACAAATGGTGGGCCTACATCCAGTATGAAAAAGGACTGGCTCTGTAGAACTTCCTATGACGAGTAGATTCAGAGATTGATTGAGATAGCAGTAGCCATGACGATGACAATGATTTGAGGATGATGATTCGCTAATGATGATCTAGAGAAGAAGACTTGTGCTAGAAGATCTGTGTCGAGAAATACCTTCCTAGTTAAGAGGGAGTGTTGATGTATATGTAACTTCGGAATGTATTTCATCTATGTATATTGTACTCCTATAGAGATGTGTTATTCCTCTATACGGAAGTGTCATTGTTTGTATTGACACGTGTCTCAAGTGTCATAACTTGCCGATGGGTTATTAGACCACCATGTGTGGGGTTGGCCCTGATTAAGTTAACCTGGGGTTTATTAGGCTGAGTTAGACAAGTCGGCCCCATAGGTTTATTATGCTGCTCAGAACAAGTATAAATAGAGAGAGGGATCTCTCTATTTGATCATCTCATTATCTCACTCTACATCACTCAGAAAGTGGAGCACATGTGAGGAAGAGGATCAGCTGCTAGGAGAAGACTATCTCTGTGTACTTGGGTTGTATCATTGCTCTATCTATCTCTGAGGAAGTTGTGGGGTTTTTCACCTTAGGTTTTTCCCCACGGAAACTCTGTGGGTCTATTGTCTCTTATGTTTGCATCTTGTGATGATTGATATGCATTGACATACTGTACATGTTATTCTCTCAGTAAAGATCCTAGAGTATTTTGAATTAATGCTAAAAAATTAATAGGATCCAACAAGGATAGGAGATTGAAGTCTCCTTTGGGTTGGTTCTTGTGATCTCAGGGAGTTGGGGATTCCTTTTAGTTGGTGCTAGTACAACATTTGAGTTGGACTTTACTGAGGATTGGAGTACTATCTATAGATTGGAAATTATGAAAACCAAGGGGTTGTAGCCTCCTTCTATATGGAGCTATTAAACTTAGGAGTTGGAGATTCCTTAAGGTTGGAGACTATAAATTAGGGGGTTGTAGCCTCATTCTAGATGGAGATAGTAAATTCGAATTAGAGGGAAGAGTTGTATTTTTGGAAGGAAAACCGATTGGTTGTAGGTGAGGAGAGAGGTTGGGGGCAAGCCAGGAACCTTACCCATGGAGTTCTTCTTCTTGTAGGTGCTTGTGAAGTCACAAACCAAGGCTACAGGTGGTTCTATAGCAGCCATATCAGATTGGAATTCTTCTATGCACACACTGTAATCACCCAACAAGATAGATCGCCCAAGAGCACCATGGATCGATGAAGGGGATTCCTGAGCTAGAAGGGTGTTGTGTGGGGTAGGTATTGTGGAATCCAGGGATGTGAGGGCTAAGTGAGACCCTTGTAGAGATCTGTATGAGCATTTGACTGAGAACAGAGAGAAGAATTGGGTTGTGGGATGAGAGGTAGAATCCTTTAGGTGTTTTCATGAGGTTTGGAGTCCAAAGAAATTAATCTCCTAGATTCTTCTACCACTACAGAAAGGATGCACCTACACCCCTGGTTTTCTACCTGCTTAACAGATAAGGATGCCCACCATCCTAATTCTCTAGCCACAACTAGAAGGAGGCACTAATTCCCTTAGAAGGATTCAACCTGACCGAAGCACCACCCAACAAACCTCTAATTTATAATATTTTTAACTTCAGTTTTCCAGATCTTTAGTGCCAGCTCAAACTTTTCTAATGCTTCATCTATCTCACTCGCCTCTTTCTTGCTTCTGATATGCAATTACCAAATCTTCATAGACACTTGTGGTCCTCTTCATACATTTGGCTTGTATGGTTATATATATATTTTCAAGGAACTTTATTATTTGAAACATTGTGTTTTTTAGGAAAATCATGCCTCTTCATAAAAAATATTGTATCCTTATAATGGCATCGATTCATCATTGATCTTCATAGCCTTTCAATCTTTTTTTAATTAGTAAGAAATTACTATTTTGGAGAGTTAACCAAGTCTGGAAATTCTCCAAAGTTGGCAATTTGGACAAATTGTTCTCCAAATATAGCATTGAAAACGTCTCTTCAACATAGTGGACGTCAAATCGGCGATCAAATACGATTTACAAATATTTCACGTCCGATCCTTTTAATTAATCCTCGAGCATCTCTCAACAGCGGAATGATTTAAAACCACTGGATCTTCATCAATCCAGATCGATGACGGACTTCAACATGTGCTTAGATAGATTTCATAAAGAATTCGCATCACATCCTGAGCTTTAAACACTGCACAATTTAACATAGCGGAATTATCTTGTACCGTTGGATCACCCCATCCAAGATCGATGATGGAATTGAAAAGTTTATGAGCCCAGTTATGACCCTGAGCCGTCAAACTGTCCCATATTTTAAATCAAAGGTCAGTCAGGGTAAAGTCTACCAGTTCTCAAGTAACTTCTTTCGCTCTTAATGTCATATAACACTGATCAAGTACTTTGATCTTTAATTCCGACGACTGTGTAGATTTCTTCAGATCTGTTTTCTGGTTTTAAATCGCATCTGCCCCTGTTCCCTCTTGTTTTCCCAAAATGTTGTCTAACTTAGCTTTGTATTCGACTGTTTCTCCCTCCATTGGCCCTCCTCAACATCTGGTTCTTAAAGTCGGAGAACAAGGCAGTCTTCAAATTCCACCCAGTGTTTTGTTTAGTGGCTGAGAGCTCCTACACGGGAAGCTTTGTTACGATAGTTCTTCAGGCCTACCTCCTAGTTTTATAATGGCGGAAGAGAGCAGTTGCTTATGTACCAGTGTCGCCAAAGCAAACAATTGCATAATCGATAAGTTAGAAAAGGATATAGCAGAGCTTCGGCATAAGGTGAAACTGAAATGTGACAAAGAGGACATGGAGTCCTTGAAGAAGACCATTGAGGATACGATACGATATAACAAAAATGAAATCCTCGAACAGATTCGAGCGCTACTTCTTCAATGCGACGAAGCGGTTCGAGTTCTTGCTGTCGGAGTTCAAAATGACCCCTAGACGAGCCCAATGACTTCGGTAGGTTCTGGATAGTCCCCTTCAACTGTCAAAACTATAGGGGCAAGATCATGAGGGGTCAAATCAATGGAAATTGATGGCTAAGGGAACCACGCAGCCCACCCACCATGGTCTCTTGTTATTTTCATCATAACTTTAATATTTTAGGTTTACTTTTCTGTTTTTAGATCTTCCTTTTCTGTTAGTTTAGGGGAGGGATTTTGGCCTATTTTCCAAGGCCCTTCTCTTCAGTTTGTATCAACGGGTATTTTGAAGGGTTTTACTTTTGGTTCTCTACATTTGGAAAGGATTTAAACTTTCTGTTTTGAAGAATTTAACTCTGTATTTGGAAAGGATTTAAACTTTTCGTTTTGAAGAATTTAAATCTATATTCGAAATACTTTAAACCTTAGGTTTTGAAGAATTTCAACTGGGTATTTTGGATCCCTACTATTTGAATGAAATATATGCAGTTTTTTGAATATTAATTTTAATTAATTTTCTTAATTCTCTGTTCTTCTCTAACTTCTTAATCTCTCTTATTTATCTATTATGTTTGGATTTATGGATTCTGTTTCATTTAGATAAAGTTTTGAATTTTTTTTGGTTGATAGTTTAAATAATGGAAAACAAAAAATCCATGCCATCAATTCAGCATAGTGATTACTTACTGGAGAAAAACTCTTTGAATGTAGAAAAACTCCAGGAGATACATTAGTGAAGATAAACTAATATTATGTAAAACTCCATTTTCACATAATGAAAAGATATCAATCTATTGTATATTTGTTTTACATGGAAAAAGTATGAACATTTTACTGTTTACGTTTTCTTACTACAAGTTTATTTTATGAATGCCCATGAACATATTTAGGTTTAGATTTTACTTCTATCATTTCTTTTATTGATTTTGAACTGCTACTAAGGAGTCCATTCTCCTTAGTAGGTGCTCATTTGCACAAGTTAGGGTGAAAACCCTAGCTACAGTTTTGGCGACTCCACTAGCTTGAATCTTTGGTTAAATTTATTTCTTTTTTTGTCTTAGTTGTTATTTTAATTTAATATTGCAGATCTGGTTTACCCTTAAGCCTATCACTTGCAGCCCAATCCCTTTGTTGTACCTACAAAACCTGTAGTTCCAATTTTTTCTATTCATCCACTATTTTCGGAAGCCATTTTTTGCGCTGTAAAATGTTATTTTTTACCCCACAGTCGCATTCTGGAACATGGTTGTTCAGCCCTAATCCACGGCCTGCATCTCGGCTCCTTAGCTCGTAGTTGCGGCGTGCAATGCCAGATCTCGGCCTTCTTCACACAGCCCTGACCGTGTGACTTGATCTATCTGTTGTAGCCCCGACTGCAGAACCTAGTCCCCTTCCTGCGGTCCAGACCGCGTCAGTTGACCTCTCTCCTGTGGTCCTTGCTGCAAAACCCTGTTTGTCTTGCATGGCCCCCGCCATGTCTTTTTCCCTCTTTCTTGCAGCCCCTGCCGCAGACATGTCCTTGTTCTGTGTGGTCCTGCTTTTCCAGCCCTTCCCTCGGCCGTACCTTGCTTGCATCTTCCTACGTCCCAGACCGCAGAACCACCCCCCTAACCGAGACCCTGGCTGCATCTTTTTGTAGCGGAATTGCGTCCCAGACCGCAGGCCTAGTCCCGGATCTCACGGCTCGGATCGCAAAACCCAGAGCCAACCACGCAGTGCAGATCGTAGCGTACAACCCCTTAGCCACAGCCCAAGCCGCACAAACTGACAGGAAACCTGAGCACCAGGCTGCAGATTTCGACCAGACAGCCGAGCCCTAGACTGCCAGTTTCAGCCTGCAACCCGCGATCGGTTTTCTAAGTTTTTTACCCATTTTTGCCCATATTTTTCTGCATTTTTTTTGCACTTCAACAACTCCCTGTTTTTTGTGCAGCCCAAGTTACTCATTAAGTTTTTCTGTTATTTGCTTCATTGTACCACTTTACAGATTTTCAGCATTTCCATTTGTTAGATAGTTTCCCAAGCGTGGCATTTTGTTGGGTACATCATCTCACTTGCACACACTCTCTCACCTTAATTCAAGTGAGCCATAAAACTTACTTAACTAAACCAACCTTCTAACCCCAATTGGGGAACAAAAAAGAACATTGTAGCTAGGTAGGACAGGGGGGATAAACATCCAAATAACACCCCTCGGTCATTTACACTTGAGACATAGTTGTTGTCTATTAGGGTACAAAATCCCCTAGTATTTTTTGGCACAATAAAGACCAATTTGTTGGAAAGTATTCTCCCCTAGGAGGGAAAGTAGCAAGACTGGTTCTGAAGGCCTGAGTGGAATACCGCAATCCATTCAGTAACCGAAGGCTACCTACTCGTTGTTTTTCGTTTTGCTACCCTATTGGGAGTACGATGGTGATAGAACAGGAGCTGCGGATTTACCTTTCTAGACGTGTCATGAATGGGGTATCTTAGTAGCCATTCTTCTAGGATTCTTTTACCCAGTGTCCCTCCCGGTAGGGGGACATCTTTATCCATTTAGTTCTGCTTTTCGTATTGTCTAACTTGGATTTCATCACCTTCAGAGGATACGTTTGGTTTGAATCAACATACCTTTTAGTTAGGTGTTTGCATTCTCCCTTACCTCCCCCTAGTTTAGTGAGTACACAATTTTTCTTTATTAGGAGCCGTTTGCTTGTTGGTATTTTGACCACTTTTTCTTGTCGCTCCACTTACTATAGCACAACTGTTACAGTGAGCGTTTTGAGCTTGTTGTTGGCCTGAGTGCCATATTTTTTGCACTCCCCTTCTGCACACTCGGCTGCATTAGGTTTAATTTGAGCTTTTCACTCGCCACAACCCACTGGTTTTACTACCTGTCTGTCACCATAGAGTCCCCGAGACATTCTCGGCACCAACAAGGCGAGCCCTCGCAGTACGGTTCACTTGACACCACTCATCACAGGCGTAGATCGTTGTCACCAGACATCGATGCCCACCATTTTAAATCTGACTCTGAGTCAGAATCAGAAAACCCTATATACATAGCTTCGTCTAGCGCCATGGCTGTCATGAACCCCAACCATTCTTTGGAGGGCCTGTCAGTGGAGGGTCCACCACTGTCCCAGCCACCACGATAGCCACCACGAAAACACCTATCCTAGGTATGCCCTCGGTAGGACCCACACCTACCATCCCTGTCACCACTCCAATCCCAACGGCCACTTGATCCACCACCATCCCGTCAGTGACTCACGGTACACTTGGAGGGGCAGGACCCTCCCACACAATCCCCACACCTCTGTTTGGAGGTCCAAACATCCCCGTCATGGCTCATATTCCCGCTCCACACTTTAGGGGCAGCGGGCCTTCCACCATTGCTACCACCAGCACATATGCCAGTTTGCCATTTATGGCTAGCCTCAACCTTTCTGACCTGGCCAGATTGACTAATGACCCCATCTGACATGACCCCACTTGGCCTCATATACCTACCAAAATCCCATCGAACATCCCTAAGTTTGAAGGAAAGGCAGGTGAGGATCCCCAGAACCACATCATGTCTTTCCATTTATGGTGTTCCTCCAACTCCATAGTGGACAACTCTATCCTCCTACGCTTGTTACAACAAACCCTCACTGGATATGCAGCTAAGTGGTGTACATCGAGCAACCTCACGGAACCCACTCCACATTTACATCCCTTGCCTTGACCTTTCTGCATTTTTTTCAGTTGCCCATCCGTTACGATGCAGGAGTAGATATCCTACTGTCTTGCAGAAAAAACACGGCCACCCAGATCACTGATCACATTCATGAGTGGTGTAAATGCTGAAGCTTATGTGATATTAAGTTAGATTATTGTATCTTCCTAGATTGGTTTTTAAAATCTCTCCTTCCAACTATTGCCAAGGATGTGGCATCTGAACGACCCCAGTATGAAGAAGAAGCCTTTTTGAAGGCCCAGCAGTTTGATTTGATCTATGCCCAGTCTGGCAACTTGCATACCATTTTACCTTACTCTCCCCACGGCAATTGCTCCCGGAATGATGCGCCGGGGGCATCCCATGCCGCTGATGGCATCATTGGACATGTTGCATCACACAACCAACCTTTTACCGTTACACGTAGTCATACTGGCCCTGACCTTTCGCGGGCCTCATCTCACTCCAGAGCTACGCCTTCGTATGCTCCCATGGACCCTCATATCCACCATAGTGTTACGGTCACATACCCATCGCCTCTACCCCTTCGGTTGCACCCCCTACGTATTACCATCTGCAAGTTGCACATGCTCCTGTCCACTCCCAAGCCCCAATGACTTATTACCCACCATAAGCAGCGCCTACAACAACCCAAACTCCAGTCACTCAGAATTATCAACAAACACAATCCATGCCAGCACCAGGCCCACCTCAAGCCCCTCCTTCTTATTATCCACCACAGCCTGCTCCACCACCTGCGCAACCCCAGAACCCCCCTGCTGCCCAAGGAAAATTATATGCACAACAAAACCCGCAGCAAAACCAGAATACCCAACACAATCAACAAGGCCAACAAAACCGTGGAAGAGGATGCAACTGTAGAAACAACCAACCTCAGGACTAAGGCGGTCAGCCACCCAATCCTACAAACAATAAAAATGCTGCCCCCACCAGCCAAAATCTCGATTGGCCACCAAAACAAGGTAAGAACCCCAATTTACGAACAAACCACCCATGTTCCATATGCGGGGTATACAGACATTATACACACACTTGCCCCCATTTGGAGAGACCGCACCAAATTTAGATTGATGATGCCGAACACCAGGGGCACATGGCATAGCCAGCATCACCACCTCAAACACAACCCATGGTGCTGCAGAATCCTTTACCCACATAAGGAGTGGTGAAAACTCAACCATTGGATCCCCCTCAAGGAACCGCGACACCACAACAACAAATCACTTATGCTACAACTACGCATCAACCCATGGACTCAGGTACTCACCACTTGTTAATGATGTCGTCGGTCGACGTCCACCTCCAAACATGCCGAAACTAGTATGGCTCCACCTCTGAATCCATTCCCGCTGATAAAGACACCAATGCTCTTCCCATTGATCAACCCTTACGCATACCTACTGCACCATTAGATGGGGGCCGTAAAGCCCCTCACATCTGTTGCACAAAATTGCAAGTAGTTAGCGCTCCTCGGTGTATCGTGACAAGGGACTAATCGCCTCTCGTGGTTCCTTGAAATCTGGCGGTGGTGAGTTTACCAATCACTTGCGGGTTTTGGTGTAACTGCAGCCGTACTACCAACAATTAGTATCAGAGCTAGAGGTCATGAGTTCGATATACACTCGGCTCGCGTTGAGGGGGAGATTGTTGCATGAAATTGCAAGTAGTTAGCACTCCCTGGTGTATCGTGACAAGAGATTAACCGCCTCTTATGGATCCTTGAAATCTGGTGGTGGTGAGTTCACCAATCACTTGCGGGTTTTGGTGTAACGATAGCCGTACTACCAATAACTTCCCACTACGTCGAATCAATAATAATCCTAACGCTTGTGCTGATTAGAATTATAATATTGTGGATGACTTAGCCCAATCCCTCGCTACTATGTCTGCCCTTGAATTTTTGAAAAACTATCCTGCATAGTGAAAAACATTGTTATCCACCATTGGTGCGATAGACCCGTCTGACTCACGAATGATGGCATTCGATTTGGACCAAGCCGAACCACGTTTTCCTTCCACATTAGCATTTCAGGTTTTTGTATCCATTTGGAACCTTGTGATTCATCGATGCATCATAGATGAAGGTGCCTCCACCTGCGTTATGTCGACATTCGTTTGGCAGAAGCTCGGATCTCCTACACTACAACCATCCACTACTGCATTACGAGCTTACAATGGCCGCTCAGCTCAACCACAAGACCTATTAGCCAATGTCCCAGTTCAGTTAGCTGAAAAAATAATCCTTATTGACATAGAGGTCATCAATGCCCAGCTTGATTATAACCTCTTACTTGGACGCAATTATATGTATGCCATGAAGGATGTCGCTTCATCCGTTTTCCGCACCATGATGTTCCCCCATGAGGGACGTTTGGTCAAGATTGATCAACTTATGTACTACGATCCTAATTCCCCCGCCGCATCGAAAAATGTTCTCCCCATGATTGAACAACCAGTTCACCACACACCTACATCGTTGGTTTCCTCAGTCGGACCCGGGGTATACTCAGAAACACCCATGACTTCCACGTTCTGATCCATTCCAGCCCCTTCACAGTCACTAGAGATATCTGATTTGTGCACACTCTCACACAATACAAAGGAACCAAACCAACATCCCCCTTTACTGCCGCAACCACCCTCAGTGCCCAGTCATGTCGGAACCATACCTATCCACACTATCCCGTTCCTGTTCCCCCCTTCCGGAGCAGTTAGCACCCTAGTAATGGCTACATTAAACCTTCCCGGGTTAACATTAGGACTACCTGTGTGGTTCCTACCTGCCCCAACTCCCCCCTCGACACCAAGCATCATTTTGCAGCCTGTTCAACCTATTACTGTGACAAACCGCCCACCTCTAGGGTTGGAAACTGCATCAACATCAAATAATGATCCCCCTCCACCCCGCCACACTGGGGGAAGAGGCCCACAAACCTACATTGCCCCACCTATGACCTACATCGCCCCACCTACACCAAGGAAAGCAAAGAATCCTCCTTCATTTCGCGCTCCCCTAAAATGCTCTTTGTGTGACGATTTGGGCCATGCTACCCATCAATGTCCGCAACTACCTGCACTTTAGGAACATATGAAAACATTAGATGACGATCCCAACATCCTGGTCATCAAAATTGACCCTACCCCTAATCCCCATGATAAATCATTGCGTACTAATCACCGTTTCGGGATATGCAGTATTTACGGCCATTACTCACATCACTACCCCGATCTCCCGGAATACAAATTGGCTCTCTACGAACTAACTCATTCTGATCTAGAAACATCTGATCCTACCATTGAGGAAATTCATCTCCTAACATATTCTTCCTCGGAACATATTAATAGCATCTACATGATTTCCACCACTAGTGCTCCCCAATCAACCAATTTGACGACTCAGTGCTTCCGTAGTGATGAAGAAATACTCGAGGCACTCACCGCACCTGACTACCCCTGGGATGATATGCACCATTGATCATATTTCATCCTTGAGGATTCTACCACCTCCGCGGCAACCCAATTCTATGTCGATTCCAAATATTCCCTTCTGACCAAGGTTGACTGGTTTAAAGATCCCATCCCAGCTCTCGATGCCTTTGAGGAAGGAAACATGGCCAATATTTCACCCACCATTCAAGTCGACATTTCCACCATGCCCGGAGTACCTGAACTCATTTCATTAGGAGCATCATGCATTGAGGATGAGGTTCAAGCATATAAGCTCTTCCAAGAATTTCGCGACGTATTTTCCTGGTCCTATACCGAGACGCCTGGCGTTGACCCTGATATCGTAGAACACCACATTGACACTTGGACGAACGTGCCTCCCATTCACCAAAAACAACGCCCCTTCCACCCATCTAAGCTTCCCGTTGTCAAAGCTGAATGTGAGAATCTTCGTGCAGCTGGGTTCATTTACCCGATCGCCTATACCACCTGGGTTTCCAACCCGGTACCAGTCAACAAGAAGCAAGGCACCATTCGTGTCTGTACTGATTTTCGTGACTTAAACCAAGCTTGTCCCAAAGACAAATTCCCCATGCCATTTATCAACCAGCTCATCGATGCATGTGCGGGGAACAAGACACTATCTTTCATGGATGGTTTCTCTGGGTACAATCAAATTCATATTCGCAAAGAGGATCAGTACAAGACTGCCTTCACGACACCATGGGGCACCTTTTCCTATCACATGATGCCTTTCGGTCTTAAAAATGCTGGTGCCACCTTCCAGTGGGCCATGACCTATTGTTTTCACGACTTAGTTAACATCATCTTGGTCTACCTAGACCACCTCATGGCTCGATCCAAGAAACGGTCCAACCATCTGAATGACCTCCGGCAAGTCTTCCTGCGTTTTCACAAGTATCAAATCTGCTTGAACCCACTCAAGTGTGTATTTTGCGTTCTGGTAAGCCAGTTGTTAGGCTTTATCATTTCACAGAAAGGAATTGCAGTAGATTCGTTAAAATTCCAAACCATCCTAGACCTCCCATCACCACGTACGCTCTTACAGCTACAAATCCTTCAGGGGAAGGCCAATTTCCTCTGTTGTTTCGTCCCCGATTATGCCACGACAGTTCATGGTTTCCTTCGTTTGCTCCGTACCCACATCCCTTTTGTTTGGGATGACCAAGCGCAAGGTGCTTTTGAGGACCTCAAGAAAGCTCTCACACATGCCCCATTGATTTCCCCTCCAGATTTCTCAAAAGACTTCATCCTTTACGTTTTGGCATCCGACCATGTCGTTTCGGGGGTTCTTGTTCAAGAATATTCTACTCTCCAAGAGCATGCCATTTATTATGTAAGCCAGACCTTGTCAGGCCCATCATTACGTTACCCATATAAGATAAACTGTTTCTCAACGTCATCTTTTCAGTGCAAAAGTTGCGACACTACATCCTTATGAGTCACACTACAGTTGTCGTAGACTACAACCCCATGGTCTATCTCTTGAACCGTCGCCTTCTTCTAGGCCGCGTCACTAAATGGGTCATTATCCTACAAGAGTACGACCTGAATTTCAAGACCCCCAAGCATACTAAATCCCTTGTACTTGCACAACTCATGACGGATTTACCATCCTATCGTCGTCTCCCTCGTTCACTACTAGTTTAGCTGATGACCATTTGTTTATCATCTCGTCAGACGACCCCTGGCACGGCGACATCCTGGTTTACCTCCGCACACAAAAGTTTCAACCCGATATCGACCATGATGGATTCCGTCACATCTGTCACCATGCTTCCCGTTATCTCCTCCTAGGCGATGTCCTATATCGACGCAGTGTCGACACCATCTTAAGACGTTGCCTCACACGAGAAGCAGAACAAGTTCTCAATGACTATCATAGTGGTGCCTGTTTCGACCATTTTTCTGGAATGGCCACTGCCCAAAATGTGATCTGCACAGGGTATTTTTGGCCCACACTATTCAGTGACTACATCACAGCGGTCAAACACTGCCGCAGTTGCCAACTCTTTTCCCCCAAGGAAAGGAAATTCCCTGCCCCCCTTCATCTAGTCGTCACTGTTGGTCCTTTTTGCAAATGGTCCATTGACTTCATGGAATGTAATCCTACCTCCACAAGTGGCCATAAGTACATCATTGTAGCCGTTGACTACTTTACCAAATGGGACAAAGCCATGCCTACCTTCAACTGCAAAGCCGACACTACGGCTCGCTTCTTCTTTAACCATGTCATCAATCGTTTTGGAGTCCCCAAGCAACTCATCTCCGACCATGGTTCACATTTTGAAGACTCTATCTAGAAAGAGTTGTCAACTCTCCTCAAATTCAAACATCTATATGCCTCTGCCTACTAACCCCAAGGGAACGGCCAAGTCAAGGCCATTAACAAAATTTTGAAGACAATCCTCCAACGCACCGTTGACCAACATAAGTCCAATTGGCATCATATGCTTTTCCCCGCAGTATGGGCTTACCATACATCCACTAAGAATGCCACCGGCTTTACCCCTTTTCATTTGGTTCACGGTATTGAATCTGTACTCCCCATCGAGTGTCAGATCCCATCATTGCACATCATGACCTATCCATGAGCCCTCCGCTCCACCCATACTACAGTTCTTGCGTTATTTTGCCACCATTTATCAACCCGCAAGGAGGCCCCATTAGTGTTCCCCCCACCGTTGTTCTTGGTTCCCATACTTGTCCCTTGATTGAACACTTCCTCCTTGCTTAGCCATTAATTTTGTTCGGTATAATTTTATCCCTTTTTCGGGCCGAGCAATTCCTTTACGAAAAAGGCACTTAGGGAGTTTATGTTAATCTCTTTTTTGACTCCTAAAACAATGAAAATATCGCCAAGCAATCTTACTTCCTTTCATGCTCGCTAAAAGTATCTGAAAGGGAATCTACCTGGTATAAGTTTACCCATTTTCTGGACCTTGTATACTAATTATGAAAAATGAATACTCTAGTCAAATCGGCTAGAAGAGTTCTTCATTACATCCTTTTTTTATTTTTCGGGCCTTGGAGACTAACACACGAAAAAGAACCCCCTTGGAGTCTTCTTACTGCTTTCAAGCTCTCTAAAATTGAAAGAAACCACGAGCACTCACCATCCCGGGCTCTTATAAATCCATACGACGGTACCTCTCCACCATTTCAGAGTCTTCTTATCGCTTTTAGACTCCTTAAAATTGAAAGCACTCATGAGCATGAACTGTCCTGGGCTTGTACAAATCCACACGACAGTACCATTTTGAGCATAATTTTTATCCCTTCTTCGAGCTCCTTAAAACATGAAGAAGGCCCCAACGGTGCCTCTCGACACCACAACAAATCATATCTAGTCACATTATCATGGAAACTTCCCCAGTATGGTCGCCTTTGTTTAGAGTATTCTACAAAGTGTCACCCTTAGAGTCTCCTGACATCACTCATTAGTTTGTCCCCCTAAGTCTCCCTCATTGCAGTCACAGCCCCTGGTCCCTTAAGATCTGATCCTAGTACCCGATGTTAGTATTCATATGCGGCCAGGTCATCCATGTGATCATACTCTGAAAAAAGGAAGTTTAAGTCCCCCCCCCCTCCACTCTGCGACCTTAGTTGTTCCCCACCGCCATAGTATGTGAGTCCGATCTTCAGTACTATCACCTTTTGGTTGTACACCTCGCGCTCCTATCAAGGAAACAACATTGCCTTGGTAGTTGCAGGTTTCCCTCTATCGACGCCAACCAATATATTCCAAAGGATAGACCCAGAGGTCCTTGTGCCTTGGAATCATCACCATCACTAGTGAGTGCCTATGGACCATTTTGAGAGGAGTCCTTAGTGCCTCTCTGAATGGTTGCTTCTCACATGCTCGACTTCAGCACCATGATCGCATCGTTGAGATTCATGCAGGGTATTGGTCTACTTAGTTATATTTCGAAGACTTTGGATGTCCCCTGACTCTAGCATATTGGTGAGTCTCTTTGGAACCCCCTAGTCATATGTTCCCATGGATATCCGAGCTGTGCTTGGCGACACTATTCGAAAGCACCCTAGTTGTATGCTTCCTCGAGTACCTAGTTCAGATGTAGTTCAGTGTACCCTTGAGATTTTGACTCTCAGTCATTGAGTCCATCTAGTTGTTGTACAACCTCAGATCCAAAAGAGCATCAGTTGTTATGGTACCACATTCAGTATGGATGCCAGTATTTCCATACATTAGTTCTTCAAATCAATCATGGTCAGACCATGAGTATGTACCAGATTTGTGTCCCCTTTGGACTAGTATGATGTACACAACAGTTTTTCCATGTATTGTTCAGGTCCCCTTTTCTGGGCCTCATTATTATTTGTATATATTGATACAAGCATGGCTATTCCCACCTCGTCCATATATCAGAGATTATTCCTCATTCACTTTGAGGCCATGTATGTTCCGTTTTTGCAGTTTGCATGGGGCCGTTGTTCCGGTATCTAATCAGTCTCTTCTCTCCTCCACACCTTAGGAAAAAGACAAAGAAACTATGATGTCTATCAGCCATATGATGAGCTCCTGCCCTCACACATCAGGGGACAATCTATTAACACCCCCAAAATGCTCACTAGCTCATCTCCCTAGCCACATGACCCATCTGTCCACTTTTCCTACCACTTTAGCCTTCAAAACCTCAAAAAACTTTCAAATGGTCATTAAAAAGGCCAAAATTAATCTTTTTCTCCTCAAAATAATTAAATTTTCTCAAAAAAATGCCAAAAGCCCTCCAAAAGGGCTCAAAATTCCCAAGAAATCAAATAAAAGGGAATAAAATTCAAAAATCAATTCAAGAAAGGAAAAAAGAGGGAAAAAGAAGGAAAGAAACCCTAAACCAATAACCTATACCACATGGTACCAAATACCATGGGTCAATACTCCACCACTCAAAAACCTATAAATAGGTGATGGAGGCCCCCTGTTAGTCATCCACATTCTAACCTATCCTTATGCTGCCAAAATCACTCCCGAACCCCTAGCCATACATTTGAGCTAGCTTTCACCACTTGAGTGCCCCTTTGTCCAACGATTTTAGCATTTGGAGAAGAGAAGAAGACCTTGGAGCACTGGAGCATCTCGTCCCTATGGCTGCACAAGCTCCACCAACCTCACCATTGAGGTAAATTTTTATGTTAAACTCCATTTTCACATAATGAAAAGATATCAATCTCTTGTATATTTGTTTTACATGGAAAAAGTATGAATGTTTTACTGTTTACAGTTTCTTACTACAAGTTTATTTTATGAATAACCATGAACATATTTAGGTTTAGTTTTTACTTCTGTCATTGCTTTTACTATTTTTGAATTGCTACTAAGGAGTCCATTCTCCTTAGTAGGTGCTCATTTTCACAAGCTAGGGTGAAAACCCTAGCTACACTCTGAACACAAAATTCATAAGAACATTTCGTCGCACATTTTGCTGGAAATTGGAAATGTCGATTAAGAAAGAGAGGTCGCTCTTTTTCCAAGTTCTAGTTTTACAATTCCCTTGCAAATGAAGGGGCGGATGACCCTTCTTCTTCCAAATATTATTATAGTTATAGTTCAAGAATACAATAAGGGTCGGTCGATCCTTCTTTTGTTCTCCATCCTAGTTATCGTTGAAGTGCTATTTAAAGGTTTTCACAATTATCCGGGTTCCTACTATTTACAGCTGAAGTCGGAAGTCGGGAATTGTCGACAAAGCCTTCGAAGATCAAATAGTTTTACATTTCTCTCGTAAATGAAGGGTCGGACTTGTTAAGATTTAATATGCTAAGACAGAAAATAGCAGCATTGCATTCCATTTCACAATAATAGCATATACAGGATCACTGAAGAAACAACAAGCACAGCATAAACACAAGAGACACAAATTTATCCTGGGAAACCCTCATGGGGTAGAAAACCCAGTAAAGCTTCCTTAATATAGATGACCAGCAATATACAAAGATGTAACCCTGAGCATAAGCTCCTCCTTCTCCATAGCAGACTTCTTCTCCACAAGTGCGCCACTCTCAAGTGAGTGAGTGTGTGGAATGAGGAATACACCTCCTCTATTTATACACTACTCCAACTTGTCTTTTACACAAGACATGTAGGCTCGTATTTAACCAATGGGTTAAATACCCCACTACAACTGACTGGGCAAACCCCTCTAGGTTGGTCTAATAACCCTTTGACCCACATAACACACATAGGGCCGACCCCCACCAGGGAAGTCTAATAACCCAAGTTACCACATTCTGACGGAGGAATAAACATCTACGGATATACAATAAGATCTTCATGGAGGAATGAAACATCTCCGGAATAAAAAAGTACAAATATAATATTCTTTGAAGTTACAATATCTCAACAGGTCGACCCTTCTTGTGCTCAGTATTCTTCCGATGTTCACCATTTTAGATATAGATGAATTGACGTCTTAGCCTTTGTAGGTTGAATATTTTTATAATTCCCTCATAAATGAAGGGGCGGCCGACCCTTCTTCTGCCCAGTATTCTATTCATAATAGTTCTAGAATGCAAGAAGGGTTGGTCGATACTTCTTTCTTTCGTCATTCTGGATATAGGTGATTTGCGGGATATAGTTGTTCACAATTATCTTCTAAATGAAGGGGCGGTCGATCCTTCTCGTTGGAAAAGGGAAGTCGGGAATTCTCGACATAGCCTTCGACGATCAAATTGTTTTACAGTTCTCTCGTAAATGAAGGATCAGCTGACCCTTCTTGTGCTTAGTATTCTTCTGGTGTTCACCATTTTAGATATAATTGAATTGACGTCTTAGCCTTAGTACCTTGAATATTTTTATAATTCCTTGATAAATGAAGGGGCAGCCGACCCTTCTTCTGCCCAGTATTCTATTCATAATAGTTCTAGAATGCAAGAAGGGTCCGTCGATCCTTCTTTCTTTCGTCATTCTGGATATAGGTGATTTGCGGGATATAGTTGTTCACAATTATCTTCTAAATGAAGGGGCGACCGATCCTTCTCGTCAGAAAAGGGAAGTCGAGAATTTTCGACATAGCCTTTGACAATCAAATAATTTTACAGTTCTCTCGTAAATGAAGGGTCGGCCGACCCTTCTTGTGCTCAATATTCTTCTGGTGTTCACCATTTTAGATATAGTTGAATTGACGTCTTAGCATTAGTACGTTGAATATTTTTATGATTCCCTGATAAATGAAGGGGTGGCCAACCCTTCTTCTTCCCAGTAATCTATTCATAATAGTTTTAGAATGCAAGAAGGGTTGCTCGATCCTTCTTTCTTTCGCCATTATGGATATAGGTGAATTGCTAGATATAGTTGTTCACAATTATCTACTAAATGAAGGGGAGGCCGGTCCTCCTCGTAAGAAAATGAAATTCAGGACATAGCCTTCGTAGATTAAATATTTTTACATTTATCTAGTAAGTGAAGGGTCGGCTGACCCTTGTTGTGATTAGTATTCTTCCCGTGTTCACCAATTTGGATATACATGAATTGATGGCCTAGACGAACGGGCGGGCAACGCTTCTTCATCCCAGAAGGGTCCGTCGATACTTCTTGTGTTCTGCCTTCTGGATATAGGTGATTTGCTGGATTCTTCCCGTGTTCAGTCGTGCTCTGTATATTATATGGATTGCCGAATTGTTCAGTGTTCAAGGCATGTTGTAGGAAAACAGATCCCATGTTTTTCAATAAAGGGGAGCCCCTTTATTATTTTTTAAAGGTAACTTCAAATTTATTTATTTATTTTTGGGGTGTTTTTGATTGATTGTCTTTATATTTAGTTATCCCCATTCTTTGGATTTAAATAAGTTTGCTGAAAAAACCATTCTTTTCCGCAACACGCAATCCGCAATACCGATTGCGAATGTTTAAATTTTTCCTTTCTGCAACCCGCAATTCCCAATCTTCAACCCGTAATTGTGGATTGCGGAAGCTTAAGGTTTTTGGATTTTGGATTTCTTCTTTCCGCAGTCCACAACCTTCAATTATGGAATGCGGATGACAGAAAGTATTTTGAATAAAGGGGATTTTATTTCCGCAACCTGCAATTATCAGTTCCCATTGCGAATTGCGGAAATCATTTTAAAAGTCAAAATGCATTTTGTCTTTCTGCAACCCGCAACCCGCAATGTTCGGTGCGGATTGTTGATTGCGAAAAGTGTTTAAAAAAATAAAATTGCGTATTGCGGAATGCGGATTGATTACATTGCTAATAAAATAAAAATTTGCGTTCCGCAACCCGCAACCCGCAAACTGTGGATTGCGGATTGCGGAAAGATTAATTTTCTATTTCTTTATCGCTTCGTAATCCAACTGCAGATTGCAGGGATTTAAAATCAATTATATTTCAAATTGCACTCCCACAATCCGCAACCCGCATTGTGGTTTGTGGATTGCGGAAACCTCAATCGATTTTTGCAAAGTGTTGCTCCCGAATTTCCTCATCCGTTTTTCATGCTTTAATCTCATCCGTCCATCCTTTTGAATCGTGTGATTTTGATTTCACCCCACAGTAGGTTCACTTTTCGAATTCACTTCCTTTTCACCATTTGCGAATTGTGAAATTCTACTCTGCCTTCAAGATTTTACTGCGTATTTTCATCCGAGGCATTTATTTGCGTCCGTTGACATCACAGGTTGGTTTTCTATCACTCTTGGTTTGGTATTTACAAAAATTACATAATTTTGACATTTGTTAATTCATTTTCTGGTTGTTTTTGAATTAATTAGTCTCACAACCATGTTGAGGAATGCCTGGTCCAAAACGACTGTAAAAGAATTCACAAACAAGGACCCAAGCAGTGGCCTTCTCACTGACACAGATGGTAGAGTTTTTGAGACTACCCACCTAGACTGGTCGTGCATTTATGCCATTTTTTATAATGATGACCCGTCTACATTTGAGAAACACCAATCTTTTTACTAGAACATTAGTAAATCCCAATTGCATGCCATAGAAGCCAAGACGGCTATCATGCCCTATACTGATCCCATAAAGTGGATTATCGACCATGCCAATCCCCAAGACAGGTGGTTTAATGACAAAGATGGTTCTCATTTGGCCTCTTTCGGGTCGGAAGTCTTCGACAGGGTGTATGCTCTTAGTGCACCTGGGCAACTCCTCAACAAAGTTTTCCTTGGCTCTGTTAAAACCCGTTTAAATTTTGATGAGATGGTAAAGTCTTGGATGACTAACCCGGCTAGATTCACCCTTAGAGATGATAATTCTTACCCGGTTTCGTGGTTCAATGAACCCTTCTCCCTGCTGTCTGCTATGCTCTGCAAGATGTATGGGCTGCAGAATTGCATTGTGTTCAAAGCTGAGTGGGAACCTTTAGCTCACCACATCCTTACTATAGGGAAGTCCTTCAACTAGGCCCAAATACTATCAATCAAATTCAATGCGGAAATTGACAGGTACCAGAAGACACTAGCTTCAAGGAAGCCAACCTTTTATTATTCGGCCTATGTCATGGACGTGTTCTACTCCACCTTTCAGTTTCCCTCTGTGGGGTGGAACCGGACCGTGTCTGCACCTCCAGTTCACATATACTACTTTGCATTATGGGAGGATAACTTTGTACCTCTTGTGTATGACATTTTTTATCATTTTATTAGGGCCATTTATCAGAAGATCTTCAAACAGGATGTATATGCATTCTTTGATCAGACCAAGACACTAGTCTCTGCCATGGGGGACTGGTATGTTGGAGAATATTTCTCTTATGTTAGAATTTGGGGCAGTCAAGATGTTCACCTGCTACCCAAGATTGTTCCAGATAGGTTGCTAATTGAATAAATCTCTTATCAGACAACTGTTGAGGGAATCTTGCCTAAATTGACAGGTGCCAAGAGAAGGGGGTGGCCTAAGTTCCCACTCAACATTGGGCCACTCGTAATTTAGAACTCCACCCATGCTGCTACACTTGGAAAAAATATAATGGCAGTTAAATTGGGGAAGGCTCCCAAAAGGATGCATGATCCCAAATATTTTATGGCAAATCACTTTGCCCAGGAACATATAAAGAGTTCTTATGTTCATAATACCACTCCAGATGATTCTATCTACCAAGGGGTTGGTTTATTTACTAAAGTATTGAACAGGGCTTCTACTAAAGAGGAACAAAAATTCATTTTTCAGTATCAAAGGGAACTCAAGGATAAAGTCTTGCACTACAGGAAAATGGAGTTGTCACTAGATGACAAGAGAAAGAAAGATAAGGCAGAGAAAGAAGCCCAGAAAGCAAACTCTCCACTATTGCTAACATATAAAACCGATGACAAGGGTAAGGATCATGTTGATAATACTTCACCCTTAAGGGTCTCATTCAATCATCTGCAAAGACAAAGAAGGAGCTGGAAAAGCTAAGTTCAGTTGTTGGTACCCAAGCTGCTGCAACAAGTACTCCAGCTAAGAGGCAAAAATTTGATAGCTCCCCACCGAAGGTAACCACTATTGAAGATAGTGATTTGGAGGATGAAATTATTTCAACTGGTGTGCTTGTGGAATAGGAGGCACAACTAAGTTCAGTTGTTGATACCCAAGTTGTTGTAGCATGTACTCCAGCTAAGAGGCAGAAAGTTGATAGCTCCCCACCGAAGGTAACCACTATTGAAGATAGTGATTTGGAGGATGAAATTATTCCAACTGGTGTGCCTATGGAACAAGAGGTTACTGTCATTTCTCATACATTTATTGATAGATTGAACAATCTTGATTTTAATGGCTCTCCCACCGATTTTAATCTCTCTCAAGCCACTACTACTAATATTCCACTCACCTCCTTATCCTCAGTTTCACCCATTTCACTTCCTTCCACTACACTTGCATATGTGTCCATCCCTCCATCCACCACAATTGGGACACTCCTCACCCCTGTTGCTACTTTGGAAGAATCATTGAGTGTTTTACTGGAAATCCCACCTTTACACACTACCCAAGCTATGACTTCTGAGGTGTCTGTACAGTCCTCAACACCATCAGTCTCTATCTCTATCCCTGAGGTTGTTTCCTTACCTCATATCTCAATTTCTAATGCTTCCATCCATTCTACCACTATTCCTCAGATTACTATTCCTATCCCAACTTCCCTTGTGACCCACATAGTCCCTTTGGTAACCACATCTCAGATATCTACACATGAAATTGATATGGTGGTAGATTCTAATGAAGATGTTGTTGTTTCACTTGGAGAATATTTCTACAGTAGATCTGAGAAGGCAGTAGTGAAAAGAGGCCATAAGAGGAAAAAAGAAGGCTCTTTACATTCAGGTCCTATTCCAGATCAGGTTATATGGCAGAAATTATCTACTGAGATACAAAAAGAAGCATTGGAGACTGTTGTAGCCATGGGGGCCTTTGTTGGGGCCAATTATGATTTAGTTACATCACTGAATAAGGATATTGAAGCTAAGCAGCAAGAATTGCAAAAGCTCAGGCAGGAGCTGGTTCAAACAGAGGAAAAACATAACTCTCAGCTGCTATAATTGAAAAATACACATGGCAACCTCCTCAAATAAAAAGACATGCAAAATGATACATTGTCACAGCAGCTATAGGAAGCTAAGATGTCAAATGATGGTCATGTTCAAAATATTACACAATTGGAAGCACATGTGAAAGAAGCAACAACCATTTCTTATGCATCTTCCGTCTCTAAATTTTCTGTAGAAGAGTTCAAACAATTCGCTTTGCAGGTCAATGAAGATCACAAGAACCTCCTGATCAAGTTGTTTGAATGTTTAGACGAGATTAGGAAGACTTATATTGATTTTGAGAAACAGTCTAATGATCTCTGTCTACATAATGAAAGAAGAGAGGAGGCACATAGGGATATCATGGATGTTATTGATTGGCAAAGATACATCAAAGACAGACCCCCGGATATACCTTTCTTTCGAGAGCCTGAAGTTTAAGAAAGTCATATTTTCCCTACATTCATGGTAAAATGCCTGTGGAGCAGTAGGAGATACTATTGAGGAAGCACATGCAATTTTCCGCAAGAAATGGTTCTCTTCTGATGATCTATTAGCTGAGTTGGAGTTTCCATCTTTGAAACTGATTGAAGATTCGGATCCTCCCAAACTAATGATTTAACAATTTTAACAAATGTGTGATGCATTCAAGGAAAGGGTGAATAAATTGGAACACCTTCACATTGATCAACTTAAGGAGTTAATTCAAGTACCTATAAATGTAGGGGTAAAGGTCTAGTTGTTCTTGCTGGAGTGGACGAAATTGAAGAGAAAGGAAATTGACTCCTTCAGTTGCAAAATACAGCTAACGCTGAAGCATGCAAGATAAAAGGATGTAGAAGACCTATTGGATGTAGTTGCCAAGTGGCAAGAATACCTTGGAAAATCTTAGAAGTGTTGATGTATTTGTAACTTCGGAATATATTCTTCTATGTATCACATTTGTACTTTATTGTATATCCCATAGAGATGTAATATTCCTCTGATTGGAAGTGTCATCATTTGTATTTGGAAGTGTCGTCATGTTTATTGACAAGTGTCGTCATTTGTATTGTTGGGTTATTAGACCACCAGTGAGGGGTCAGCCCTGATTAGGTCATGTGGTTGGGTTATTAGACTTGAGTAGCAAGTCGGCCCCAGTGAATTATTTGGCAGGTCAAGTCAAGTCAAGGATAAATAAGAGGGGTGTGTCCCTCATTCTATTCATTCACTCACTTCTTAAGCTCGCATAGCTAAGAGAGAAAGTGGCGCACTTTTGGAGGAGGAGGAGCATCTGCTAGAGACATCTCTTTGGGTTTGATCCTTGTGATCTTGTACTTGGGTTTATTCTATCTCTGAGGAAGTTGTGGGGTTTTTCACCTTCTTGGTTTTCCTCGGTGAAACTCTGTGTCTCTTGTGTGCTTGCATTATTGTGTTTATGATTGATATGTTGTTGATATGATGTACATGTTATTCTCTTAGTGATCCTGAATGATAATGGAATGAAATTATCAAAAAATTAACATGGTATCAGAGCTGACCTAAGAAGAAGGCACTGTGCAGTTGCAGAAGCTAGGGCTTCTTAATATTTGGGGTTCTCTCCACAGATCATCAAAGGTAGAAGGCTAGATTGAATCTCCTTGGAAGGGCACATCTTTCTGTCGAGACAGAATACATTTCTGAGTACTTTTCAGTTTTTGACCTAAAAATTAGGGTTTCCTAAAAAATAGGAATTTTTGAAATATGAGGACATAGCTAGAATCCCCTTGGAAAAATCGAAGTTTAGAGCTTTGGATCGAACTTTTTGGTTAGTTGAAGCTCCGAGAAACTCAAACCCTAATTCAGGGTCCTCTCTAGTGAATCTGGGAGATTGAAAAGCATTTCTGAAGGGTGAAACTTTGCAGTTTTCAATTTCTGAGTATATAAGGCTGATCTGCTCATCAAGGCGCATCTTTCTATCCTTTCAGAATTTTGAAATTCACATTTTGAATTTTTTCGGGTTTCTCTAACAAACCCTATTCGAGCTCTAGATCCAGTTTTCAACAAATCAAGTGGTAAGGCCTAAAACATTCTATTTTCATTTGAAGTACTCTTTAAGATGTCTCACCACACCAAGCTTGAGGATAAGCTTGATGGAGCTGATAACTTCCGAGCATGGAAGTATAGGATTGGGTTAATCCTAGAGGAGAATGATTTGGACACCTACATAAAAGAAGAGGTTCCAATCCCAGAGGGAGATGAGGCTAAGGCCTTACACAAGAAGGACTTAGTCAAGCCTAAGAGAATCATTGCTGATTCTATCAAAGACCATCTCATACCTCATGTGTCTTCCCTAAAGACACCTAAGCAGATATTTGACTCCTTAACCAAGTTGTTTGAGGGAAAGAACATAAATCAGAAGATGACTCTGCGAAACCAATTGAAAGGGGTAAAGCTTCAGAATGGAGAGACCATTCAATCCTACTTTTCCAAGGTCTCTCAAATCAAGGAATAACTTGAAGCTATGGATGAAGTAGTGGATAATGGTGAAATTGTAATGACCACATTAAATGGCCTACCTAGGTCATGGGACTCCTTCATCCAAGGAATCTGTGCAAGAAATAAATTGGTCTCCTTTAGTAGACTCTAGGAAGAATGTTCACAAGAAGAAGCTAGGATTGTGGCCTGAGAAGAAAAGATGGGAAGTGAAGATCAAGCCCTCACTGCACACACTAAAGGAAGCAAGTTTAAGAGGGAGAAATCTCACAACAAGAAGCATTCTCACTTTCATAAGAAGAAAGATCACTCTCAAGTTCGATGCTTCACTTGTGATGAGTTGGGACATTTCGCTTTAGATTGTCCCAAGAACAAAAGGAACATTCGCTACAATAAGAAGAAGAAGGGCAACAAAAAGAGATATCATGCTCATGCTGCTGAGGATGATGAACCACCCAAGAAGAAGGCTAGAGCAGAAAGTGATGACTCATCAAGTGAAGATGAATATGTTCTAATATCTGCTCTCACAGGTACTATCTCTCATGGATGTAATGATTGGCTTATTGATAGTGGGGCTTCTAAACACATGACTGGGTTTAAAGAATCTTTTGTAGATCTTTTTGAACATGAGTCACCCCATAAGGTGAAACTTGGAGATGACTATCAATATCCTATCAAAGGAAGTGGTGAAGCCTCTTACATACTAGACTCTGGGAAGTCTCTAAAAATGAAAGATGTTCTATATGTACCTGGCCTCAAGAAAAATCTCCTATCCATATCATCTTTGGATGCAAAGGGAATGAGAGTTGCATTTGTGGATGGCCAAGTACTCATTTGGACTAAAGGTAAGACAATAGATGATGCAATGGTGATTGGAGAGCAAGAGGGAGATTTGTAGAAATTGAAGGGACAGCCTGAACATGCCATGGTACATGAATCCATGGAGACAAGTGAACTTTGGCATAGAAGGCTTGCACATGTGCACTATAGAGCACTACCAATTGCAAGCAAAGCTGTAGAAGGTCTTCCTGAAATTCAATCAAAGCATGAAGGTGTTTGGAAATGATGTGCAATGGGAAAGAACACAAAGAAAGCATTTCCAAGCAGTGAAAGCAAAGCAAAAGGAATTTTGGAGATTATCCACTCTGATGTATGCGGACCGATGTCATCCAGTTCTCTGAGTGGGTATGTATACTATGTTTCCTTCATTGATGACTTCTCTAGGAAGACTTGGGTTTATTTCTTGAAGAATAAAGATGAAGTGTTTGATTAGTTCAAGGAATTCAAAGCCTTGATAGAAAATCAAAGAGATAAGAATATTAAGACTTTCAGATCCGACAATGGTGGAGAATTCACTCAGGAGATTTCAAGAAGTTATGTAATGATTTAGGGATTAAGAGGGAGTTGATTGCTCCCTACAATCCACAACAAAATGGTGTTGCAAAAAGGAAAAATAGAACTATCATGGAAGCAGCATGGGAAATGCTTCATGACCAAGTGCTACCTATGCATTTATGGGCAGAAGCAACTAGGACAGTTGTATATGTGCAGAACATAACACCTCACAAGATACTTGACAACAAGATACTAGAAGAAGTCTTCTTTGGTAAGAAACCAGAAGTTAGCCATCTCAGAATATTTGGTTGTCTAGTATATACACACATTCCAAAGGAAAAGAGGACAAAGTTAGATCCTTCAGGAAAGAAGGGCATCTTTGTGGGTTACAGTGAAAGCTCGAAGGCCTACAGAATATAATTTCTAGGGTTCAAGAAGATTGACATCAGCAGGGATGTAACATTTGATGAAGACTCAGCTTACATCAAATCAAGGAAGACACCTATTGATGACCATGAAGAACCAAAGATAACCATATTTCTAGACACTACCATGAATGAAGCAATTCCAGAAGCAGTTCATGAAATTGAAGATCCACAAGAACCTATAGATCCACCCCGTGAGAAAAACTCTCACAAGAGGAAACTTGCATGGGCTAGAGAGCTCATTCAAGATGTAGAAAGATATGGCATTCCAGAAGAAGAACACAAAGAAAGGAAGAGGACTAGATCACACACCAGTTATGTCTCCTTACTCTGTGATATTATGAACAAAGAACCTTCTAGTTATGAAGAAGTAGCAGAAAAGAAAGAATGGAAGGATGCCATGATCGAGTACCAGTCAATCATGAAGAATGATGTTTGGGATGTTTTCCCAAGACCTAAGGGGAAGTCTGTTGTGACTTCCAAGTGGATCTATAAGATCAAGCATGCTGCATATGGTAGCATAGACAAATACAAGGAAAGATTCATAGCTCGTGGCTTCTCTCAGAAAGAGGGAATAGACTATGAAGAGACCTTTGCTCTTGTAGCCAGATACACTTCCATCAGAACAGTACTTGCTCTGGCTACAGTGATGAAATGGAAGATACACCAGATGGATGTCAAGACAACTTTCTTGAATGGTGTAGTTGAAGAGGAAGTGTATGTGGATAAGCTACTTGGTTTTGAGACACATGACAAGGATTCATATGTGTGCAGGATGAAGAAATCCTTGTATGGCTTGAAGCAAGCTCCGAGGACATGGTATGGTAGGATGGACAGTTTTCTATCCAGTTTTGGCTTTACCAAAAGTAAAGCAGACTCCAACCTTTACTACAAGGTTGAGGAAGGCAATCCTGTGATACTACTCCTATATGTGGATGACCTGTTTGTTACAGGAGAAGATGGGTTGATTTCCGACACCAAGAGAAAGCTTGTAGCCGAGTTTGAGATGAAGGACTTGGGGATGATGCACTATTTTCTAGGCATGGAGGTGTGGCAAAGTGCATATGGGATCTTCCTTGGACAAGGAAAGTATGCAGTAGAGATCCTGAAGAGGTTTAGGATGATGGACTGCAAGGCCATGGACACACCTATGGCATCGAACCTAAATCTTTTGTGTGATGCTTCATCTGATTCGGTTGATGTCACCATGTATCGTCAGATGATTGGGTCCTTGATGTACCTGACGAACAGTAGACCCGATATTTGCTTTGCAGTGAACACATTGAGCCAGTTCCTTATGGATCCGAGAGGTGTTCACCTAGTTGCTGTAAAGCATATTCTGAGGTACCTGAAGGGTACAGTTGACTATGGGCTCAAGTATGATGCGAATCAAAAGTTTAACCTACAGGGTTATGTTGATTCAGATTGGGAAGGTAGTGTTGCAGATAGGAAGAGCACATCTAGGTGCTGCTTCAGTATGGGATCAGGTGTGATCTCTTAGTTTAGCAGGAAGCAGTCCTGTGTAGCACTGAGTACAGCTGAAAAAAGAGTATGTTGCAGCTTGTTTGGCTAGATGCAAGGCAGTATGGCTGAGGAAGCTACTGTCTGAGTTATTTTATCTCTCATTGGATGCTACTGGTGTATTTTGTGACAACCAGAGTTGTGTGATGTTGTCTGAGAACCCAGAGTTCCATGACAGATCAAAGCACATTGAGATCAAATATCACTATATCAGGGATATGGTGCAGAGAGGAGCAGTGAAGCTCCTATATGTTGCGACGGATGAGTAGGTTGCAGATGTGTTGAAGAAACCACTAGCCAAAGTGAAGTTTGAGTACTTCAGAGAGAGGCTTGGTGTTCTTCAGATTGACGACACTTCAAGGAAGAAGTGATGGGACACATTTGTAGGAGCCATTCCAAGCATGGTGAGAGGAGGATCCTTCCCATGGCTATGGATGTAAGCGTTGTGTGGTGAGCATCAGGACGATGCTTCAGTTACTGCTTTGTATATGTATCAGGTGGATACATTGTATGATCAGGTGGATCATGTATTTGTATATGTATCAGGTGGATACATTGTATGATTAGGTGGATCATGTATTTGTATATGTATCAGGTGGATACTTGTATGATCAGGTAGATCATGTATGATGATATGTATCAGGTAGATACTCTGTGTGCATCAGGTGTATGCATTGTATGATCGGGATGATCATGTATGATGAGCTTCAAGATGTTGCTCCAGATGACATGCATCAGGATGATGCAGTGACGATGATCAGGATGATCATGCGATGATGACATGCATCAGGACGATGCAATGATGATGATCAAGATGATTATGTACATCGGGATGATGTATGATGAGTATCAGGTTGATACTTTGTGGCCGTGGACAGGTTGTGTAGTTAGCATAGAAAAGATCCTCAAGATCTGGACAGGTAGAGCTGTGTGCTCGTAATCAGTCCTAGGATGCTCTTTCGAGGTTTTGCTACTAGAGGCATATAATCTGCCCTGGAGATCCGATATGTTGAGCAGTAAGCTCGTAATCAGTCCTGGGATGCTCTTTAGAGTACTTGTAGGATGCAAGACACTCTTTAAAGGTTTTTACTAACCACATGTAATCAGCCCTAGAGATCCAAGAGGTTGAGCAGTAAGCTCGTAATCAGTCCTGGGATGCTCTTTACAGTACTTGCAGGATGCAAGACACTCTTTAAAGGTTTTGTGGTGTGAGGGTGACATATAATCCGTCCTGGAGATCCGATAGGTTGAGCAGTAAACTCGTAATTAGTCCTGGGATGATCTTTAGAGTTCTTGCAGGATGCAAGACACTCTTTAAAGGTTTTGTGAGAGTCAACATGTAAAAGATCCTATAGTCTGAGCTAGGTTTTGTTGACGCACGTAATAAGTCTCAAGGATTCCACATTATGGCCAGTGATGATAAAGAGCTATAGGTGGTAGGCCTACATCCAGCATGAAAAAGGGTTGGCTCTGTAGAATTTCCTATGATGAGAAGAATTCAGAGATATCCCAGAGATCGAGATGTCGAGTATAGCAACAGTGATGATTATGTTCCGTGATCCAGTGATGATGATCTAGCTCCAAAATTGAAGACTTGTGCCAATATGTATTGATGACCTATGACGAAAGAATAACTTCCTAGTTAAGAGGGAGTGTTGATGTATTTTTAACTTCGGAAGATATTCTTCTATGTATTACATTTGTACTTTATTTTATATCCCACAGAGATGTATTATTCCTCTGATTGGAAGTGTCGTCATTTGTATTTGGAAGTGTCATCATGTGTATTGACAAGTGTCGTCATTTGTATTGATGGGTTATTAGACCACCAGTGAGGGGTCGGCCCTGATTAGGTCATGTGGTTGGGTTATTAGACTTGAGTAGCGAGTCGACCCCAGTGAATTATTTGGCAGGTCAAGTCAAGTATACATAAGAGGGATGTGTCCCTCATTCTATTCATTCACTCACTTCTCAAGCTCACATAGCTAAGAGAGAAAGTGGCGCACTTCTGGAGGAGGAGGAGCATCTACTAGAGACATCTCTTTGGGTTTGATCCTTGTGATCTTGTACTTGGGTTTATTCTATCTCTGAGGAAGTTGTGGGGTTTTTCACCTTCTTGGTTTTCCCCGGTGAAACTCTGTGCCTCTTGTGTGCTTTCATTATTGTGTTTATGATTGAGATGTTGTTGATATGTTGTACATGTTATTCTCTTAGTGATATTGAATGATAATGGAATGAAATTATCAAAAAATTAACAAGACGGTGTTTTTGAAATCCCTATTTTTTATAGGAGATTTGCCTTGTAACTTTTGTAATTATTATTTAAAGGGGTTTAGATCTCATACGAAGGGGGGGGGGAGGAATTAATGAAAGGAAGAACTAGAGACACTCGTTTTTCTGAAGAACATGTAATGTTTTGCAAGTTTAATGAAAATCCGTTTGCTTCTCTTAGTGGCATTTTGTATACTTGTCAAATTTATTTGGTGAGTGGTTTGTTTCCTCATTCTAATTATTCAACAATCCTGTTGTATCTTGCAAATTAATTAAATACATCAATTCACTTGTTTATATTTGTCTGAATAGATGATCTTTGTATGAACATAAGTTAGATGGATTTCTTCATTTTCCCTATGTTATCTATACTTGCATCTAATTAACAGCTATCCTATATTAATGTTGATTTGCCAATCAACATATTTAAATAGAGTAATCTTATATATTATTATACTTTGAACATGATCTGTCAATTTTTATTGTATCCCGTCTTGTTTAAAGTTGATTAGGCTTAGATCTGTTGCATATATGTATTCATTGGTGACATGCTTATTTCACATTTAGATCTGATTTTTCTACAAATTCATTCTGATCTTTCAATCTGACATAACTTAATTAGATTACATTTAATCAGGATCATTTCATTGCTTTTTTTTAATTTAAAACTTTTAGATCTTCCTATATTGGAAGACAGATTTGTAAGAGATCTGGTACCATAAGTGCCAGCGGAGGCCTAATATCGATGGGAGTCAGCTATTCCAAACAGCTTGGGAAAGACCCCAGCCTCCAGAAAACGCACTTTCTTTTACTCGAATTACATCATGGATATCTTTTGTGCTACTTTCCAGTTTCCTTCCATGGGATGGAATTGGACTCTGTCTGCACCACCTGTCCCTATTTATTGCGTTGCACTCTGGGAAGACAATTTCATCCACCTACTTTATGATATTTTTGACCATGTTGTTAGTTCAATTCATTTGATGATTTTCAAGGAGAATCCTCCCACTTTTTCTGACAATGCTAAGGAACTAGTCTTTGATATGGGTGATTGGTACGTAGGAGAATACTTCTCCTATGTCAGGATTTGGGGCAGCAACACAACCCATCTATTGCCCAGAATTGTGCCAGACAAGTTGTTCTTGGAAGAGGTTGCTTATCAGACAGTAACAGATGGTGTCTTTCCAAAACTCACTAGTTCCAAAAGAAGAGGGTGGCCAATGTTCCCACTTCATCTTGGACCTCTGGTAATTCAGAATTCAACCCATGCTAGGTTACTTGGAAAGAAGATTGTTTCCCTCAAGCTTGGGAAAGCCCCAAAGAGGATGCGTGATCCTAGGTCTTTTTTGAAGAACAACTTTGTACAGGAGCACATGAAGAGTGAATATGGTCATCAAATTGACCCAGATGATTCTATTTATCAGGGTTTTATTTTCCAGTATCAACATGAGCTTAAAGCCAAAGTTCTGTAATACAAAAAACTGGAACTTTCACTTGAAGGAAAGGCTAAAAGGTATTTTGCAGACAAGGAAGCGAGGAAAACAAGTACACCTATGAAGTTGACCTATGAAACTAATGACAAAGATAAGGCACTCATGGAGGACACCTCACAACCAAAGACATTGGCCACTCTCAATGCACTGATTCAGTCAGCTATAGAGCTGAAAAGAGAACTTGCAGTGATGAGCTCAGTAGTGGACACACAGGTTGTTGCAACAAACACTCCAGCTAAGAAGCAGAAGGTTCAAAGCTCTGTATCACGGGTGAATTTGTTCAGTGATAGTGATCTATAGGATGATATGCCATATCATTAGTCTTTCCAAAGAGTCTCTGAGGAGGAAGATATTAATCTACCAAAAGTGCCTCCCAGCATGATTTACACAACTCCAGTAAAATGCTCGCCGAGGAGAGAATGAGGTTTCAAGGGGTGACATTTGTTTGGATAGAATCCCCTACTTGGCCCCTATCTAGTAGATGTCTCACACTATTGCTTTCATTTTAATATGAGAATTTCCGATTTTTCAGGTAAATGGCATCTCCAGTCCCAATGTAAATAAGGTGGCTACCATATGTTGAATTATTACTATGTTCATAGAGTTCACAATAGATGGGGGCATTAAAGCAATTAAGTTGTTATGTGTTTGTTTAATAAGCTTAATGATGTGCAAAGATATGGTGATCTACCTTTCAGTATGTTCTTATTCTTAGATTTTTTTTCAAGATCAATAGTTTGTTTTATGTACATATGTATCTAAAACAATCTCTTTCAGGTTTTGGTTTCAATTTTCAATATACTCACAGGTAGTTTGGAATCTATTAATTCTAATAAAGGTATGAAATGTAGTACTTTGTCATATGGAATTTTGTTGTGACATTTCTATTTTCATGATATTGTTTTAATTTTAATATGTGAGTTTACTTAACATTATTGATTTTTTTCAGGTTAATGGCATACAAAGTCCCAATATAAATGAGGTGGCTACCACGTGCCCAACTGTTTCTATGCTCATAGAATTATAAGCAAATGTAACCAAAGACATAATTAGGGGCATTTTAACAATTGAGTTTCTTTGCTGTTTTTTAACAAGTTCAATGACGTGCAAACGTATGGTGATCTCGCACTTATTCTAGATTCTTTCTCCTTTTTTTTCATATTTTGTTTCAAGATCATTTTTTGGTTCTATGATCCTCTTTTTTTTTTTTTTTTGGATGTTTGCTTTGCAACTTTCAACATATAGACAAGGATAATTATAAGCAAATGTAACCAAAGACATAATTAGGGGCATTTTAACAATTGAGTTTCTTTGCAGTTTTTAACAAGTTCAATGACGTGCAAACGTATGGTGATCTAGCACTT
Source organism: Larix kaempferi (assembly GCA_027924585.1). Lineage (NCBI taxonomy): Eukaryota > Viridiplantae > Streptophyta > Pinopsida > Pinales > Pinaceae > Larix > Larix kaempferi. The sequence goes on along the minus strand of BSBM01000697.1, from coordinate 2,260,525 downwards.
ATTCTAGATTCTTTCTCCTTTTTTTTCATATTTTGTTTCAAGATCATTTTTTGGTTCTATGATCCTTTTTTTTTGGATGTTTGCTTTGCAACTTTCAACATATAGACAAGGATTTTGGCATCCATCAAGTTGTAAAAAAGTTATGAAAAGGAGCACTTAGTCATTTTGGATTTTGTTGTAGTAAATGACATTTATTTTGCACATTATTATTTTCATTTTAATATGTGAGTTTACTTAGCAATACTGTTTTTTTAGGTCAATGGAATCCACAACCTCATTATAAAAAAGGTGTTTATGATGTGCTCAATTGTTTCTATGCTCATAGAGTTAACAACAAATTTCTTCAAAGACAAAGAATTGGGCGTATTAGAACAATTGAGTTGTTTTGTGCAATTTTAACAAGCTCAATTATGGTTATCTAGCCCTTGGTATGTTTTTTATTTAAGATTTTGGCTCAAGATAAGTTTTTGGTTCTATGTACATCTGTATCTGAAACAATGTTTTTTAGGTTTGCATGTTTGGTTTCAACAGTTTGTCATTTAATAGATTTTATTGTAGATAGATGGAATTTCTTTTAATTTGCACACTATAATTTTCATTTTAATACGAGTTTAATTGGCATTACTGATTTTTCAGGTTAATGGTAGCCACGATCCCAATATCAAGAAAGTTCTCAACTCTTACTATGCTCATAGAGTTATCAACAAATGTAATAAGATCCAAAGAATTGCAGGAAATAAAGAAATTGAGCTGTTGTGTGGTTGTTTAACAAGCTCAATGATGTCCGAACATATGGTGATCTATCCCTCGATATGAAATCTTTTTTCTTAGATTTTGTTTCAAGATAAGTTTTTTGTTCTATAAACACAAGTATCTAAAGCAATGTATTTCAATATAAAACAAACATAGTTACATTCCATTTTTCGATGAACAAGTTTCATTACTTGTCAATTCAAGCTTCGTTGGTTATAAAACAACCGATTTCTTCATAATTTTGGTTATTTTTTTCTCTTTTTGAAATTTCTTGAAATTAATTTACATTGCTATTTGTTTTAATATATGTTGAAATTTCAATATACTATTACATTTTCAAATGAAAAGAATATGTTTTTTTACATGTCAACATTGAAGGGTTTAATATTTCACAGCCCTTCAAGATGAAATAGGACCTTGCCCTTCAAATTCGATCCCTGCAGGCCCCGTTAGATCGTCTACTATCCCGTTGCTGCAGATCTCTTAACCCATTCCACGCCCCTATGCTCTACCATGCTCGACGTCGCGTCCATGCATTCAATGCATGCTAGGTGGTGTTAATGAGATCGAGAAGCATGGATGGGAGGTGGCGGCGGATATGCAGTGATGGGACGATGGAGGATCCGACGCTCACCCATCGTATATTTTATCTTGACTGTAACACGTACCAAAAGTCATTTCGCCAAAGTTTCCAACGTTATATAACATGAACCTTTTCCTAGTGGATTCCCTGTCTACCATAGATCTCAACCCTCCTCGAATCTAAATCATTGATTTCTTATAAATTATCCATTTTGATCCCGTCAGCGTGTAAGAATTAAGGTGAATTTTGTCTTAAATTACTTCGTCTAACGCATCAATTTTTCGCAGGCATTTTATGGAAGCCATGGTATTTACCTGACCCCTGGTTTGGGTTCTTGTTCCCCCGCAACAACAAGAAATATCTAGTGTGACAGTCAAAGCTTGGTTAATAGTTCCACGTAGCGGGCTCTATTTTATGCTCGGTCCCATCTATGTTCGTTGCAGCTGAAGCCCTACGCAGGTTCCATGCTCGGTTCAGACTCTAGTCACACGCTCGATTCAAGAACCTTATATAGCTGTCCCATTCATATGCAGACCGCCCGTTGAATCCCAAATCTTTTGCATTGAACAAGTAAGTATCTTGAGCAAATTTATCGTTGGTATTTTTAATTTTATCAAGAGTGATTAATTAAATCCCTTCATGCTAGAAGGGTGGTATGAATATATAACCTTCAACCTGAAATTAAGTTCAGTCTTTCAAATTTGATCCCTGATACCTATTCCAAAAATTTATATTTCTTAAATTCATATGTTTATATTGAAATGTTACCATTAATATCCCTAATATTCATTTATACAATATTTAGACTAATTCTAAAAATCAAATATGCCACATGGCATAATCTAGGCATTCCATGTGTCACCCTGAGAAACTAGATGTCTGTTGTATTCAAGCAGAGAGTATAAGCACACACACAGAGATATCAAGACAAGAGAGATAAGTCGAATGCATCCAACTGGTTATATTCATCTTGATAGGTATATTTATACATCTTACATGTGGTTGGAGCGGTTGCACCCACTCCAACGGCTTCTTTAACTAGATTATTACATAGTAACTAATCACAACTAAGGATCCCAAAGGGTCTCCTCCAACATCTCACCCACCTCAAAATATTTCTTCGTCCCGAAGAAACATGAACAACCACAAACTGCGATTCCTTTAGTCACTGTCAACAGTCTGGTAGTGGCCAATCGAACCTTCTCACCCCTTCCTGCCGAATTCCCTTCCACAGTCTAGGAACTTCTAGGCTTCGTCGCTCTGCCATTGCACCAACTCACCATCTGCCTGAAAAACTTCTGAAATGACACTGAATAGATGTTGATCTGTGTTAGCACCGGGGGGCTTGATCAATTTTAGTGTTCTTTTGTCATTATTAACGTGAAACGTTTTCTCTGTGTGGTATAGATGTCTTCTACTTGAGTACATACTTTTCGTAGACTTATCTATCGTGAGGCTTCCTGCAAGTTTCGAATGTGTCGCTGTTGCTCATGGTCGATACCAACTGATATTGGTCAACTTGACTCGACTCGACATGAATTACTTGACTCGACATGATTTACACTAGTTGACAAGAAACCGAATAAATTTACAACTCTTATGAAAATACATGGTTCAATAAGCTTTGAACATCCCTTTTTTTGACTTATTTTCAATGACCCGACACTTTTTACAACATCATGATCACTTTTAGTATCTACCATTTACAACCTACTAAAACAATACAATTTTGTCGACCGTATTGAGAATCGACATACCGACCAACTAAACATCGACTAAAGACATCGACCTTATGAAACTCAACCATATTTTAGTTCGACTAAAAAGTAAAATGATGACCAATACATAATAATAACAATATTCCTCAATCGATGAGTGGATGAGTGGCATTACATCGGCATTTATAAAGTCTTATCTTCGACTAATTGTGTAGACATCACATCATGCAGACATATTTTCATCAGCAGCGGAGAAAAAACAGATGGCCCACACTATTCAATTTATGTAATCGATCTATGGGTCATCCAATCCAGTCTAGTCGTCGATCTACCAAAAACTTTGTTTGGCTGCATCTGCCATAAATAGTTTGGTCAATAGAGGTGATTTACTGGATGACTTCTGGAATAGACTAAAACTGTCAAAGGCTCGTCGACAGATGATAGCCAGTGGGATGATGTGGTCGGCCATACTTTTTCATAATTTATTTTTTAACATACCCATGTACTGATTGATTGCTTTTACCAACCAACGGTTTGATGCGTAGATTATACCTTGACAATATTTAATGGGCTATGTCGTCACAGACTACAAAAATGAACATTGTCGACAGCAAAGACCAACATTGTTGACAGCAACATCGATTTGGGGTACCTTCCCAATTAAAGTCTCCACATAGATCATTGCTCGTTTGATGCCAACGTGTCATTAAATGCACCTACACGACGAAGTTTCCTAGGGTTGCTGAATGACGAACTTTTCTCTGGCAAACGAATGTCATTGGGCATTTTCATCGTCAAGCTCGATCAATTTGTCATGGTCGGTTTCTCTAAACTGTTGTGTCGACATACTTCTTGGTAGGTGGTTGCAATGCAAAGGCGGTTGCTCGCATTTGTCGAGCTCCAAGCGTCCTTCATCTTTCTTGCAGGCTCTTCGATGAACTTCACACACTTTCTTCCAGATTCTGACATCACATGCTTTCTTCAATGTTCGATGCTTGGGAATTCGTCACGGTCGACATCTTCATATTTTTCTTTTTGCAGGGGTATCAAAACAGGAGTAGTCTTTCTTGCAGGTTTCTTCAATGAACATTGCACGATTTCCTTAAGATTCGATCACGCAGCATCATCTTTTCTGAGCATTTCTTTCAGTGTTCTTTTTCCTCACGATCTCCTTCAAGTTTGAACCGTTCCTCCTTTGTTGCTGCTTTCACCCAGCTAAACGAGAATGGCAATGGCGCCATATGTTGTATTCAAGCAGAGAGTATAAGCACACACACAGAGATATCAAGATAAGAAAGATGAGTCGAATGCATCCAACCGGTTATATTCATCTTGATAGGTATATTTATACATCTTACATGTGGTTGGAGCGGTTGCACCCACTCCAATGGCTTCTTTAACTAGATTATTACGTAGTAACTAATGACAACTAAGGAGCCCTAAGGGTCTCCTCCAACAATATCGATAGTTTAACAACAAAATTTATAGAAGTTTTGCTACAAAGAGTTTTGTGGCAAGTCAAAATTTTGTCACAGAAAGAGAGGTTGCTCTTTCGTTAGGTTGTTCTATTTTGGGGCATTGGAAGTAGATACCGAGGAGAAAGAGCATCCACTCCTTCCTCCAAGGATGATTTTTTAGGAGTGGCGAAAGTAGATATCGACAGTCTGAACACAAATTTCATAGGAACATTGCTTCGCACATTTTGCTAGCAAGTGGAAATATCCACAGAGAAAGAGCGGTTGCTCTTTCTCCAAGTTCCATTTTTACAATTCCCTCATAAATGAAGGGGAAACTGACCCTTCTTCTTCCCAATATTCCTTTCGTTATAGTTCGAGATCGCAAGAAGGGTCATTCGATCCTTCTTGTGTTATCCATTCTGGTTATCACTGAATTGCTAGATAAAGGTTTTCACAATTATATACTAAACGAAGGGGCGTCCGATCCTTCTTGTCGAAAAACGGGAGTCGGGACAAACAATTTGCATATGTTATAACTTAGATGGTTTCTGGTCCCTACTATTTACTGCGAAAGTTGGAAGTTGGGAATTGTCAACATAGTCGTCGAAGATCAAATAATTTTACATTTCTCTCATAAATGAAGGGTCGGCCAACCCTTCTTGTGCTCAGTATTCTTCCGGTGTTCATCATTTTAAATATAGATGAATTAACGCCTTATCCTTTGTAGGTTGAATATTTTTACAATTCCTTCATAAATGAAGGGGCAGCTGACCCTTCTTCTGCCAGTATTCTCTTCATAATAGTTCTAGAATGCAAGAAGGGTCGGTCGATGCTTCTTTCTTTCACCATTCTGGATATAGGTGAATTGCACTAGATATAGTTGTTCACAATTATCTACTAAACGAAGGGGCGAGCGATCCTTCTCGTCAAAAAATGGAAGTCAGGGAAACCATTTTTATATGTTAAAACTTAGATGATGTCTGAGACCCTACTATTTACAGCGAAAATCGAAATTCGAGAATTGTCAACATAGGATTCGTAGATTAAATATTTTTACATTTATCTTGTAAATGAAGGTTTGACCGACCTGTGTTCACCATTTTGGATATACATGAATTAACAGTCTAGCCTTCGTAGCTTGAATATTTTTACAATTCTGGATATAGGGAATTGTTGGATATAGTTTTTCACAATTATCTACTAAACGAAGGGGCGGTCGATCCTTCTTTCTGGAAAACGGAAGTCGGGACACTCATTTTTTTAGGTTCTAACTTATCTTGTGATTTGGTTTCCTAAATGTAGTGCAATATTATTTTATATTATGTTACTTGTAATGTTATGATTTCTCTGATATTTGATTATATAATATGTATGTTTGAAAAGAGAACACAACAAATTCTGAGAACTTTTTGAAAAGAAAGAAGACATCAAATTTGAATATTTTAATGCCCCTCAAAGGGATTTGATTGATTACATAGTCCTATAACAACAATTATCCATCAACTAATTGCAAATCCAAGCATTTCTCATAAAGCAACAAAATACAAAGAACATGGGAAGTAAAGAAAATTGCCATGGCTTTCCCGAAGATTTCAGTTTGCTGCGATAGGAACCCAAGATAAGTAATGGTAGCAGAGTCAAGAAGTCTTCTATTACTTAGGACCAAGTACATGTAGGGTCCCCCATTTCGGGTTCCCCAAAAGACTTCCATGAAATTTGAAAAATATAATTATAATTAATTTCAGAACTTCTAGTACAATTTTTCAAAAGAAGATATAGAGGCCACAGATCTAGTTCTATCTATTGCAGTACATGAATATCAATAAATAAAAACTATATACCCAGATTTATTCATTCCACCACAAGAGTTAGCAAAATAAATAAACTAAATACTTCAAACGTGTTTCTGACGGTTGGTCCAACGAATAGATGGAGTCCTTGAAGTGATTTCCGCACGATCCAATCCAATTTTCTGACAAAGTACTTAGTGAAGCCTAGGTTGACCTCCCTACCGTATCGGATTTACTCTCCTTCACCCCAAACCCCCGAGCTAATGGGGTCGTAAGAACACACAAGCTAGCCTCCCGAAAGGATCTCCCAATCCTCGTTCCGGCTAATCCCAACTCCAAGGATCATAACATAATCCGAGATTATGATGACCATCCAGCATTAGGGAGCAAGAGATCCCCTTCTCTCCTTCTCCTCCCTCATTATATAGCAAAATCCTGTGTGCCATGTGTCTGTCCATGCACATATTTAATTTAATTTAATATTTTAATTTCCAGTATTCTCAAACACATGTGTCTTCTTAATGTCTTTAATGTGCACATAAATCCCTAGATCAGTGGGAGTTAGGTGTAGAAGAGTTCTACTTCTCTTTTGGTTCTCATTTAGTTTACTTAACAATCTTTTAGTTAGACGTATTGCTTTCTACTTCTCTTTCTTTTCCTAAAATTAAGATTGAATTAAAAGATGATTCATTTTACTAAAAGTATAATCTATTTTAAGTTTTCTCTTCATAAAATAATTTAAATGAATAGTAAATTTAATTAAAGTAAAATCTTGTATAATAATAAAAGAAAAACAATTCTTTTATTAATGACCTATTTCAATTCTTTCTCAAAATAATGAAGTCAATTAAATAGAATTTTTAATAGAATGATTTAAAATAATAAAATCTATAGAATCTTTTGAATAAATAATAATTTTTCTTAATAATAAAATTAATTAAAAAGATAAGAGATTTAATTAATGAAATCAAGAATAGAATTTGTCTAGGATAATTCAATATAATAAAATCCATTAAAATAAAATCTTTGAATAAAAAATAATTCTCTTATTATTAATTTTTTTCAATCAGCATAATTAATCAAATTTAATATTGAATAAAATCAATCTCTTCAATTATTTTTCAAGTTAATAAAATCAATAAAAAAGAATAATTCAAATTAATGAAATCAATTAAAAATAACATCTTGAATAGAATTATTCAAATTAATAAAATAGAGCAAATGAAATAAAGTATTTCTTAAATCTTATGTGAAATTTTTATTTGTACCATTGATTAATTTTCTTCCTCTTGTTCTTGTGTAGGCACCTCTTCGGTGGGCCCTTCTGACAGTTTCATTTCTTTCTTCTTATGGGGAGTACTGCGTAGTGACCGGGAACAGTTATCGCGATCTCTCAACTACGCTCCTTGGAGACTAAGGGATGTTGAGGGATAAGGCTCTCCTTATTGCGTGCCCCTCAACTCATCGTACGTGACCAAATCATTATGGCCTTGCCCGTATGGCATACGCTTCCCTGTGTGAGCTAAAACGGCTTCACCCGTGCGTGGATTGCTAATCCAGGGTCGACAGTCAGTCATCGTACCCCTGTGTGTTCTTTCTGTTCTTACGAACCCAATAATTCCATTGTGGGTCAGTCGGTAAATCGTCTTACCTGCCACTGCACACACACTCAAACTCATATTAGTAGCGCTGCACTATAAAACATTTGTATCATTATTTTCAGTATCTCAGTCAGTCGAGTCTACTAAATATTCATCATTTTAACATTATATCTCTGTCAATTGAGCATACACCATTTTCATTTCAAGTAATTTTCAACCTTTATCATTTTCCATTTTAAAGCATTTTCAAAGTAAATTCAAATGGTTCGTGTTTTACTTAGCCGGTTCATTTCAAAACTAGTACCCTCATTAGTCTAATCAGTTAAAGTACCGAGGCAAGCATTACAGGAAAGCTATGACGCATCTCAGTTGCGTCCTCCCAAGTCACAGAGCTAGTAAAATCACTGTCCCACTGCACTTTGAGTTGATCAATCAAGGCTAATCATTAAGCAAGATGTAATCAATCAATTATCCCACTCCACATATATAATTTAATTCCTTAATTCATTTATCAATTATTGTCGTCATTCACATCTTCAGGTTTTCCTCAATCATTTAAGACATAACAAGGCTCAGGAAACCACTATATTGAAGTTGTTCAGTTGGGTAACTTGACAGGTGCCCTTAAGGTCCACAGTCATTCTAGGGGCATTACAGTACAATACAATACAAGGTTTCAGTGCTGCTTGTATCCGAATCTACAGCCTATATATATATATATATATATATATATATATATAGTTTACAGATAGTTACATAATGACTCGTAGGTTCACTAACTTATGAGACAAACTGATTCGACATGTGGTGATTGACATGACGGTTCGACATGTTCTTTGAAGTGGTCGAACGAGGGACCTAGTCGGGCGACCGACCTAAGCTCCTCCAAAATCTCTCCCACAAACAATACCTTTCTTCGTCTTGAAGAAATAAAAAAATAACTGGAGTTGAATGAATACAACGTTGATGACTATGAGCTGGTACTGGATACTCCCTTGGTTGGAAACGAGTGTATCCAGAAGAAGAAGCTGACAGCATGGTTTGGTACAATACAATACAATGTCTCAGTGTCGCCTGTATCCGGCCCTCCAGCCTATATATATATATTTTACAGACGGTTACATAATGACTCGTAGGTTCACTAACTTACAAGACTAATTGACTCGATAGGTGGTGATTGACACGATGGTTCGAAATGTTCTCTGAAGTAGTCGAACGGAGGACCTAGTCGGGTGACCAACCTAAGCTCCTCCAACATCTCCCCCACAAACAATACCTTTCTTCGTCTCAAAGAAATAAAAAAATAACTAGAGTTGAATGAACAAAATGTTGATGACTATGAGTTGTTACCGGATACTCCCTTGGCGGGAAATGGGTCGTCATTTCTGGAAAGGTGTCCATGCAGGAAGAAGAAGCTGACAGCATGGTCTAGTACTAAAACAACATTCGACAACTGTTGCAAGCCTAATTGTAATGTCCCCATTTTTGACCCCCTTTGTATTAAACCGTAAATGATGTAAATATTTTAATTTAATCATGGTGAGGAGCTCAAGGCCAAGGCCCCACCATTGATTTAGCGTTTCATGTATCGGCAATTAAAAATAGATGCCTACGGTTCCTGTGCGAGATGGGCACAATGTATATAAAACATCATGTAATTATGAATTTCAATGAAAAACTCACAACCGGCTATGCAATGCAACGAAAGAGATGGGGCATGATTCTACAAGGGATAGGGAGGGAAATTATTCAAACCCTTGAGCCAATAGTATTAATCCATGTGTCAATGGGGAAACCCATAAACCACCAACTACCCATTTTGTCTCATGTACCCAATCATTTAATTTTTCCAAGAAATTGGTTAAGGCAGTTAATGCCTTGGGAATGAAAGAGTATGGGCAAGCCATTTTCGTGCATGGGTAAGCCATCAACCTGGAAATTCGTGTTTTGCCTCCTTGTGCAAGAAACCACCCACGAAATGGTGCCCAAAGCCATTCTGTACAAAAAAGCCTTTGATCATTCACGCAGGGGGAGTTAGCTGGGGTCTTTCCATTCACGTTTTTCATCTAAATACTGCATTTTTCCATGCCTGGGAGTCGTTTTTGCAGTATATAACAGTTGGGAAAGGGAGGGCCACGTTTTGAGGACTGTAGGGAGGTCATTTTTGCCCCTGAATGTCCAAGGACGTTTTTCTAAAAACGGATTTGGCTTCCTGGGTTGTCCACCAACTTCCCATTTCGTTTTTGTGGGTTCCCACGTTTTTCTGGGTTAGTTGAAACCCCATCTCACGCATTCCACTGTGGAAAACGTTTTCCTCATGCCCAGCAAGTGGGGCTCTGCTATTATGTGCATCCTTGTTCTTGGTTTGAGCCTGTGAGATGAAGTGTTGGAGTGGTAGTGGATAGAAGTGGCTTGATAAACCTAGTGGGGGAGACAACCTCTCAAAAAGATCAAGAGGGCTTTGGTTACTCTTCTATGCATACCCTGAGAGCACTAGATAGGGAAGGTATGGCTTGAGGGACTGCACAGCAGTGAAAAGAATACTTCCTTGTGCTGGGTGTGTAGGTATTGTGGGTGCCAAGCTAGATAGATCTTGCCAGGTTATCCCTGGCTCTGTGCTGGAGCTCACTAGCTTAGCAACTCTTCCTTTTCATCTCCTAGCAGCCTGATAAACCCAATTGTAGATTGGCTTGGCTCATCTTGGTGTATGCTTGGCTATGTGTGAGTCTGTTGTTCCCTGGTTCCTTGTAGAGATCATGCCCAGCTCGGGGGGTGGCAGTGGTGCTGAGAGATTGAGGAGCACACTGGCCTATGGTTGGGTGGAACGTTGTAGTTGCATAACCAATTGCTTGGGACTGCCTTATTGAGATAAGTATTCTCTTGTGTAAATTGGCAATTATCATTTGATGAATGTTATGAATGTATGTGGATGTATTAAACGAATTTGCTTCTGCTGTGTTTTTAAAAGTTTAGGCATTTCCATATGATCTTGTATAATTCTGCACAGATCTTTATTTCATGGCTGCCACAGAATTTTGAATGTGTGTTAGAGATCAATAGCATTTATTTGATTACCGTCGTTTTTCCATAGTATGCATAGATACAGTTCTTGCATCAATGATTTTTAATTCTAACGTTTTGGGGCTAATTGCCCGGATTGAGCACCACGTCCTCCCTATCTCGTTGGTATGGTAGGAGGGGACATTACATTATGGTATCAGAGCTGCGTTGCAGCACTGGGCCGATATGGGCCAAAACTGATAGTAAAAGAGAAGAAAAGAAGTTAAGTTTTCTTAAGAGTTTGAAAAAAAAAATTGGTTTAAAGTCTGTTTTTTTTGGAAAATTTTGTGTTTTAAGTCTGTTTGCGGAAGTCGTTCTGAAACTGCGGAAAGGTTCCGCGAACCTTCCCGCAATTGCGGAAGAGTTCGGCGAACCTTCCCGCAATTGCGGAAGGATTCCGCGAACTGCTCCGAAACAGCGGAGAAAATTTTTGTAAAGTAAAAATTTTTCTAAGTGTCGGCGTCAAACGGAAACTTTTTCGGAAGGAATTCTCTTCCGAAATTGCGGAAGGAATTCTCTTCCGAAATTTCGGAAGGATTCCGCGAATCGTTCCGAAACGCGGAAGAGTTCGGCGAGTCGTTCCGAAATGCGGAAGAGTTCGGCGAGTCGTTCCGAAACGCGGAAGAGTTCGGCGAGTCATTCCGAAGTTGCAGAAGACTTCGGCGAATCGTTCCGCAACTGCGGAAGACTTCGCCGAATTGTTCCGCAACTGCGGAAGACTTCGCCGAATCGTTCCGCAACTGCGGAAGACTTCGGCGAATCGTTCCGCAACTGCGGAAGACTTCGCCGAATCGTTCCGCAATTGCGGAAGACTTCGCCGAATCATTCCGAAAAATCACCCGAAATCAAGGAAGCATTGCGGCGGAAGCATTCCGCGAACGGCTCCGGTACTGCGGAAGCCTTCGTCGAATGGCTCCGCAATTGCGGGAGCATTCGCCGAATGGCTCCGCAACTGCGGAAGCCTTCGCCGAATGGCTCCGCTTGGCAAATCGCCCCGCTATTGCGGAAGCGTTCGGCGAACTGCTCCGCAATTGCGGAAGCCGTCGCCGAACCATTCCGCAATTGCGGAAGCATTCCGCCAAGCGCCCCGCATTGCGGAAACTCTCGGCAAATCGCCCCGCCCATTGCGGAATCCTATAGCCAACCGTCCCGTAGTCGCGGGAGCATACCACGAACCTCCCCGCGGTTGCGGGAGTAATCTGTGAATCGCCCGTCGCGGCCAGATTTCGCGAACTGCCCGTTGCGGCAAGGTTCAGCAAATCGCCCGATGAGGCGTGATTCGTAAAAAAAAAAAAAAAAAAAAAAAAAAAAAAAAAAAAACGAGGGCGCTGCCCTCGACCCGCCCTGCTGTGGCGAGCCACAAGGGGGCAAGCCCCCTTGACCCACTTTTCTTTTTCCCCCTCATATGTCGTTGTTGGTTGTGATTTGACAATTTTCAACATAATGTTTTTCCCACGTGCATGAAGTAATTTGTAAATTTTGAGAATGTAATGCAGCTAACAATTGTGTTGATGAACACATTTCAGAGAGTCACAGTTACAGCAGGATAACACTCTAGATAATACAGTGGAAAAATTTTGGATCTTGGTTGGGCCAAGAAAATGCACATCATGAATGATGCACAGGATCCCTATGAACCTGAGACAGATGCCATGGGGGAGAACATACAGGTTGAGAATGCTGAAACAGAATCTAATGGGAGAAGAAATCAAGAGACCCCTCCAGATGTTGCAGCCACCATGAGAAGCCTAAGGGTGGAGTTGCAAAGCTGTAGGGAAGATAATGAAAGGATGATTAAAGCTCAGGAAGAACAAAATCAGCTGAATGCAGCCATGCTACAGAGTTTAACAGACATCCAAAGGCAAATAAACTCTGGGCATCAGATATCAAATCCAGAAAAGGGTGGAAGTAGCTCTAGAAGAAATTCCCGTAAGAGGACCAGTAGCCCAAGAAGAATTTCTACAGACAACACATATAGTCCAGAAATATCCTCTAATGAATCATCTGACTCTGAAGAGTCCAATGAGGGTTCAAGTTCTTCATCTCACAAGAGCAAGAGGAAGAAGCACTACAAGAACAGTTCACATGGGGAATTTAAGAAGGCAAAACCTACTACATTTGATGGAGAGGTAAAATCTGGTCAAGAAGCTGAAGCTTGGCTTCTTGGGATGAGAAAATACTTCCAAGTCCAAGACTACTCGGGAAATATGAAGGCAAGGGTAGCCATCTTCAACTTGAATGGAAGAGCATCTATATGGTGGGAACACACCAGGCAAGTGAAGAAGATCAACGAAAGGAAGATCGTGTGGAAGCAGTTCAAGAAATACTTCAAGCAGAAGTACCTCTCGGATAGGTACTATGATGATAAGATCAAAGAGTTCCATGAGCTGAGATTGGGACAATTGACCATGGAAGAATATGCAAACAAGTTCTTGGAGCTGCTGAGGTATGTCAAGTATATTCGAGATGATAAGGTCAAAATTCAGCGTTTCCTAAGTGGACTACCACAGTCATATAAAGACAGAATCGAGTTCGATGAACCTCGAACCCTAGAGGAGGCCATAAGAAAGGCCAAGTATTGCTTTGATCAAAATAGAAGCAAACCAGAATTCCATAAGGCATGGAAGGATAAGAAAAATGAGAAGTTTGATCAAAGGAAGAAGGGGTTCAAGCCTCCTCAATTCCGGAATCAGCAAAGGCAACCATCACAGGTTGTGACTAAGCCAACTAGGATGATGGGAGACAAGCCAAGAGATCCAAAGGAGCCAAGAGAACCACTTCAATGTTGGGGTTGTGGAGGAGACCACATGCTTAGGAACTGTCCACATAGGAATGGGAATGCAAATCAAGTTCACAACATCCAAGGAGCTGGAACTGTGGGTCAAGTGGCGAGGACAATCCCTAGAATCTATGCAGCAGTGGACGACCGCCAAGCAGATCATCAGTCAACTGTGGTTGAGGTTGAAGGTAAGATTGCTAAGCAATCTGTTTCTATTTTGATTGATCCTGGATCTACTCACAGTTATGTCACTCCTAGAATTGTTGAGATGTGTGCTTTCAAGAAATTAAAGCATAGTAAATCTTGGTTAGTTCAACTAGCCACTGGAACCAAGAGAAAAGTTAGCGAAATAGTAGAGAAATGTCCATTAGAGATGGATGGGCTATTCACTTATGCAGATCTGAATATTTTGCCACTTGGTTCCTATGATATTCTCATTGGAATGGATTGGTTAGAAGCACACAGGGTTAAACTTGACTGCTACAATAAGACATTTGAATGCATGGACGAGGAAGGAAACCCGAGGGTTGTAAAAGGCATTCCAAAGGTGACTTCTGTTAGACAGGTTTCAGCCATGCAACTAAAGAAGTTCTGTAGGAAGGGATGTCAATTGTATGCAGCTCACGTTTTAGAGGCAACAGAGAATGAAACTCTGAAATTGGAGGACTATCGGGTATTGCAAGAATTCAGGGATGTTTTTCCTGATGAGATTCCGGGACTTCCTCCAAAGAGAGACATTGACTTTACAATTGAACTTGTGCCAGGAGCGGCACCAGTGTCTAAGACACCGTACAGGATGAGTACACCGGAATTACTAGAATTGAAGATGCAATTACAAGAGTTGCTGGAAAAGAAATATATTAGGCCAAGTGTGTCCCCGTGGGGAGCACCTGTTCTATTTGTGAAAAAGAAAGATGGAACACTCAGATTATGTATTGACTACAGGCAGTTGAACAAAGTCACTGTGAAGAATAAATACCCATTGCCCCGAATTGATGACCTTTTTGATCAAATGAGAGGAGCAAAGGTATTTTCAAAGATTGACTTGAGGTCTGGTTACCATCAGGTAAGAATCAAAGAAGAAGATATTCATAAGACCTCCTTTAGAACGAGGTATGGACACTATGAGTTTGTAGTGGTACCATTCGGTCTCACAAATGCACCAGCTACATTCATGTGTCTCATGAATAATGTTTTTAGCAAGTATTTGGACAAGTTTGTTCTTGTATTCCTAGACGACATTCTCATCTATTCTAAGAATGAAGAAGAACATGAAGAACATCTGAGAATGACAATGCAACTACTAAGGGAGCATAAGCTGTATGCAAAATTGAGCAAATGTGACTTTTATAAAGATAGAATTCATTATTTGGGTCACATCATCTCCGACGAAGGAATATCTGTAGACCCTGAGAAGATTGAAGCCATTATGAATTGGCCAACTCCAAGGAATGTGACTGATGTGAGATCTTTTATGGGCCTTGCTGGTTACTACAGGAGGTTTATCGAAGGATTTTCCAAAGTTGCTAACCCGATCACTTCTTTGCAAAAGAAGGGGATAAAGTTTGAATGGTCACCAAGATGTGAGGAAAGTTTTCAACGGTTGAAGAATCTTCTTACAAGTGCCCCTATTCTAAAGATTGCAGACCCGGAAAAAGATTTTGTGGTGTGTACCGATGCATGCAATCAAGGACTTGGAGGAGTTCTTATGCAAGATAACCACGTGATATGCTATGAGTCAAGAAAGTTGAAGGAGCACGAGAAGAACTATGCAACTCATGATATAGAACTTGCAGCCATAGTACATGCTTTAAAGATGTGGAGGCATTACTTAATGGGAAGGAAATTTGAGTTAAGGACAGACCATTGTGGTCTGAAATATTTGTTTGATCAGCCAACTTTAAATGCTAGGCAAGCTAGATGGTTGGAATTTTTGTGTGAATTTGATTTCGAGATCAAACACATAAAAGGGAAAGAAAACAAGGTGGCTGATGCACTCAGCAGGAAGGTACATGAAATGTATGTGGCAGCGCTTAGTACTTGCCAGCCAGACTTGAAGCAACAAATTGTTAACCATATGGTTGAGGATGAAGTGTATGAGCAGATAAAGGGGAAATTGCAGCAGCAAAACCTTGAAAGGAAGTATGAAGGCTATCATTTGGAAGAAGGAGGACTTCTTACGTATAAGAATAGAGTCTATGTTCCAAATGCGGCAGATTTGAGGAGGACTGTTATGGATGAAATCCATAAAGCTCCATACTCTGGTCACCCCGGATATCAGAAAACGATTGCTACAGCAAGAAAATATTATTTCTGGCCAGGCATGAAGAAGGATGTTGCTGAATACATTTCTAAGTGCATGGAATGTCAACAAGTGAAGAGTGAACACCAACATCCAACAGGTTTATTGCTTCCAGTGCCAATTCCAGAATGGAAATGGGAAGTAATATCCATGGATTTTATTACAGGATTGCCAATGACTAAGAGACAGCATGATTCCATCATGGTTGTGGTGGACAAGTTAACGAAGGCAGCACATTTTATACCGGTTAAGTCCACACATAAATCCGATGCCATTGCAAATATTTTCATGAAGGAAATTTTTATATTACATGGGTTGCCTAAGGCAATAATTTCTGACAGGGATACCAAGTTCACTTCCAATTTTTGGAAAGGTCTCTTTGCAGATTTGGGTACGCAGTTGAGCTTTAGTACCGCCTACCATCCTCAAACAGATGGGAAAACTGAAAGAGTAAATCGAGTGCTTGAAGACATGCTCCGCATGTATGTAATGGACAAACCATCCAAGTGGGAGGATTATCTACACTTGGTAGAATTTGCATATAATAACGGGCAACAAGCATCATTGGGTATGAGTCCTTATGAGGCTTTGTACGGCAAAAGGTGTAGGACACCAGTGACTTGGGACAATCCAGTGAACAGAATTGTACTTGGGCCAGAATTGCTTAAGGAAATGGAACAAGAGGTTGCAAAGATCCGGCAAAATTTAAAAGCAGCCCAGGATAGACAGAAAAGCTATGCAGATAAACATAGAGTGCATAGGGAATTCAATGTTGGGGATCATGTATATCTTAGAGTGAAATCAAGGAAGAGTTCCTTGAAGCTTGGGAGTTGTGCCAAGCTATCACCTAGATATTGTGGGCCATTTGAAGTGCTTGAAAGAATAGGACCAGTTGCATATAGACTTGCATTGCCTGCTAGCACTAAAGCTCATAATGTTTTTCACGTCTCTTTGCTTAAGAAATATGTACATGATCCTAACCATGTGATTAATTGGGATGTGATCCAGGTGGAACCCGAGGGAGAATTCCAAACCGATCCATTGTGCATCCTAGACAAGAAGGTAACATTGCTCCGGAACCGAGCCATTGGACAGGTAAAGGTGCAATGGAAGCACTACGGTCCCGATGAGGCTACATGGGAGCTGGAGGATGCCATGAGGGTGGCATATCCATTTTTGTTCAATTTTGATGAGCACTGAGGACAGTGCTAATGTAAGGGGAGGGGAATGTAATGTCCCCATTTTTGACCCCCTTTGTATTAAACCGTAAATGATGTAAATATTTTAATTTAATCATGGTGAGGAGCTCAAGGCCAAGGCCCCACCATTGATTTAGCGTTTCATGTATCGGCAATTAAAAATAGATGCCTACGGTTCCTGTGCGAGATGGGAACAATGTATATAAAACATCATGTAATTATGAATTTCAATGAAAAACTCACAACCGGCTATGCAATGCAACGAAAGAGATGGGGCATGATTCTACAAGGGATAGGGAGGGAAATTATTCAAACCCTTGAGCCAATAGTATTAATCCATGTGTCAATGGGGAAACCCATAAACCACCAACTACCCATTTTGTCTCATGTACCCAATCATTTAATTTTTCCAAGAAATTGGTTAAGGCAGTTAATGCCTTGGGAATGAAAGAGTATGGGCAAGCCATTTTCGTGCATGGGTAAGCCATCAACCTGGAAATTCGTGTTTTGCCTCCTTGTGCAAGAAACCACCCACGAAATGGTGCCCAAAGCCATTCTGTACAAAAAAGCCTTTGATCATTCACGCAGGGGGAGTTAGCTGGGGTCTTTCCATTCACGTTTTTCATCTAAATACTGCATTTTTCCATGCCTGGGAGTCGTTTTTGCAGTATATAACAGTTGGGAAAGGGAGGGCCACGTTTTGAGGACTGTAGGGAGGTCATTTTTGCCCTTGAATGTCCAAGGACGTTTTTCTAAAAACGGATTTGGCTTCATGGGTTGTCCACCAACTTCCCATTTCGTTTTTGTGGGTTCCCACGTTTTTCTGGGTTAGTTGAAACCCCATCTCACGCATTCCACTGTGGAAAACGTTTTCCTCATGCCCAGCAAGTGGGGCTCTGCTGTTATGTGCATCCTTGTTCTTGGTTTGAGCCTGTGAGTTGAAGTGTTGGAGTGGTAGTGGATAGAAGTGGCTTGATAAACCTAGTGGGGGAGACAACCTCTCAAAAAGATCAAGAGGGCTTTGGTTACTCTTCTATGCATACCCTGAGAGCACTAGATAGGGAAGGTATGGCTTGAGGGACTGCACAGCAGTGAAAAGAATACTTCCTTGTGCTGGGTGTGTAGGTATTGTGGGTGCCAAGCTAGATAGATCTTGCCAGGTTATCCCTGGCTCTGTGCTGGAGCTCACTAGCTTAGCAACTCTTCCTTTCCATCTCCTAGCAGCCTGATAAACCCAATTGTAGATTGGCTTGGCTCATCTTGGTGTATGCTTGGCTATGTGTGAGTCTGTTGTTCCCTGGTTCCTTGTAGAGATCATGCCCAGCTCGGGGGTGGCAGTGGTGCTGAGAGATTGAGGAGCACACTGGCCTATGGTTGGGTGGAACGTTGTAGTTGCATAGCCAGTTGCTTGGGACTGCCTTATTGAGATAAGTATTCTCTTGTGTAAATTGGCAATTATCATTTGATGAATGTTATGAATGTATGTGGATGTATTAAACGAATTTGCTTCTGCTGTGTTTTTAAAAGTTTAGGCATTTCCATATGATCTTGTATAATTCTGCACAGATCTTTATTTCATGGCTGCCACAGAATTTTGAATGTGTGTTAGAGATCAATAGCATTTATTTGATTACCGTCGTTTTTCCATAGTATGCACAGATACAGTTCTTGCATCAATGATTTTTAATTCTAACGTTTTGGGGCTAATTGCCCGGATTGAGCACCACGTCCTCCCTATCTCGTTGGTATGGTAGGAGGGGACATTACACTAATGTTGACAACCGCAGCAGCGCATGTTGTCTTAGAGAAGAAATATTCCAAGACTGCTGATCTCCCTATGTCCTCTCCTCGTTTCATGCCGATTGGTTATTGAAATAAGAGTGACGAAAAGAAGATTGGCGAAAACGTGATTGGTGCCAAGGAACATAATGAAAAATACATGTATTGGGACTTCGAGAGTGCTTGAAATTCCCATATATCATGGTGTACTGAGTATTTTGAAGGGATCCGATTTCGAAATGCTCATATATCATGAGGAGAACTGGGGAGCGATCATAAGACTCAAGCATTTCTAATAAAATAACAAAGGACAGAGAATAGAGGTAGTAAAGAAAATGCCATGGATTTCCTGAATATTTCAGTTTGCTGTGATATGGGGCATGGTTAGGCTATATATAGTGAGTGGCCAATGAGTTGATGGATTGACCGGGATGGGACAGATGGGGAACGGTAATTATCACATTATGGTGGGATGGTGGTCATAGATATCATCTACAGAGACAACAAATTTCGTTGGACTAATTGTAGATATCACTCGTGTGAAGAAAATAATCTCATCATGCTTAAGTCGACATTATGTCTTGTCATGAACAAAATATACACCATGATACAAATGTCGTAGAAGTAAAGTTTACTCCATGAATTAAATGCCTGTCGAAGTGAGGTCCTTGGCCAAGTAAAATTTCTTGACAAGACATAATGTCACGAACTTCTATGTAATTGTACAATTACTCCAGTTCGTGACCAGACATAATGTCAGGAACTTCCATATAATTCTACAATTACTCTACTGTGATAATTACCATAATCGTCCCTCCATACTGTGATAATTACCGTTCCCCATAAATAAATATTTATAAGTTTTGAATCCATAATAAAAAATTAGTAACCTCACTATTTTACTTTTTAAGGAGAAACATTCTTTGTTTTTGTTTTTGTTTAAATAGAAACATTTTACTTTTTAAAGAGAAACATTCTTTATTTTTGTTTTTTTTTAAATAGAAACATTTTACTTTCCAAGAGAAACATACTTTCTTTTTGTTTTGTTTTTTAAGTAGAAACATTGTACTTCTTAAAGAGAAACATTCTTTCTTTTTGTTTTTTTTTAAATAGAAACATTTTACTTTTTATTGCAATGGTGTAGATAAAAAATGTTATAAAAAAATGAAATATAATAAAAAGAATGAAAAGTGTTATATAATATAGTAAATTTCATTTCCTTTCAAATGAAAAAATATAAAATAACATGTCAAAATTTATCAAAACATAGACTCTTGATGTCTTTTTGTTGGCTGGCGGCTGTCTAGAAAATTCGAACATAAGTCTTCAGGAGTGCAAGCTATACTTCATATTTCCATACTTTTCTACTATCTTCCATTAATCTGAAGTGGGTATTTCATAACTTGTCATCTCGTTGACCAAAACCTTCATCTTTATGTGATCTGCAATGGAAATTTGGGGTATTCTCCCACCAATCATGGTCAACTTTTAAAATCTCGAAATCATCTGAAAGCTTTTCCAATAAAATTTTCCCTATTAAAACATGAGTTAAACCTTCAAATTTTTCATGATTTGTTCTAACCCTGAATAGTAATTCCTTGTAATTTTTTTGAGGGATCAACGCATTGTTTTCTTCCCAAAATGTTGGCAATCCTTTCTCAATTAAATTTTCAAATTCCTTCTTAAATACTGCAACCTGTTTTTTCATTTGTTCAGCTCTGGCTTGAACATTTTCATTGTGTGCATGTTTTTCTGGTACTCTCCTTGCCCAATTTATGTCTGAAACCCTATTTTTGATTTGCATAGCTTTTAGATGTTTTTCCATCAGAGTATTCAGAAAATTTACAGTGTTTTGGGCTGTGTCTTTTGGTTTTCTGTTCAAACCTTCCCTCATGGTTGTGCAACTTTGTAAGCTTTCATCTACTACTTTTTCTTTATCCTTCATGAAATTTAAGTAGGGTCTAAAGTTTGTATCGTCATTTATAATTGAATCCCATATTAAATGCTTTGCACCTTGCATTGGGATCTTCCCTGTCACTCGGGTTATGAATCTTTGGCTCTTGTCTATCAAGTCTTTATTCTTATCTTCTAATTCTTTTATCTCTTTATCTTTTTTTTTCTTCTGATTTTCTTCTTCGAATTTTTGTTTTTCTTCCTTTAATTCCTTTATCTCCACCTCTTTCAAGCTAACCTGAGACATAGCTTGGATGAGATCATCTGTATTTGCTTCTCTACCTGTTTGATTGGTTCCTTGTTGCTCTTGTGCTATGGTTTCTAATTTTCCTTTAAGATCTTCCACTTGATTTTTCAAACTTATTCTATATTTTTCCCATTCAACTTCTTTCTCTGTAAACTTCAGTAATTTTTCTTTGCTGTCATCTAATTCCTGAGATAAGATTTCTTTTTCTTGTTCCAACACAGTCAATTCAGAACCTTGAATTAACCGTGTTGTTGGTATTTTAAGCTTCTTTTTGAGCAATTGAATAGTGTTATCTTTTTCCATAAACAACTTCTTACTTTCCTCACCTTTGTTTGCCCCATCATTATTTTCAATTAAATCTTTCTATAGCCTTTTGATTTGTTGTTGATGGGATTTTTTTTCAGTTTTCTCCTGTCTTAGCTGAATTTCCAACCTGTTAACTGTCTTTTGCAACTTTGAAACTTTCAAAGTAGCCTTCATTAAGTATGTATAAATAAACTCCCTAGTTTTCTTGTGCAGGTTAATCTTATCTTGGACTGTTATTTTTGTCAGATTCAATTTCATTTCTGTAACTTTCTCATCAGATGACATGACTAAATTCATAGTGTTTTCTTTAGGATCCCTGATGGCCATCAAGGTAACTTCTGATTGCATTAGGCTTCGAACTTTTGGGAGTAAATTATAGGTTTTTTCTGAAGTTTCTTACTTATACTGTCCATATTTGACATACACCTCTTCCCTTGATTGAAATTTGCTGGTGTCACCAGTTTCCTTGGCTTCTTGAAATTTGTAATCAAGCACTTGAACTTTTGGGGCTTGATATTTCTCTTTTTTCTTCTCTTTTACACCTGTAAATATAACCAAATCACTTTGGGGATCTTCTTTAGGTCTCTTTCCTCTTTCCTGTCCTTCAATTTTTGCATCAACAATTTCTTCAAAACTCCTTTTACTAACTATCTCCACCTTTCCTGGAGTAGGTATCACTTCTATTGAGGATATTTCTGGAACAACAGGATTTGACAGTGA
The DNA here is from genome assembly GCA_027924585.1 of Larix kaempferi. Taxonomy (NCBI): domain Eukaryota; kingdom Viridiplantae; phylum Streptophyta; class Pinopsida; order Pinales; family Pinaceae; genus Larix; species Larix kaempferi. The sequence goes on along the minus strand of BSBM01000697.1, from coordinate 2,238,278 downwards.
ACATGATGAGAACAGGATTTCTAATTCATACCGTAGACGATTAACCACTTTTTATAATCCCTCAACTTCTTGATGGTCAAATCCCTTATTCATATTTTGTTGTCTCCTTTGAGAAATAATATGTCAGGGATCATAGTTGATAGCATCTGCCTTTTTAAAATCCATTTCTTCTAACTATTTTTCCACAAAAGACAATGCATACTTATTCTTTACAATGAAAGGTCCCACTTTCAAAGGAAACTTGATATCAGATTCCTTTTTAAAAGACAGAAAATGATCATTTTCAACAATTAACTTTTTCCTGATAAACTCCAAGGGAAATATTCTCAAGTTTAGAAAAGTTGGTTATATATAAGGTTGTTTGATGAATCCATACAATCTGACTACTATATGTTATTTTAATAGAAACCAATCTCCTATTGCCATGTCCTATTTCAGCTGCATCAATGTCTTCATCTCCTGTAGTACTCTTGGTAGTTCTTCCCCAAAAATCAATTTATATATCTCTGACACAATATGATTCATGTAATTAAACATATTATCCTCCAAAGTGTTTGAAAAAACCACCTATGAGAAATGTAAGTCTTTCTGACTTGAAAACATAAGCATCTTCATCAAATAAGACTGGAATCTGAAATGCCTAGTATTGTGGAAATTCACTAGCCGAGAATGAACACTTTCAGCTAGGAATTCATCATATTTAAGACAAGGTATCTTACTGTACTCTACTCTTGGTACACCAAAACTTATTCTAAAAAGAAGACACAATTTCACTTCTGTTACCATTGCATCACTGTCTAACCCTAAAAACCGAGCAATTAGGGATAACACCAACTGTGTATTCTCATTGAAAAAGTTCATATCTAATGGGTAAGGAGTATCTTGAATTTCAAGGTCGGGTTTAAGGCAACTGGTTAAAAAAGCTTGTTTAGTTTCCAGAGACGACTGACAGTACTTGGTGACAACTGCTTCTTTGGTAAGATTATCTTGTTCATGGGATTGAGACAGAGGTACTTCAAGGGAGCTTCTAACGATGGTAGACTCAATAGGACAAATAATTTTGGATTTTGGGGAAGTCATGATTACTTTCTCAATTTGCGAGTAGTTCATTACACATGAGAAAACAATCTTGGGAAACCCTATAATTTGGTCTGGGAAAAAATATGTGAAAGAAGATTGAAAAACTCTGTGTATGTTTGTTCCTTCCTTATACAACCTATCCAATCTGGCCTTTATCTCTGTAATTGACAATTTAACCAGAGGGTCAAAAATATCTTTATCCCTGTCTTCTAGGGCATCATCTATCCTAGTATGTTTGATAGCTACAGTCTCTTCCATTCCTTTCATTATAAAAATAACTTAACTGAATGAGAGCACGAGTTTTGAAACCTACCTAACACTAAAGAGTCTACAAACAGGGCGTGCTCTATAACTTTCCCAGTCCGCTCCACGATACAAATGTCAAATTTAAACCCTCATGTCACATCTTCCCCTTTTATAACACTCGGAGGTGGTTTTGCATGACATCCGAGCGATTTTTCTTACCACTCTTTCAATTTCTGAAATGCCTATTTATCGATACGTGGATAGCAATTTCAAATTTCACAACCTCTTATCCTTTCAATTTACCACACATCTCCACAATGCAAAATGTCTCCGAGCCATTGATCCATGCATTCCTGTTCAATCAACGGTCATACTTGCCCACTTTTTAACCTTTGTCCACTTTTAATGATGCCCACAGAATCTCGGCTATCTCCCCTGCTTTTTTGCAGTGGAAGAGTATTCCACTCATCGATCTACCCCGGCGCGATTTAGACCATTGGAAGTGGAAATATCCACCGACAAAGAGCGGTCGCTCTTTCTCCAAGTTCTAGTTTTACAATTCCCTCGTAAAAGAAGGGGCAACCGACCCTTCTTGTTCCCAATATTCTTTTCGTTATAGTTCAAGACTGCAAGAAGGGTCGGTCGATCCTTTTTGTGTTATCCATTGTGGATATCATTCAAATTCTAGATAAATGTTTACACAATTATCTACTAAATGAAGGGGCATCTGATCCTTCTTATCGAAAAACGAAATTCAGGACAAACAATTTGCATATGCTATAACTTAGCTGATGTTTGGTTTTTACACTTCTCTCATAAATGAAGGGTCGACCGACCCTTCTTGTGTTCAGTATTCTTCTGGTGTTCACCAATTCAGATATAGATGAATTGACGTACAATCCACTAATAAATGAAGTGGCGGCCAACCCTTCTTCTGACCAGTATTCTATTCATAATAGCTCTAGAATGCAAGAAGTGTTGTTCGATCCTTATTTCTTTCGCCATTTTGGATACAGGTGAATTGATGGATATAGTTGTTCACAGTTATCTACTAAACGAAGGGGCAACTGATGCTTCTCGTAGGAAAATGGAAGTCAGAACAAAAAATTGTATATGTTAGAACTTAGATGATGTCTGGGTCCCTACTATTTACAACGGAAGTTGGAAGTCAGGAATTGTTGACATAGCCTTCATATATTAAATATTTTTAAATGTTCTCGTAAATGAAGGGTCGGCCGACAGCTGTTAATCCCACCCAATTTGGCAGTGATCACTCATTAAGGAATGACAGAGGTGACTCAGTCGGACCAATCTCGAAAGAAGAAATCATTCAGGGGTGACCGAACCCCACACCTCTCATATTACATGATATAAGATTTAACAATTAAACTTCTTTGTTTTTAAAATACTAAACATAAAAACGACAATAATTGGGTCATGTTCCCTTCCTTGCATCGGATCGACACAACCCTTCTAATTGACTTATTTGATAATATATACTAGTGGAAAAATTATTCTTTGTTTAAAATAAATATGATTTTAATGTGCTCCTGTTATTTTATATTTCATAAATCCCTTCTAAACTGGATTTTGGTGCTGAACAATGTGTCCTCTTATTTTATATTTCAGATATCGTTTATGAAATGGATTTTGGTACTCAACAATGTGTGGACCTACTTTTGAATGGATTGAAAGTTACTGTTGGTCACCCTATATGCTAATTAATTACAACTAAAACACAAGATGCTCAATATAAATTGTCAATCTAGGGACGTCTTTTATTTCAATGGAAATAAGCACAATCTATGCATAAAGATTTCAAGTAGTTGATTAAATAAATGGAGATGAATAATCATACCTATCTACTCAGCCAAACTCATTCCATAAATAAAACTAATCTAACTTATCTAGGAATTCAAAGTACAATTATCTTACTACATAAATCAACCCAACAGTTACTGATATGAGAATGAAAATGAACTAGATTACTTTTGCAAGAAGTTAAATCCTACAATTATCAAACTATAGTATTCAATCTTTACCAAAATGATTCATCTAGCAGCTACTGTAACTCAATCACGATCTGCCTAATCTACTGAATTCAAGAAAGATACAACTACAACCAGAATTAGAAAATAAGCTTGAGCTCTAAATTGATAAATATTGGAAATATTAGAAAGCATAAATGGCTGAAAGTAATTGAAGCTGAGCTTTTCTGTAACAACTAACTTGAACACACATGCATTAATGAAACTAACCTACACAGTCGACTGTCACACCACACAGTTGTAGCTATTCAGGATGTGAATAATAAACTACCAAGAAAGAATGCAATTGTAAATTCTCTATTGCAACTATCAGTAATGCACCTAATGCAATTCCACAACACACAACATGAAATAAATCTAACTACCTACTTAACTCGGCAATCTCTATGAGAAGGCGGGCCTTGGCCTTCTAACAGAGACGCCATGAACTACCACAAATTAAGACATAGAAATATGAATAACTCTGCTCTTCATTAAAAGATGGTAATCCACAGTCTCAGCTCTCTATTACAGCCTGTACAAAATGATAATTAACCAACCCCAGACTCTGAAAACCTTCCCATATTTATACATGCAAAATATAGTTCGTGATCCACTAATTTCGTGTAGTAATGAAGATCTATGATCTTCATGCTGTAGAGTTACAACTAAACTGTTATAGCCATATTGAATGAGGCCGTTAGACATGAAGGATGTTGTTACTCTAGCAGTCAGTGGATCAATGGTTTAACCAATCGGGAGGAGTCCTGTCTGTTGTAGTAATGCTCTGTTTCAGCGAAAACTTGTTACAACTTCACGTGGAAATATGCGCTATCCCTTTGAATACAAGGAATCAAATATTGAAGAGTAACAACTGGCACCACATGTGATTCATTCCCAAGGCATTGCGGCTGATACACCTGTCCTTTGATCTCATCTTAATGAAATCAACACAAGTTAGCATAAATCGAAGGCTAGAATTCATAGCCATAACAATCTTAGGCATTAATTAAATGAAACAATATTTATACCTTGTTAGGATTGCTGATTGATCTGGAAAAAGGCATATATATGGTTTATGAAAGTAGGGTATAACAGTGCAAAATGATGAAATAGGTGTGGTCAAAAAGGGGCATTTCCAGGGCCCAACATCTCCCCCCAACTATCCATTTCCATGTCCTCATGCAACAACCGATTAGTTTGATTCTAAATCTAATCCTCATTCATATTATGCAAGTGAGTTGAAGGAATCAGCTTCGACAATTAATTATTGGAAACGCTGGTTTTTGTGTAACAGCATCCACCTACCCCAAGTAGCTTCAACCTATATTGAGACTCAACAAATTTTTAATAGTGTTGGTTCTTATGTAACCACATCTTTCCCTTGTATTTCAATCTCAGCATCTTCTATCTGAATTTCTTTTTCAACAAAATTTTTTGAGGAGGTTGGTTCTTGTCTAGCAGCGTCCTATTTCTTGATTCTTTTAGCCTATTGAGTTGAATCAATGTCCCGAAAATGATGAAACTGAGCCCATGAATAGTTCCTCTGATTGTTTTTCTCCTGCATATCTTTGTACTGCTAAATCAAGCACTGTAAATTTATTCCCTTCCAAATTAAATATATGTCCACATTTCAGGCATATCATTTCTCTCCGTCCTTCATTCCTCCAAATGGAAGATAGATTCCCCAGTCGGTATGTTGCCTCCATCATTGTATTCACATGCCTTTTTTCCTATTTCCTGCATGTCTCTTTCCATTTCCCCACTTCTGCACGAAGCACTTGTACCTCCTCCTTTAACAACTCATTCTAAAAAAGAAGGTTCTCTATTTGAGGTTTTTCTACAGCAGGTTCTTATATATCAGCAGGTGGTCGGGGTTTTAAGATGGGAATTCCAATATTTACCCCGATCAAATGACTTGCTTCTAATGCAGTAACAATTTTGATCCTTCTCTTTTTCGTTGGGTTGGAAGTCTGGACCTTGCTCATTAACCCTTCCTTTCTCCTCTGAGGCAGAGAAACTCTTATCACTTGAGAAACAGGGCTGAATCCCTCTATTTGAATTAAAGTTCTTATTTTAGGGGAGGATGCCACATTCAGTGCTTCTAGATCACTTCCTGCTACTGCTTTTGCTTGATGTTCCTCCTCTGTTATTTTAGTTTTAGCTGCTCCAGTTTCAACCTCTTCTATATCAATCTCCTCCTCATCCTCCAATCAAACTTTTGATGTTCCAATCCTCCCCTCAACTAAGTTTGAGGAACTCCAGTCCTCATCCACTATCTTTGCAGAAAATTCACGGGGTACCCCTGGACAAACCAGAAGTTGTCCCCAGGTCAATTTCTTGTATGCAAGGGCCCGTAAGATTAATAGTTTAACTAGCCCATGATTTGAGAGGGATGATAAGGGGTGTTGAGCTCTTTTAGCATAATAAGCCATGTGTTGCAAGGACTTAAGAAGATAGTATGCCATATTTAGCAACTTGCGATGACGTAAATGTGATAGGAGGAAAAATTCATAAATCTAAACAACACTGTACCTCCCTTCACATGTGATATATTTCTTCAAGAAGAGTGCAACTTGAACCCAAGGACTCGAAAGAGTCTCCAGTGCTGTTCCTCTGCCCCGTGGTCGAACACTCTCTCCTGCTGCTAGGAAATCCTCAGTTGCAGTCAGATGATGGCGTTTCCGACTAAACCAATGCTGCTCAATTCTGGGCAATCCCGTTACCTCTGCTAGGATTGCCTCTGAAACATCTATGTGGATACCTCGAACCTCTGAATGGGTGCTTGTAAGATTTTGGGAAAATTCAAGGGTTGTTTCTTCATGAAAACCATTCAAGCGTTAAAAATAATCTGTCCACCCTGCTTCTTGAAAGATAACAAAGAATTCTCTATTCTTATACAGAGATTCTATTATTAGAGGCCCATATCTCACAGGGATACCCATACTGCTAAGCTTCTGAGAAATATTTTAACGAATGCATCGGTTGCAGTTTCAAACATTGGGCTAACTGCATGCAGACATGGTTGATGGATAGTTGAAGTTTGAATTGAGCATTTTTGGAAAGGTGGCACAGTTAGTCTTGGGATAAAATCTGTGGTAGGATTTTCGCACAAGTCGGGTAGAATGATGGTCATAATCATAAGTACGGGTAATGGCTTAAACGTGGTTTTGGTTCATTTGATTAGTTGCGGATAGATGATAGGGATAATTGACAAATATAACCATTATTGCTTGCGACGTCACTGGATGCCTAATCATGATTATAGTTAGAACCTGTACCTTCAAGATTAATGCTCAAGCCGTCATTCTACCATACCATTATACTTCCCAGTCGCGTCGTTGGTAAAGTATGCATGTGCTGAGTTGAGTTGGCCACCGCCAACCAGGATGATAAGGACATCCATGATGATAGATGCGCAAGACGGCCCAATAATTTTCTTCGTCCTTGGCAGACTGCGATTGGAACTGTGGAGTCATCATTTAGATTAGAGCCGATGTTGTTCTGAGAGGCAGACAATCTAGCGGAGTTGCAGCTGATGAGCAGGCAGAATCTAATGAAATTGTGACAAGGAAATTGGGGAGTAAGCCAAAAATGGCGGGGATGTATGAGAAATTTTAGTAGAGTTTGGAAAAATATGGCAGAGTCACAGCTGCAAAATAGGCAATATGGGCAAGAATAGCGGAGTCGCAGTTGTGCGAAAAAGGAAAAATGGTGAAATTCGGCAGAGTCACAACTGCAAAAGTTGGCAGAAGGGATAAAAATAGCGGAGTTGTAGCTGCGAAACTTGGCAGAATGGGCAAAAGTGGCGGAGTCATAGCTACTAGAAAATGGAAAAATGAATGAAAAGATAGCGGAGTCACAACTGCAAAATTTGGCAGAATGGACAAAAATAACAGAGTCGCAGTTGCGAAATTATGGAAAATTAGCAAAATAAGGAGTCGCAGCTGCGCAGAATGGAGCAATAGGAAAATTTTCAGCTAGCTGCTAAAGGCCGACGAATCATCCATCTTCTTCAAAGAGCTTTATTAAATTAGGAAAACAATGTAAGGTGTCTGCAATTGTCTGGCCCAGTCACGACTGCTGCTCCTCAAATTAATTCCTGCACAGAGTTCTTCAAAACAAAACCTGATCAAGTGTAAAAGAAAAATAAATAAAATATAGAAACAAAACAAATTTTTTATGTACAAATTATGTGTGGAAATTGCAATTCTTAAAAACCCACAGGGTTTGAGAAGAATCCCTGCCTTGGCGTTTAGTGAGAGTCTAGATCAGCTGCAACATGTGAAATAAAAGCGTTCTTTGAGATCGATTTGTGATACAGTTGCAGTCAATGACCATTTGCAAATAATGGTGTCTTGTTTTCATCGATGGTGATCAACCAGACTGTTCCATTGTCAAATACTCGATCTATCTAATAAGGTCCCAACCAACGAGTGTGCAAATTGCCTTTGAAATCCCTCTTAAACCGTGAATCATATAACAGAGCCCAGTCTCCTTCTTGGAAGACTTTCTTCTTTATAAATCTATCATGCCATTTAGAGCGCTGTTGTTGGATTAAAGTTGTATGATTTACTACAGTTGTGCGCTTTTCATCCAATTCATTAAGCTGATTCAGTCGGTTCCTCTGTGCTTCTAATAAATCAAGGTTTGCTTCTACAGTTGTCTTCAAGGTCTTGATTTCAAATTCAATCAGCAAAACGACATTCTTACCATACAACAATTCATATGGGGAAAAACCAGTGGTGTTACGCCATGTAGTGCGATAGGCCCATAGTGCCTCTGGAAGTCTCTCAGCCCAATCCTTACGATAGATTTTCATTTTTTTTGTCAAAATAGCATCGATGACCTTATTTGTGCTCTCCACTTGGCCATTGGCCTGCAGATGATATGGAGAGGTTATTTTGTGCTGCATGTGAAATTTCTGTAACAGTGCTTCCAGTTTGTGAGACACAAATTGTGGTCCACCATTTGTAATGATTTCCTTAGGTACTCCAAACCGAGTAAAAATTTCTTAATATAGGAAATCAATTACAGCCTAATCATTAGCCTTAACCAAGGCTATAGCTTATACCCACTTGGTCATGTAATCTGTGCAAACCAAGATGTGAACTTTCTGTTTTGAGGGAGGGTTGATAGGCCCTACAAAATCCAGGGCCCATCTATCAAATGGTTCAACCACGAGCCGTGGCTGAAGAGGAATCTCATCTAATCTGTTGGGCTAGCCCATTCTTTGGCAGCTATCACACGCCTGAACATACTTCTTCGCATACCTGAACAATGTAGGCCTGAAATAACCCATCCTTAAAACCTTATGACCTGTCCTTTTGTCAGCAAAGTGTCCCCCACAAGGCTCATCATGGCAAGCTTTCAGTATACTTAAGATTTCATCTTCTCTTACACATCTTCTGATTTCTAAGTCAAACCCTATGTAGAAAAGATGTCCATCAATCCAGCAATACTTGGCACTCTGTTGTATGATATTTCTTTTTTCTCTCTTCGATAGATGTGCTGGAAGCTTACCTGTAGCCAAAAAGTTAGCAATATCTGCATACCACAGGGAATGAGCTGATACTGCAAACAAATGTTCGTCAGGGAAGGAATCTTTGACTGGTAAATTGTCATCACTGTTAGTAAGTCGAGATAAAAATTTCACAACAAAGTTTTCCTTCCCTGGTCTATCAATAATTGTGATGTCAAATTCCTGTAATAGTACCAACCATCTAGTAACTCTAGCATTCGTGATTGGTTTATTCATTAAATATTTGATGGCCAAATGATCAGTGTGCACAAAAGTGGAGTATCCAGTAATGTAGTGCCTAAATTTGTTGATGGCATAAACTATGGCAAGGAACTCTTTCTTGGTGATAGTATAGTTAAGTTCAGCAGGGGATAGGTTCTTACTAATGTAATAAATCGCATAGGGAGCATTACCTTCCTGTTGTCCTAAAACTGCTCCAATGGCAGTGTCTGAATCATCTGAAGATATATGAAAAGGTAGAGCCTAGTTGAGCCCTCATAAGATGGGTGTTGTAGACAACCTTTTCTTAACTTCAGTAAACGTTGTTTGGCATGCATCGTTCCAAACAAACTGTGCATCCTTCATCAACAAAGTGAACAAAGGAGAAGCTAGTTTGGAAAAAATTTCTATGAATCTTCTGTAATAGCCAGCATGCCCTAAGAAGCTATGTACATATTTTTGTGTTCCAAGATTCGGTATATTTTCAATTACCTTGATTTTGGATGGGTCTACCTGGATACCATCAGAAGAGATGAAGTGCCCCAAAACTATGCCCTCGCTCATCATCATATGGCACTTTTTTGTGCTTAAAGATAGTTGGCTTTGTTCACAGTGTTTCAAGACCTTTTCTAAATTCTTCAATGCTTCTTCATAATTACTACCATATGGAGTAAAGTCATCCATAAAAATATCCATGGAGTCATTTACCATCTCTGAAAAGATTCCAATCACTGCTCTTTGAAAAGTGGCTGGTGCATTGCACAACCCGAAAGGAAGTAACCTATATGCAAAGGTGCCTTAGGGACAGGTGAAAGTGGTTTTGTCTTGGTCTTCTGGAGCAATCTGGATTTGGTTATAGCCACCAAAGCCATCCAGAAAGGAAAAATACTTCTTCCCAAATAAGGTATTAAGGACTTGATCAATAAAAGGAAGGGGAAGTGGTCTTTCTGAGTTGCTTTTTTAAATTCTTTGTAATCCACGCAAACCCTCCATTTCCCATTCTTTTTAGGCACAATCACGAGTGGAGAAACCCACTCACTGTCTAAAATTGGATATATAAATCCTGCTTCTGAAAATTTTTGGATCTCCTCTTTCACTATGTCCCTTAGGTTCGGGTTCATCCTTCGTTGTGGTTGTCACACTGGCCTGGAGTCGCTCTTAATATAAATATGATGGGCACACAGATTAGAAGGAATACCCTTCATGTGTGTACTCCCAAGCGAAAAGCTTCTTTATGTTGTTTCAGCAGGGTGATCAGCTGTTCCAGCTCATTAGGCGCAAGGTTTGGATTGATGTTCAATGTCTTCCCTGGCTCAATTTCCATTGGAACACTTTTCAAATTTTTGAGTACTAGAATTATACTGGCATCACTGAGTAGAGTTTCTTCTGTAAGATTTTCTTGTTCTGTTTCATCTAATGTACTGTCTAGGATACGGTAAACATTTTTATTGACAGACGTGGGCTCACTGATGAAACTGTTAATAGAATCATCCTTTGTTTCATCCTTAAAAGTTAAGGCTCTTTCTACTGTTAATAATGGCTGAATTCCTTCCTCCTCCTCCGGATCCACCCAAAGTGGAGTTTCAGCTTCTGTGCTTGGTCGAGCTGGAGGGTATAAGGTTAGGATTTTGATCTCAGCCCCGTCTGAGATAGTCATGGATCCTGACCGATAGCTGATACATGCATCTGCTGTGGCTAACCAAGGTCTTCCAGAATCAGCGGGTGTCCCCCAAGCTGAGACTTCGGCTGTAACACCAAGAAGTCTGTAGGGTACTCCCACGAGTCAACAGAGATTACTAGGTCATCCAGGATTCCCTCAGGCTTGATTGTTGATCTATCAACAAGTTCCAAAATGGTAGGGGTTGGCCGAATATTAGTGAGTCTGAGTTTCTTCATAGTTTCTATGGTCATGACATTAATAGCCACGCCTAAGTCTACTAATACATTGGGGATTTGTGTGTTTCCTATGTGAACTATAATGGTAGGATTTCCAGGGTCATCGTATTTTTCCACAGGAGTCTTCCCCATTATTAATTCGAAAAGCTTTCCCAATACATGGACAGTGGGATGATCCCTAGGCTTTCTTCCTGGCTTCTTCACACATAAATCTCTAACGGTCTTAGCATAAATGGGCACGTCATGGAGGGCTTGTAACAGTGGGATTTTGACATACAAATTCTTCAATTATCCTAAGAGATTGAATCGAGGTTATTCCACTGTTTTCTACAGGGCCAATCTCTCAGGATATGGTGGTTCTCTTATCGATTGTGTAGGCTATGATTCATCATGTGCTACTTCCTGAGTTTCAGCCATTATTTCAGTAGGAATGTCAACATACTCAATAATGGGGATTGTCGAACTAACCATATTCTCAAAGTGCTGATTCACTTTAGTTTCAGTCAGTGGGGATGGAACATCCTCAGTGATAATGGGTTCCATTACCCTCCTTGATCGTAATTGTATATCATTGCAGGGAATTTGGGTGATGGAATACGCAGGCATGTTGGCAGTCTCAAATTGATGAACTGATTTATTATTCGGGTTTGGGTTAGGTTGTGCAGGTAGTTGTGGCCGAAGTGGTGCATTCATAGGTGCGGCGTTGTTTTGAAATGGGAGATGTGGTTACTGATACGGTTGGTGAGGATACTATTGAAGAGGGTATTGTTGATATTGAGTCTGGTGATGCGGAAAATTATTTCCTTGGTAAGAATTTCTCCAACTGAAATTCCAGGGAGCTTACTTTATTCATGTTATTCATTCCATTCATATTATTCAGAAAAATGATGGGTCTTGATTCATACCTTGATTGCGAGGCTGCCAAGGTTTCTTCTGTACAATAAAGTAAGTGTGTTCCACATCTGAAGTGGATTTCTGCAGGACTGCTTTGTCTTTGGGTAATGAAGGACATTCCTTGGTATCATGCTCCAGTTCACATATCCTACATATCTCTGCCTTGTCTAGCGGGCATTCTTTCAGTGGGTGCTTTTTCCTACATTTAGGACAAAATACACCAAGTGTAAGATATTCTACTACTTGCCTTTTTTTTTCTCTCAAAACATCTAACTCTGAGGAAATGGAGCTCATCATGTCTGTTTTAAAATTCTCCAGTAAGTTTCCTATTTCTGCTCGAGTGGCTCCTCCACTAGCTAACTTCTGTGTCCTAGTGAAGACATCCTGGTCTCGATCCTTGTCTCGTTTGTTAGTTCTAGAGGACCCCCTTGAGTACCTTCGACATAATTCGATGATCTTCTCGAAGGGTTCCTTTGAGATGTCCCCTTTCCCCAACAAATTCAACATATCAAGGAAATATTCTACAATTCCTCATAGAAAGATAATCTTGAGTACATCTTTTCCAATCTTAGTGTGACTAGACCTTTGTAAATTGTACAACAATCTTTCCTTGAAGTCTTCCAATCTTTACTCTTCCTTCTGAACCATTTTAAACAACTCTTCCTTTCTATCTCTGGTTCTGCAATATTCCTGATATTTAGAAAGAAAGGTCTGTTTCATTTGATCCCAAGTAGTAATGGTCTCACGACCTAGACTCATGAACCAACGTAGAGCATTTCCTTTCAAGGTGGCTGGGAATAGTTTCAGCTTCCAAGCGCTAAAGGTATAGTCATGACTGTGGCAGAGAATGTCAAACTCAAAAAGAAATTCATCAGGATATTCAGAAGATTTACCATGGAAATTCGGGAGGACAGATGGTGAGATATTTTCATAAGAGCTACTCCAGGTGTTTGGAAGATAGGGAATTCTAATGTGACCATAGTGTCACCAGGATGATTATCTTCCACTTCCTCTTCCTGGTGCTCCCGATGTTCATTCTCCCCTTCATGTTCTCTATTAGCCATGTTGTTAGTCCAAAATTTAATGGATTCCTTTATTCGTTCTTCCTCTGCTTTTGCTTCTTCTTCTTTCCTCCTTTATTCTTCTCGCCTTCTTTATTCCTCTGCTTCTCGGCGAGCCTCCAACCACACTTCTTTAGTAACTTTGGTCCCGTTAATATGATAAATCTCCTCTCTATCTGGTGCACCCACAATGCTTCCCTTGTCTTCAGGAGGTTATTTTCTGCAATGGGAGTAGATGGTCCCGTTGTGTTCTCCACAGTTGATGCTGAATTCTCAAGATTAGGAGGGACATAATTTCCTCTTCCTGTAGATTTCCACGGTGGTTTGGTGGAAGAATCAGCCTTAGCTATTATTTCATCGATAAATGTTTGTCTTCTTAGTCCTGTGTTACGACCTCAACCTCTTCCACCTGTAATGTTAGCAGTCAAAGGGGGTTCCCGATCTATTTTTCTTGTATTCATGCATGCTGCAAATAATCAAACCAAAATTAAATCAATAAACCAACAACTAACTATGTCTATCAATTACCATCCTCGGCAACAGTGCAAAAATTTTGGTCACCCTATATGGTAATTAATTACAACTAACACACAAGATGCTCAATATAAATTGTCAACCCAGGGAAGTCTTTTATTTCAATGGCAATAAGCATAATCTATGCATAAACATTTCAAGTAGTTGATTAAATAAATGGAGATGAATAATCCTACCTATCTGCTCAGCCAAACTCATTCCATATATAAAACTAATCTAACTTATCTAGGAATTCAAAGTACAACTATCTTCCTACAGAAATCAACCCAGTAGTTATTGATCTAAGAATGAAAATGAAATAGATTACTTTTGCAAGAAGTTAAATCCTACAATTATCAAACTACGATATTCAATCTTTACCAAAATGATTCATCTAGCAGCTACTGTAACTCAATCATGATCAGCCTAATCTACTGAATTCAAGAAAGACACAACAACAACCAGAATTAGAAAATAAGCTTGAACTCTAAATTGATAAATATTGGAAATCCTAGAAAGCATAAATGACTGAAAGGAATTGAAGTTGAGCTTGGCTATAACGGCTAACTTGAACACACATGCATTAATAAAACTAACCTGCACAGTCGACTGTCACACCACATAGTTGCAACTATTCAGGATGCGAATAATAAACTACCAAGAAAGAATGCAATTGTAAATTCTCTGTTGCAGCTATCAGTAATGCACCTAATGCGATTCCACAACACACAACAAGAAATAATTCTAACTACCTACTTAACTCGGAAATATCTATGAGAAGGCGGGCCCTGGCCTTCTAACAGAGACACCGTGAACTACCACAAATTAAGACATAGAAATATGAATAACTCTGCTCTTCATTAAAAGATTGTAATCCATAGTCTCAGCTCTCTGTTACAGCCCATACAAAATGATAATTAACCAACTTCAGACTCTGAAAACCTTCCCATATTTATACATGCAAAATATAGTTCATGATCCACTAATTTCGTGCAACAATGAAGATCTCCGATCTTCATGCTGCAAAGTTACAGCTAAACTGTTATAGCCATATTGAATGAGGCCGTTAGACATGAAAGACGTTGTTACACTGGCAGTCAATGGATCAACGGTTTAACCAATTGGGAGGCATCCTGTCTGTTGCAGCAATGCTCTGTTTTAGCGAAAACTTGTTACAGATTCACGTGGAAAGATGCGTTGTCCCTTTGAATATGAGGAATCAAATCTTGAAGAGTAACAACTAGCACCACGTGTGATTCTTTCCCAAGGCATTGCGGCTGATACACCTATGCTTTGATCTTGTCTTAATGAAATCAACACAAGTTAGCATAAATCGAAGGCTAGAATTCATAACCATAACAATCTTAGGCATTAATTAAATGAAAAAATAATGAATTATACCTTCTTAGGATTGTTGATTGATCTGGAAAAAGGCATGTATATGGTTTATAAAAGTAGGGTATAATAGGGAAAAATGATGAAATAGGTGTGGTCGAAAAGGGGCATTTCCAGATCAACATTCATGATGGATGCATCATTGTAAATGTTACCAAGAATTTAAATGCAAGTCTTCCATTTCCCTATCCATCAGAAGGTGCAGATACATTGTTAGAGGCTGTTGGTGGTTATTTTCAATGTCCTGTATCTGAGATCGTTAACCACATTGGGTCTACTCTTCGCGAGAATGAGGTGAATGATATAGCATCTTATACTTTGCCAAGTGTAGAACATATCATAACAACTGATAATAAATCTTCTTTTATTATGAGAAAAGTTAAGTTGTTACATAAGTGTTCAAAAAACAAGGATTGCATTTCCATAGGATTTGTAACAAATGTGAGTGGGAGTGATTTTGTTGGGGGGACATTTTTGGGTGACTTCTCCTTTAGTATTCTGGTGGATGAAGTGGTGTTTTCTTGTATGACATGTTGTCCAGGGTTGAGCAGTGGAGGTTTTGTTGTATGGACGATTAAAAGAATAATAGATTTTAATACATAAACATTGCTTTCTGTTGCAAGCAATTTCAACAATAATCAATCTGAATCTAATTTGAAAGTATTAAAAGAAAATCACAATGCCAGGTTTCTAGGAGAGAAAGTTAATTTGATACATCAATGTTCTTTAAAGCCACAGTATGTTGCTCGGGGAATAGTGCCAACTGTTTTTTAGGGAGACATTGTACAATTCAAAGCACTAGATGCTGGTGAGTTTGGTATTTTAGTTCATAAAGTCTTCTGTAATTGTGAGG
Source organism: Larix kaempferi (assembly GCA_027924585.1). NCBI lineage: Eukaryota > Viridiplantae > Streptophyta > Pinopsida > Pinales > Pinaceae > Larix > Larix kaempferi. Next base: position 2,222,573 of record BSBM01000697.1, on the reverse strand, counting down.
ATTGTTGTGTATTTGAAGGCTCCCTTATAAGATGGAATCCAAACAATTTGCTTGACCTCGATGATGTTCCTTTGGATCTTATACTAAAAAGGAAAACAGACGAAGATATGGTCAACTTTTGGAATATTTTTGAAGAATGTCCTTTACAGATGGTCTGTCTAGGTACTCCGCATTATGAATATACATATGTTAAAGGTAATGGAATAAGGCCATACAATTCTGTAAAGTGGAAAGATGGAACTAAAATTTCTGAAAGAAATTCAAGATCAGTACTTTACAGGCCTGCAATTGATCAGGGTGCATTCCTTTCAAAAATTGTCACCGAACCGTATTAGAGGAAATTTCAATTTAAAATGGGCCTTCCAAAAATAATACAAATTCCATGTCATCATGTATTATCCAATCAAAATGCTTTAAAATTCAAAAAGGGAGCACCAAAAAAAATTGGAGGGAAAAAATAAAAACTACTTTTTTGGATCATATTTTAAATTTATCTCCTTGTAGGTTTACTCAAATTTAAAGCAGGAGGACTTGTTGGATGCATATTTAAATTATGCATCCAATGAGTATCCATGTTGCATACTTTTAACAGCATCCACACCATGAAAAATTGAAAATTCATTAAAAAACTTGTTTTCTCTCACTAGAAACACATTTTTTAACATATTTTCAATTTTTCATGATGTGGATGTTGTTAAAAGTATGCAACATGGGTACTCGTTGGATGCATAATTTAATTATGCATCCAACGAGTCCTCTTGATTTAAATTTGAGTAAACCTACTGGGAGATAAGTTGAAAATATGATCCGAAAAAAAAGTAGTTTTTTTTACTCTCTCTCTACTATTATTTTATTATTTTCTTATTATTTTCCTTTGGAGGCCCATTTTTTACCCAAATTTTCTCTAATTGATTGTTGCTCAATTTTTTGTATATAAAAAATTTCACTTCAATCAATAGTTGAGTGTGTGAATAAATTTGATACTATGAATGGAAATTCAAAAGGACAGTATGTTATAAATTCTATGGGATCAAATGTTCCTGTGGCCAAAGAAGGAGATGATAGAAAAATAAGCATGTTTACAATGAGATTAGACACAATAGACGTCTATCAAAATGCATGGTATAAATGCCATGTGATAAAAAAGAGCACTTTCTTCAATTATAAAAGAATGTTCTTGAATGGTGATATGAGAGCTGTGCATGGTAACAATGGCTTGAAAAAATCTAGGGCGAACACTACTGCACTAATAACTACTATTAATAAAATTGTAGAAGAGAGTTCAGACAAATCTCTACATCTTACACAATTAATCAGTGAAGATGGAACAAAGACAACCTTGAAATTATTGCCATCTAATATGTCCCATGGTTTGCTGAAAAATGGCTAATGATGAAATCGAAAGAATTGGTTTTCCTCCAGTATCACAAGCCTCCTTTAGCAAGGTGATGAGAGAAGATTTTCAAGATGTTAAAATTTATAAATCAAACTCCTTTGCAAGGTGTAATGAGTGCATTACAATACATCTCTGTTGGGGATACAATAAAGTACAAATGTAATACATACAATATACAAGTGAATATCTTCCAAAGTTACAAATACATCAACACTCCCTCTTAACTAGGAAGGTATTCTCTTGACACAGGTCATCAATACATATAGGCACAAGTCTTCAATATTGGAGCTGGATCATCGTCACTGGATCACGGAGCATCATCGTCACTACTGCTGTACTCATCATCTCGATCACTGGTGCTATCTCCCAATTCTTCTCATCATAGGAAGTTCTACAGAGCCAACCATTTTTCATGTTGGATGTAGGCCTAGCCTCCATGTAGGTCTTCATCATATCTGCAAGCCTCTTGATAGAGGTGGAATCTTAGGACTAATTATGTGCATCTGCAAAACCTCAAAAGAGCATCTCAGGACTGATTACGAGCTTACTGCTTAACCTATAAGATCTCTCGGGACTAAATTACAAGCAGACCTCGCAAAACCTCGAAAGAGCATCCGAGGACTGATTATGAGCTTACTGCTCAACCTATAGGATCTCCCAGGATTATATTACAAGTGACCAAGCAAAACCTCGAAAGAGAATCCCAGGACTAATTACGAGCTTACTGCTCAACCTATCAGATCTCCCAAGAATACATTACATGCTACCAAGAAAAACCTTGAAAGAGCATCCCTGGACTGATTACGAGCTTCCTGCTCAACCTATAGGATCTCCTAGGAGTACATTACATGCTACCAGGAAAAACCTCGAAAGAGAATCCTAGGACTGATTACGAGCTTCCTGCTCAACCTATCGGATCTCCCAGGACTAAATTATATGATACCAGGAAAAACCTCGAAAGAGCATCCCAGGACTGATTACGAGCTTCCTGCTCAACCTATCAGATCTCCCAGGACTTAATTACATGCCACTGCACAACCTGCCACATATCCACGGCCTCGGAGTATCATCCTAATACTCATGATCAACCTGATCATCCTCACACAGAGCATCATGTTGACCCTCATGATCATACTGATCATTTTCATATAGAACATCATCCAGAGCATCATCCTGATGCTCATCACACAGCACTTACATCCACAGCCATGGGGAGGACCCTCCTACCACCATGCTTGGAATGGCTCCAGCATATGTGTCCCATCACTTCCTCTTGGAAGTATCTTCAATCTGAAGAACACCAAGCCTCTCTCTGAAGTACTCGAACATCACCTTGGATAGTGGTTTGGTCAACACATCTACTATCTGCTCGTCCAACACAACATGCAGGAGCTTCACTGCTCCTCTCTGCACCATATCCTTGATATAGTGATACTTGATCTCGATGTGCTTCGAATTGTCATGGAACACCGGGTTCTCAGACAACTTCACACAACTCTGGTTGTCACAGAAGATACAAGTAGAATCCAACTAGAGATCAAACAAATCATACAGTAGCTTCCTTAGCCATACTGCCTCACAACTAGCCGAACAAGCTGCGACATACTCTGCTTCGACTGTACTCAGTGCTACGCAATATTGCTTCCTACTAAACCATAAGATCACACCTGATCCCATATTGAAGAAGCACCCCGAAGTGCTCTTCATATCTACAGCACTGCATTCCCAATATGAATCAACATAACCCTCCATGTTAAACTTTTGATTCGCATCATACTTGAGCCCATAATCAATTGTACCCTTCAGGTACCTCAGAATATGCTTTACAGCAATCAAGTGAACATGCCTAGGATCTGTCAAGAACTAGCTCAATGTGTTCACCACAAAGCAAATATCTGGTCTTGTGTTCATCAGGTACATCAAAGACCCAATCATCTAATGATACATCATGGCATTAATCGACTCTGGTGAAGCATCACTCAATAGCTTTAGGTTCGATTCCATAGGTGTGGCCATGGCCTTGCAGTCCATCATCCTGAACCGCTTTAGGATGTCTACTGCATACTTCCCTTGCCCAAGGAATATTCCATCTGCACTCTGCCACACCTCCATACCTAGAAAGTGATGCATCATACCCAAGTCCTTCATCTCGAACTTAGCATCAAGCTTCCTCTTTGTATCAGCAATAAGTCCAATCTCACCTGTCACAAATACGTCATCTACATACAATAGGAGTATCACTAGATTTCCTTCCTCAACCTTGTAGTAAAGGTTGGAATGTGCTTTACTCTTGGTAAAGCCCAAACTAGTCAGGAAGCTGTCAATCCTACCGTATCATGTCTTGGGTACTTGATTCAAACCATACAAGGCTTTCTTCAATTTGCAGACATGTGACTCTCTGTCATGTGTCTCAAATCTGAGTTGCTTCTCTACATACACTTCCTCTTCGACTACACCATTCAAGAAAGTTGTCTTGGCATCCATCTGGTGTATCTTCCACTTCATCACTACAGCCAGAGCAAGTACTGTTCTGATGGAAGTGTATCTTGGCTACAGGTGCAAAATTTTCTTCATAGTCTATCCCTTCTTTCTAGGAGAAGCCACGAGCCACAAACCTTGCCTTGTATTTATCTATGTTGCCATGTGCAACATGCTTGATCTTGTAGATCCACTTGGAAGTCACAACAGACTTCCCTTCTGGTCTCGGGACCACATCACAGACATCATTCTTCATGATCGACTGGTACTCCTCGATCATGGCATCCTTCCTTTACTACATCCCGGATCCTGGGAACTTCAGATTCTTCAATATCTTCAATATGTATTTTTATTGAACTTTGTCGCTAGAATAAATGCCATTTTCCTTTTTTTGTAGGTGATTGTACGCGATCTTTGCTACAAGTCAAATTCAATTGCATGATTAGAAACATCTCATAGATTTTAGAACAAATTCTTACGCATAAAGACATAGGTCATATAACCATGCAATTATCTTAGCCAATGCTTCAATACAACATTCATTCATATCCCATAACTTTCTAGATGCCTTCCATTTCTACCAGAACATTGTTAAGAGTGTGCACTACTCCCAACATGTCAGCAAAAAGGTTTCATACTAGATAAGTAGCAATGGAATGTTGTACAGTGCCATAGGCCACTTACCCATTACTTGCATATTAGTAGTATCTTGTTCATTAATGCAACTTTTCTAAAATGCATAATATACATCCTAAATCTAGGAACATAAATATGTAAATGACTTAACAAAATCATTTAAGTAATCATATATACAATAAATGATAATTCAAATACTTATCATTGTTTAGTTGTTGGGTGGACTCCCTCTCAATCCTTGCTTCCTTGTAGGAACTACTGGAGTGTGCTCCCTCTTGATATTTGTTTCCTTTATGATATTATTTATGTCATTGAACTTCTATCCATCCTGGACCACTATGCATGCTTAAGTGTGCACTAGTGTCATCATTGTGTCATCCTCAAGATCTCATACATAATCATATATTCATTAGTATAACCAAAACATTATGATTCTAAATAATCTTAAACATGTATGGTCATGGTTATTTCACACACAGATAATTTATCACAAGCGTTAGTATTCAAGGTTTCAGGGAGGACTTCTTTTACTCATGCATATTCTTATTGACCATAGGACTCTTCTGGTTTGTTATATCATTAATCAAAGTAATGATCATAATATGCATAAACCCATGATTACTCAAACCTATAACTTCATGAATAATCATTATCAATCATACAAAAGTATACTTATATGAGACCCTAACACAAGGTAGGATTCTAACTTGATATAGGAAAAACATACCTGGATTATCATGTTTGTGAGTTATGTCTAACATACCCAAACAATGTCTTATTTGTTCTCTTCAATGATTTCGAGACCTTGTGCTAGTAACCTGCATATCTCATAAGTTAAGCATTGTAGAACCAAATTATACATACCTCATAAGTAGAGCTTCTATATGATCAATGGCTATGGATGAGTCTTTGTCTTCATGTCACCATGGTCATATGTTCTTGATCTAGAACTTGATTTTTCTTTCTTGATGTACCTTTCATATTAGCAGACAACATCATCCTCATACAACACCACAGTGCATTAGTACAATCATAAGTGTCATAACCCTAATCAATGAATGTCTTCTATCATTCACATGCATTCATACTTTTACTAAGGTGATAAGACAAGTCTAAAATTAATTAAGATTGTACTAACCTCAATAATATGAAGACAAACTTAATCATGAACAAATTTCAAAACATACCTGTATCTCCTCAAGTCATACCTGTCGGGATTTCTTGTAGTCTTCTTATGCAAGGCTTTAGCCTCATCTCCCTCTGGAACTGGAACTTCTTCACTTATGTAGGTGTCCAATTCATTCTCTTTTAGGATTAACCCAATCCACTTGACTTGCTGAAACTGGATCTGGAGCTGGCTAGGGTTTGACATAAAAACCCTAAAAAATCCAAACTTGGAATTTCAAACTTATGTCTGGACATGGAGATGCAACTGATTGAGGCAAGCAAGATGGTGTGCTCATATTTTGAAAACTCCAAAATTGACGTGTGAATTTCAGATCTGCAACTTCTGTCAAAATGTGGTTTTCTGGTCCAAAACCCGAACTAGGGTTTCAAAGATCTCAGGTTTCTACCCAACCAAAAACTTCGATCTTGGTCTCTAAATTTCGATTTTGCTGAGGAGAGAAATCCTGTGCTGATAGAACTCCAAAATTCCACTTCTTTCAAAAGCCCTAATTTCCCGCAGCAGTGAAAAGCCAAAAAATGAAAGTGCTCAGAATCCAATTATGTTTTGACAAAAATATATGCCATATTGTTTCTGATGTATCTCTGAAATTTTGGATCCTCGCGGTCTGAAACTTTGGCCTGTGGTAGACTGACCTGTCATCTTTCCAACCCCATAGATCTGAGCTTCAATGGATTCTCCATGATAGAGATATTCTAAGTGTCGCAACATGACCGATTTATGTGATGAAACAACATATCGAACTTGTACGAAGTGACACATGTCACTGTTTCAACTTAGGCCTCTAAAAATTGGACCTGTGAAACTACATTCTGTGCCCTAAATTCCAAGTTTATGGAAGTCAATTTTGAGCTTCCTATCGCCAGATATGACCTCTGTTCCAAGGTCACCTGTTTAGGGATGCATTCTGGAAGAGGGAAAAACCCTAACTTGTACGGATCATATCTCACAAAGTACAATGAATATGAGGCTGAAATTTTTACACGGGGTACATCTATGTCTAATATTCATCCTGTAAAAAATTCAGACCCTGAACCTTCACCAAAATGGATTTATAATTAAAGTTCCACAATGACTAGTTTTTACTATATCAAGCCCTAGCTTCAAATTTGTTGCAAGTGCAACAAGTGTCGTAAATGCCATACAATGCCTTCCTTTAGGCTAGCTCTAATACCATGTTAGTTTTTGATCATTTAATTCAATATGATCTAGGATCTTAACTGAGAGAACAACATGTACAACATATCAAACATAAGAGACAAGAGACAAGAGACACAAAGCATTTCATTGGGGAAACCATAGAGGAGAAAACCCCGCAACTTCCTTAGAGATAGAATGAGAACCAATACAAAACTCCAAAACAAGAGATAGTCTCCTAGCAGCTTCTCCTCCTCCGCTTGTGCACACTCCTCCTCTCTCTCACTAATGTGAAGTGAGTGAGTGAATGAATGGATAAATAGAGAGGTGCTCGTCTCTATTTATACTTTACCTTTACTTTTCTTTTACTCTAACTGGGTCGGCCTCCCTTAGGAGAGTCTAATAACCCATTACCACTTGCCACTGGGCCGTCCCCACTAGGGTGGTCTAATAACCCATTAAATATAAGTTACGAAACTTACAATATAACTTGTGACACTTGCAAATACAAATGACGACACTTCCAATCAGAGGAATAATACATCTCCATTGGGGATACAATAAAGTACAAATGTAATACATACAATATACAAGTGAATATCTTCTGAAGTTACAAATATATCAACAAACTTATGGGGACAGTGGATATTATAAAAGATGAAATTTTGAAGATGGCCAGGATGTCACAGTGCAGCCACTTCCAGGAATCCCCCTCTGTGGACATGGGAATTACTGAGGAAACCTTTGTTCAGCGGCATAATTTTTTGTAGAATTGATGCCTACTTGGATGAGTTGTTACATCCATTTTGAAATTTTTTTTGCATCATCTTGTTAAATTTACAGAGCCATATTGGGAAATTTATTTATTCTCCCAGGCTCTCCTTTTTGTAATGAATGGTTGTGCACAACCTTTTGAATAAATTCATCTATATGCTTCAATATAATTATAGAGAAGTATTTTATAGAGAAATATGATCAAATGATGAATATATATTTTTGAATATAACTCATTGTATTTTACATATTAAGAACAAAAGTATTTTACATATAAAGAGCAAAAATATGGATAAGTGTTGAACTCACATGGCTAATAGGCCATTTGGAAATTCCCGCAAGGAGGTGTCCTTGTGCTGAAAAAATTAATCAGGTGGCATATGGACCATTGCAGCAAGGACTATCAGACAAGATAGGACGATCACAAATTGCGAAACTACCCTAGAACAATGTGCACAGAATTGGTGGCGGAACACAGGGGTATGTCGTTTTGACGCCTTCCCTGCCCTCTTCGTGTTCAGCATTTGGGAAGCTCGAACTAGAGAAATTTTCAAAAACCTTTGGACCCCTGCTGATATAACATCCACATTGTTGGTTAAGAAAACGCAGGAACTTAAAACAGTCCCCAAACTTTAAACGGTACCATTAATATCCTTAATATTCGTTTATATAATCTTTAAACTAATTTTAAAAATCAAATATGCCACGTGTCACAATATAAGCATTCCACATGTCGCAAAATTTATAGAAGTTTTCCTTCATAGAATTTGTTGGCAAGTAGAAATATTCTCAAAGAAAGAGCGGTCACTTTTTCTCTAAGGTGTTCTATTTTTACAATTCCCTCGTAGATGAAGGGTCGGCCGACCCTTCTTATTCCCAATATTATTTTTATAATAGTTCGACATTGCAAGAAGGGTTGGTCGATCCTTCTTGTGTTCTCCATTATGGATATAGCTGAATTGCTGGATAAAGGTTTTCACAATTAACTACGAAAAGAAGGGGTGGTCGATCTTTCTTGTCGAAAAATAGAAGTCGACACGAACCATTTTTATATGTTATAACTTACAAGGTGTTCTATTTTTACAATTCCCTCGTAATTGAAGGGTCAGCCGACCCTTCTTATTCCCAATATTATTTTCATAATAATTCGACACTGCAAGAAGGGTCGGTCGACCCTTCTTATTCCCAATATTCTTTTTATAATAGTTCAACACTATAAGAAGGGTCGGTCGATCGTTCTTGTGTTCTCCATTATGGATATCATTGAATTGTTGGATAAAGGTTTTCCCAATTGACTATGAAAAGAAGGGGCAGCTGATCCTTCTTGTCGAAAAACGGAAGTCGGGCCAAACCATTTTTATATGTTATAACTTAGCCAATTGACTTGTTATTCAAACAATGACTGAATATTTTAGAAATTGAACTTTCACCTTAAAATTTCGAACATTTACAAATGGAAATTGCATTTTTTATTTGAAATTCACACTTTTCAAATCAGAAATTGCATTTTTTGATTTGAAATTCACACTTTTCAAATGAAAATTTGCATTTTTTTTATTTTAAATTCACACTTTTCAAATCAAAATTTGCATTTTTTTATTTGAAATTCACACTTTTCAAAACAAAATTTGAATTTTTTGATTTGAAATTCACACTTTTTGAATTGAAATTCCTAGTTTTATAACAAAAAACTGCAATTTTAAGGTTCATAAGTAGTAAAAAAACACACTATTCGATTAGAAAAACACACTTTTCAAAGCCAATATTGCCACTTTCAGAACCTGTTTTTTCCAATTGATGATTTGGAACGCAATTTGATTGAACTTATGGGGACATTGGATATTATAAAAGATGAAATTTTGAAGATGGCCGGGATGTCATAGTGTAGCCACTGCCAGGAATCCCCTTCTGTGGACATGATAATTGCTGAGGTAACCTCTGTTCAGCAACATAAATTTTTGTAGAAGAGGTCCCTACTTGGATGAGTTGTTACCTCCATTTTGGAATTTTTTTTGCATCTTGTTAAATTTACAGAGCCATACTGAGAAAGCTAATATGCTCCCAAGCTCTCATATTTGTAATGAATGGTTATGCACAGCCTTTTGAGTAAATCCATCTATATGCTTCAATATAATTACAGAGAAGTATTTGTTAGAGAAATATGGTTAAATGATGAATATATATTTTATTTAATTTTGCATCGAACTGTTCCATCATTCCATGTAAGAAATTTTTATTTAAAAAAATAAGATTATACATAAATCATTCCAAATTCTAACATATCATTCATTATTCATTGAAAACAATTTGAAACATATCTCAAATTCAAAGTCGATACATGGCATATCATATAATATAACAATGTTTATGATGTCATCGTCCTCATTCCCTCACCAATCCTAATAGAATTACTAAATAAATAGTAAAATCATAAAATTTAAATTTAAAATGATAACTACATAGTAATATTAAATGACTTGAAAATTAAAAAATAAAAGTTAAAAATATACATAAATCTACTTTCATACAAATGACTTAAAAAAATGAAGAACAAAGGAACGACCTAAATACTTTTATACAAAATGAGTTCAAAAAATATAACAAAGTAACTACCTAAATACTAAAAAGTAAAACATAAAAGAAAAAATTAAAATAACAATTATCTATAAAATAAAACTTAAATAAAAAAACTACAGGTAGTCATGTACTAGTAAGTTAGTATACTAGTAATTTATTATTAGTAATGTAGATGATATAAAAGCCTTACTAATAAATTATAATAACTCTAACAATATAACACTACATATTCATAAATTATAAGAACTGGTTGATTGTACCAAACTTGTATCAAATTGAATGTTCACTGTATTTTTAACTTTGTTCGAATTTTTGTACATCAACTTCTAATACGACCGTATTTTGCTACTATGATGTAAACCCAAAAATCACACCAATTGCATGCAAGAAACAACCCCGATCACTAAAGAGCATAAGAACATTATGGTAAAATATAACGCAAATCAAGGAATCGGCCTTGAGGATTTTCTTCCGGTGCAGTCATGGTAGCATTAGGAATAGGGAGGCCCATAGATTGCAGCAAGAAGTCCATCTTCCGGTTCAGCTCCTTGGTTTTGTGTTGAAGCGAGTTTTGCACTAGATCCTCTTTTTGTATACGGTCCATATGAGCATAGCCCACCAAGTTTTTCATTAACCAATAAAGGTCCAACAATTCGCTCATACAAGGTTAAACGACCTTTAGTGTTCCCTAGGTCCATGACTGGACCCAAATTTTCTAGCTCCTGGCTTTCCTCTTGCATGGTATCTTTACCAAGATTTTCTTTCGGCGCAGTCGTGGTAGCATCAGGAATATGGAGGCCCATGGATTGCAGCAAGAATTCCATATTCCGGTTCAACTCCCTTGTTTCCTCTTGAAGCGAGTTCTGCACTGGATCCTCTTTTTGCATATGGTCTAGAAGAGCATACCCCACCAAGTTTTTCATTACCCAGTAATGGGAAACATTTTGCTCGTACAGTGTTAAACGGCTAGCAATGTTCCCCAAGTCCATGACCCAATTTTCCATATTATGGCTTTCCTCCTGCAAGGTATCTTTACCAAGATTTTTCCAGAGCTCCTTCTCCACACCTTGGATTTACTTCCACACTTCAAACGATAGGTCCAGTTCAAAAATCCTAAATTGCCACCAAAATGTCCTATGAGACGAAGAGAATCTGCGACTATCCTCCAAAGGGATCTCTTCCCTATTACGGCTATTCCTCTTCACCTCTTCCTCCTGACGATGTTCGTCCATAATGCTCGTCGAAGTGAAGTTTACTTGTATAATTACCGTTCTAGTTCCCTGTCAATGTGATGAAAAGGCCTGAATTTCAAATTTTATGTACCTGTCAGTTCAAAATTTGATCAGGGTAACATGTTTTTAGTGACAGACATCAATTTTTTTATATTTACAATTGCCATTAAATATATTGATGTTCTCTTATTCAATGTCTTGTCTATTCACAAAATATTACACAAAATTAAAAGTCAAAAGGATGTAAAAAAACCTAAAAACCAACCACAAAACATAGCTGCCATAAAAAATTTAAAAAGAAAGGAATTCCATCAAATTTTTAAAAAAAAGCAGGAATTCCATCAAAAAGTACCAATTACTACTTTTCAAAATCATCAAAATAGAACCCCTAATCCATACGAAACTTGAAAACTTCGACATACCTCAAGCAAGCCGGTATTTTTTATTTACATCAAAGTTGGTATAGAAATCCATTATCTCCCTTTGAAAAATGCCACACCACACTCAGGTCACAATTTCATCTAAGAATCACACTACACTCAGGTCACAAGCGCATCAAACAAGCATATGTCTGATGAAAATTTTCAATTCATTAAACCATGTAAATCTTCCCAATCTTAATTACTAAACTGTTGAATTGCAACAAGTACCAAACTAATAATTTTACTAGTATTTAATTATGACGGATAAGTGGATTTGGTGGATGTTGATTTGACGGGTTTAAATTATGCATGCTTGTAGACACTCACGGGTAAATTCCAAGCAAACCTGTCAAATACGTTCCAGTGAAGCAAATACGTTCTACACGCCATCAATTTCAAGGCCTGACTCACAAAATTCTATATAATTGTACAATCACTCCAACAAAATCTACATACATGATATCTTACTCGAGAAAAATATATAGAGATGATATCCCTCCATACTGTGGTAATTACTATGATAATTACCGTTCCCCACCGTCCCATCCGTCTTCATTACTAATTTTGGAAAAATAAATATTTATAAGTTTTAAATCCGTAAATAAAGGGTTGGCCAAGATGGATAAGGATGGTTTTAGCACGAAATAAGGCAATAAATAAGTAACTTTTATGCTTCAATAATAGTAATATAGGCATAGGCATGCAGTTAGTACAAAACTATACCAATCTATACTAATAATATTCTATTTTTTTTAAATAGAACCATTCTTTCTTTTTGTTTTGTTTTTTTAAATATAAACATTCTTTCTTTTATAAGTTAAATACATATGTTTATATTGAAATGGTACCATTAATATCCTTAATATTCGTTTATAAAATCTTTAAACTAATTTTAAAAATCAAATATGCTACGTGTCACAATATGAGCATTCCACGTGTCACCCTGGGATATTAGATATCAACATTTTAACAACAATATTTATAGAATTTTTGCTTCAAAGACTTTGCTGGAAAGTGCAAATATTCTCAGAGAAAGAACGGATGCTCTTTGCCCAAGGTGTTCTATTTTTACAATTCCCTCGTAAATGAAGGGTCGACCGACCCTTCTTATTCCCAATATTCTTTTCATAATAGTTCGACATTGCAAGAAGGGTCGGTCGATCCTTCTTGTGTTCTCCATTAAGGATATAGCTGAATTGTTGGATAAAGGTTTTGACAATTAACTACGAAAAGAAGGTGCGGCCGATCCTTCTTATCGGAAAATAGAAGTTGACATAGACCATTTTTATATGTTATAACTTACAAGGTGTTCTATTTTTACAATACTCTCCTAATTGAAGGGTCGGCCGACCCTTCTTATTCTTAATATTATTTTCATAATAGTTCGACACTGCAAGAAGGGTCGGTTGACCCTTCTTATTCCCAATATTCTTTTCATAATAGTTCAACAGTGCAAGAAGGGTCAGTTGATCCTTCTTGTGTTCTCCATTATGGATATCGCTGAATTGCTGGATAAAGGTTTTTCCAATTAACTACGAAAAGAAGGGGCAACTGATCCTTCTTGTCGGAAAACGGAAGTCGGGACAAACCATTTTTATATGTTATAACTTAGCCAATTGACTAATTATTGAAACAATGACTGAATAATTTAGACATTGAACTTTTCACCTTAAAATTTCGAACATTTACAAATGAAAATTGCACTTTTCAAAAAAACATTGCATTTTTTATTTGAAATTCACACTTTTCAAATCAGAAATTGCATTTTTTTATTTGAAATTCACACTTTTCAAATGAAAATTTGCATTTTTTGATTTGAAATTCACACTTTTCAAATCAAAATTTGCATTTTTTTATTTGAAATTCACACTTTTCAAAACAAAATTTGAATTTTTGATTTGAAATTCACACTTTTTGAATTGAAATTCCTAGTTTTATAACAAAAAACTGCAATTTTAAGGTTCATTAGTCAAAAAACACACTATTCGATTAGAAAAACACTTTTCAAAGCTAATATTGCCACTTTCAGAACCTTTTTTTTCCAATTGATGATTTGGAATGCAATTTGATTGAACTTATGGGGACATGGGATATTATAAAAGATGAAATTTTTAAGATGGCCAGGATGTCACAGTGCAGTCACTGCCAGGAATCCCCCTATGTAGACATGAGAATTGCTGAGGTAACCTCTGTTCAACGGCATAATTTTTTGTAGAAGAGATCCCTACTTGGATGAGTTGTTACCTCCATTTTGGAAATTTTTTTGCATCTTGTTAAATTTACAGAGCCATACTGAGAAAGCTAATATGCTCCCAAGCTCTCCTTTTTGTAATGAATGGTTGTGCACAGCCTTTTGAATAAATCCAATTATATGCTTCAATATAATTACAGAGAAGTATTTTATAGAGAAATATGGTTAAATGATGAATATATATTTAATTTACTTTTGCATCGGACTGTTCCATCATTCCATGTAAGAAATTTTAATTTAAAAAAATAAGATTATACATAAATCATTCCAAATTCTAACATATCATTCATTATTCATTGAAAACAATTTGAAACATATCTCAAATTTGAAGTCGATACATGGCATATCATATAATATAACAATGTTTATGATGTCAGCATCCCCATTCCCTCACCAATCTTAATAGAATTACTAAATAAATAGTAAAATCATAAAATTAAAATTTAAAATGACAACTACATCGTAAATCTAAAATGACTTGAAACTTAAAAAATAAAAGTTAAAAATATACATAAATCTACTTTTATACAAATGACTTAAAAAAATGAAGAACAAAGGAACAACCTAAATACTTTTATACAAAATGAGTTAAAAAAATATAAATAAAAATAATTACATGTAGTCATGTACTAGTAAGTTAGTATACTAGTAAGCTATTATTAGTAACGTAGATGATATAAAAGCCTTACTAATAAATTATAATAACTCTAACAATATAACACTACGTATTCGTAAATTATAATAATTGGTTGATTGTACCGAACTTGTATCAAATTGAATGTTCGCCGTATTTTTAACTTTGTTCGAATTTTCGTACAGCAACTTCTAATACGGCCGTATTTTGCTACTATGATATAAACCCAAAAATCACATCAACTGCATGGGAGAAACAACCCCCGATCACCAAAGAGCATAACAACATTACGGTAAAATATAACACAAATCCAGGAAATGACCTTGAGGATTTTCTTCCGGCGCAGTCGTGGTAGCATCAGGAATAGGGAGGCCCATGGATTGCAACAAGAAGTCCATCTTCCGGTTCAGCTCCTTGGTTTCGTCTTGAAGCGAGTTCTGCACCAGATGCTCTTTTTGCATATGGTCCATATGAGCATACCCCACCAAGTTTTTCATTACCCAATAAAGGGCAACAGTTCGCTCGTACAGGGTTAAACGACCTTTAGTGTTTCCTCGGGTCCATGACCGAACCCAAATTTTCCTACTCCTGGCTTTCCTGCTGCATGGTGTCTTTATGAAGATTTTCTTCCGGTGCAATCATGGTAGCATCAGGAATACGGAGGCCCATGGATTGCAGCAAGAATTCCATCTTCTGGTTCAGCTCCCTTGTTTCCTCTTGAAGCAAGTTCTACACTGGATCCTCTTTTTGCATATGGTCCGTAAGAGCATACCCCACAAAGTTTTTCATTACCCAGTAATGGGAAACATTTTGCTCGTACAGTGTTAAACGACCAGCAGTGTTCCCCGAGTCCATGACCTAATTTTCCAGCTTCTGGCTTTCCTCCTGCAGGGTATCTTTACCAATATTTTTCCAGATCTCCTTCTCCACACCTTAGATTTCTTTTCGCACTTCAAACGATAGGTCCAGTTCAAAAATCCTAGATTTCCACCAAACTGTCCTATGAGAAGAAGAGTATCTGCGACTATCCTCCAAAGGGATCTCTTCCCTGTTATGCCTCTTCCTCTTCACCTCTTCCTCCTGACGATGGTCATCCATAATGCTTGTCGAAGTGAAGTTTACTTGTATAATTATCGTTCTAGTTCCCCGTCAATGTGACAAAAAGGCCTGAATTTCAAATTTTATGTACTTGTCAATTCAAAATTTGATCATGGTAACATGTTTTTAGTGACAGACATCAATTTTTTTATATTTACAATTGCCATTAAGTATATTGATGTTCTCTTATTCAATGTCTTGTTTATTCACAAAATATTACACAAAATTAAAAGTCAAAAGGATGTAAAAAAACCTAAAAACCAACCACAAAACATAGCTGCCATAAAAAATTTAAAAAGACAGGAATTCCATCGAAAAGTACCAATTACTACTTTTCAAAATCATCAAAATAGAACCCCTAATCCATATGAAACTTGAAAAATTCGACATACCTCAAGCAAGCCGATATTTTTTATTTACATCAAAGTTGGTATAGAAATCCATTGTCTCCCTTTGAAAAATGCCACACTACACTCAGGTCACAATTACATCTAAGAATCACACTACACTCAGGTCACAAGCGCATCAAACAAGCATAAATCTGATGAAAATTTTCAATTCATTAATGTTAAATTTTCAGAATTTACTTCAATCTGATCTATGATCTTAACTGAGAGAACAACATGTACAGCATATCTACAGCATATCAATCATGGAGACAATAATGCAAGCACACAAGAGACACAAAGATTTACTTGGGGAAAACCATAAAGGTGAAAAACCCCAATAACTTCCTCAGAGATAGATAGAGCAATGATACAACCAACCAATAGAGATAGCCATAACCTAGCAGCAATCCTTCTCCTCCATAAGTGCGCCTCTCCTCCTTGAGAGCATGTGTAAGAAGTGACTGAGCAAATAGAGTGCCTCCCGCACTCTATTTATACTTGACTTGACTTGCCTTTTTACCTAACTCATGTCGGCTCGAACTTAACCACATAACATAATGCTGAGTGGGCCGACCCCCAATAGGGTGGTCTAATAACCCTTTGACCCACATGGCCGACCCCCAATAGGGTGGTCTAATAACCCTTTGACCCACATGACTTATACAGGGCCGACCCCAAACAAGGTGGTCTAATAACCCATCAAGTATAAGTTACGACACTTACAATATAAATGACGACACTTCCTTATAGAGGAATAATACCATCTCTATAGGAATACAATATACATATATGTGAAATACATTCCGAAGTTACATATACATCAACACTCCCTCTTAACTAGGAAGGTATTTCTCAGCACAGTTCTTCTAGCACAAGTCATCTTCTCTGGATCATCGTCACTGGATAATCGTCATCGAGTCATCATCATCGTCACTGCTGCTGCTATCTCAATCAATCTCTGAATCTACTCGTCATAGGAAGTTCTACAGAGCCAGTCCTTTTTCATACTGGATGTAGGCCCACCACTTGCAGGTCTTCATCATCACTGGCCATACTGTGGAATCCTCAGGACTTTTACGTGCGTCACAAAACCTCGAAAGAGCATCCCAGGCTGTTACGAGCACACAGCTCTACCTATAGGATCTCCCAGGGCACCGAATTACATGTGACCTCACCACAAAACCTCGCAAGAGCATCTGCCAGATATCCCAGGGAACCGAATTACATGCCATAGGCAAAACCTCGAAAGACTATCTGCAGATCTCCTAGGGAAACGAATTACATGTGGTCATGGCAAAACCTCGAAAGAGCATTTGCCAGATGTCCCAGGGAACCGAATTACATGCCATAGGCAAAACCTCGAAAGACCATCTGCAAATCTCCCAGGGCACCGAATTACATGCCATAGGACAAAACCTCGAAAGAGCATCTTCCAGATATCCCAGGGAACCGAATTACATGCCATAGGCAAAACCTCGAAAGACTATCTGCAGATCTCCCAGGGCACCGAATTACATGTCCTCCCAGAGCAAAACCTCGAAAGAGCATTTGCCAGATGTCCCAGGGAACCGAATTACATGCCATAGGCAAAACCTCGAAAGACCATCTGCAAATCTCCCAGGGCACCGGATTACATGCTCATCTGCACAACCTGATCCACGGCCACAGAGTATCATCCTGATACTCACCATACATCATCCTGATGTATCCATGATCATCCTGATCATCATCACTGCAACGTCCTGCTGCATGTCATCTGGAGCAACATCCTGAAGCTCGTCATCTATGATCATCCTGATCATCACTGCAACATCCTGCTGCATGTCATCTGGAGCAACATCCTGAAGCTCGTCATCTATGATCATCCTGATCATCAATGCATCTTCCTGATGCATACCAAGTATCATACATGATCCTCCTGATCATCAATGTATCCACCTGATACAAATACAAATACATGATACATATCATCATACATGATCCACCTGATCATCAATGCATCTACCTGATGCATACCAAGTATCTACCTGATACATATCATCATACATGATCCTCCTGATCATCAATGTATCCACCTGATACAAATACATGATACATATCATCATACATGATCCACCTGATCATACAATGTATCCACCTGATACATATACAGATACATGGTCCAAGCATCCAACATGATGCATACATAAAATACGTACACATGATCCAACTGATCATATCCAGCATCAACATGATGCGTACATACAAAAATGATCCAACTGATCATATCCAGCATCCAACATGATGCGTACATACATACAAAATGATCCAACTGATCATATCCAAGCAGAAACCAGAACATCATCCTGATGCTCATCATCCAGCGCTTACATCCACAGCCATGTGAAGGATCCTCCTTCCAACATGCTTGGAATGGCTTCAGCAAATGTGTCCATCACTTCTTCCTCGAAGTGTCCTCGATCTGAAGAACGCCAAGCCTCTCTCTGAAGTACTCGAACTTCACCCTGGCTAGTGGCTTCGTCAGCACATCTGCAATCTGCTCGTCCATCGCAACATACAGGAGCTTCACAGCTCCTCTCTGCACCATATCCCTGATATAGTGATATTTGATCTCTATGTGTTTCGACCTGTCATGAAACACTGGATTCTCGGACAGCTTCACACAACTCTGGTTATCACAGAAGATGCCAGTAGCCTCCAACGGGAGATCAAATAACT
The DNA here is from genome assembly GCA_027924585.1 of Larix kaempferi. NCBI lineage: Eukaryota > Viridiplantae > Streptophyta > Pinopsida > Pinales > Pinaceae > Larix > Larix kaempferi. The sequence goes on along the minus strand of BSBM01000697.1, from coordinate 2,203,645 downwards.
CAGACAGTAGCTTCCGTAGCCATACTACCTCACAACTAGCTGAACAAGCTGCAACATACTCTGCCTCAGCTGTACTCAATGCTACGCAGGACTACTTCCTGCTAAACCAAGAGATCACACCTGATCCCATACTGAAGCAACACCCAGATGTGCTCTTCCTGTCTGCAGCACTGCCAGCCCAATCTGAATCAACATAACCCTGCAGGTTAAACTTTTGATTCTCCTCATACCTGAGCCCATAATCCACTGTACCCTTCAGGTACCTCAGAACATGCTTTACAGCAACCAGGTGAACACTCCTCGGATCCGTCAGGAACTGGCTCAATGTGTTCACAGCAAAGCAAATGTCTGGTCTCGTGTTCGTCAGGTACATCAAGGACCCAATCATCTGACGATACAAAGAGACATCAACCGGCTCAGATGAAGCATCACATAGAAGCTTCAGATTCGATGCCATAGGTGTGGCCATATCCTTGCAGTCCATCATCCCGAACCTCTTCAGGATCTCTACTACATACTTCCCTTGTCCAAGGAAGATTCCATATGCACTCTGCCACACCTCCATGCCAAAAACAAATAGTGCATCATCCCCAAGTTCTTCATCTCGAACTTGGAAGAAAGCTTCCGCTGCGTGTCGGCAATCAATCTATCTTTACCTGTAACAAACAGGTTATCTGCATACAAAAGTAGTATCACTGGATTTCCTTCTTCAACCTTGTAGAAAAGGTTGGAATCTGCTTTACTCTTGGTAATGCCCAAACTGGATAGAAAGCTGTCTATCCTACCATACCAAGTTCTGCACACATATATGACTGCACCATGCTGTCTTGAAATCCATCTGGTGCATCTTCTATTTCATCACTTTTTTTATTTCTTAATGCTGCCATCTGCAACATGCTTGATCTGATAGTTCCATTTGGAAGTCATAACAAACTTCCCTTCACATCTTGGGACCGCATCCCAAACATCGTTCTTCATGATCGATGGATCATGGCATTCTTCCCGTATCCTGGGAACTTCAATATCTTCAATAGATAATTTGTTGCTGAACAAATGTTGTAGTTCTTCTTTTGTAGGAGATGGCATACGATCTTTCCTACACAACAAGTTAAATTGCATGATTAGAAAACATCTCATAGTTTTCAGAAGAAATTCTTACACATAAAGAAATATGCCATACAGTCATGCAATTATCTTATCCAATGCTTCAATACAACATTTATCCATATCCCGTAACTTTCTAGATGCCTTCCAATCTCTACCAAGGCATTGTTAAGAGTGTGCACAACTCCCAACATGTCAGCAAAGAGGTTTCATTCTAGATAAGTAGCAATGGAATGTTGTACAGTGCCATAGGCCACTTACCCATGTGTATTAGTAGTATACTGTTCATTAATGCAACTATTCTAATATGCACAAGACATATCCTAAGTCTAGGAACATGAGCATATACATCATTGAACAATTTTACTTAAACAAACAAATATGCAAGAAATGATAATTAAAATACTTATCTTTGTTTGTTCGTTGGGTGGACTCCCTCTGAGTCTTCGTTTCCTTGTAGGAGATGCTGGAGTCCTAATCTGAAGTAGCTTCTTCTACACCTTTATGTTGTGGAATGTAGAAACATGGTCAACTCCCTTTGAATATCTGCATCCTTGCAGAAACTACTGAAGTGTGCTCCTTTTCTTTACTGCAGGAACAACTGGAGTGTGCTCCTTTGCTTTCTAGCAGGAGCAACTGGAGTGTGCTCCCTCTTGATATTTGCTTCCTGAATTACCTGTTCTTGAACTCATATTCATCCTTGGTCCCTATGCATGCTTATTAGTATCATGATTCATATAAAATCATACCTTCATTAGTATACTATTAAAACACAATAATCTCAAGCATGTATACTCATGATCATTTCAATCAGAAATAATAAGCATTAGCATTCAAGGTTTATGTAGGATTCTTATGGTTAGTCAAATCATAAGAAGCATAACATGTCTAAACCTATAATTACTCAAACCTATGACTCTTCGCGTTAGTTGAATCATCAATTAAGATAAGAGATATAATGTGCATAAAACCTGTTATTATTCAAACCTATACCATCATGATTCTTCTGGTTAGTCATATCATCAATTATGGTAAGAAACATAATATGCATACAATCATGATTATTCAAACCTATGACTTCATGAATAATCATTATCAACAACAGTATAAGATCCTAACACAAGGTAGGATTCTATCTTGATATAGGAAAAACATACCTGGATTAGCATGCTAGCTATTTATGTCTAACATACTCACATGATGTCTTCTTGTTCTTCTTCAATGACTTGTGCTAGTAACCTGTATATCTCATAGGTTAACTATTACAAAACCAAGTTATACATACCTCGTAAATGGATCTTCTATGAGATCCATGACAATGGATGAATATTTGTCCTCATGTTATCATGATCATATGTTCTTGGACCAGAACATGATCTGTCTTTTTTGGTGTACCTTTCATGTTAGTAGACAACATAAACCTCATACAACACCATAATGCATTAGTACAATCATAAGTGTCAACACCCTAACCAATGAATATCTTCTATCATGCATTCATAATTTTGTTAAGGTGATACGACAAATCTAAAATCAAAATTGTACTAACCGTAATAACATGAAGACAAACATACCATAAACTTAATCATGGACAAATATCGAAACATACCTCGATGAGTCATACCTGTCGAGATCGCTTGTAATCTTCTAATGTAAGGCCTTAGCCTCATCTCCCTCTGAAACAGGAACTTCTTCACTCATGTAGATGATCAATCCATCTTCTTCTAGGATTAACCCAATCCACTTGATTTGCAAGAACTGGACTTGGAGCTGGATATGGGTTTGTCAGAGAAACCCCAAAAATTCAAACTTTGAATTTCAAACTTTCAAAAGGATAGAAATATGCGCCTTGATGAGCTGATCAAACCGGTATATTCAGAATTTGAAAACTGCAAAGTTTCACTCCTCAATTTTGCCTTTGAAACTTCCGGATTCACTGGACGTGACCCTGAACTGGGGTTTGATGAAGCCCACTCTTCTGCCCAATCAAAATGTTTGATCCAAATCTCCAGGCTTCTATTTTTCCGAGGAGCTTCCAGCCGTGGTCACAGATTTCAAAAATTCCCATTTTTACAGAAGCCCTAATTTTCCACTTTTCTGATCAAAGTCCCGAACTAGGGTCTAATCAAGCCCGGCCTTCTGCCCAACCAAAAATTCTGATCTTGGTCTCTAAATTTCTATTTTGATGAGTAGCATCCAGCCGTGGTCTCCGATTACAAAAATTCCAACTTTCTTCAAAGCCCTAAATTCCGGAAGCCATGAATGAAGGTACCAAAAAATAATTCTGTTTTGACAGAAATATGTACCTGATTGTTTCTGGTGTAACTCCGAAATTTTTGATCCACAGGGTCTGAAAAAGTTTCCTGAGATAGCCTGACCTGTTATCTTTCCATCCTGACAGGTCTGACCTCAATTGGATGCTCTGAGAGAGAGTTATGCCAAATGTCGCAACGTGACCTGTTTTGGGATAAAACAGGAGAGCGAACTTGTACGGCGTGCCACGTGTCACTGTTTTAACTTCGGCCTCTGAAAAAGTTTTCTGAGATAGCTCGGCCTGTTAACTTTCCATCCTAACAGGTCTGACCTCAATTGGACTCTCTGAGAGAGAGTTATGCCAAATGTCGCAACGTGACCTGTTTATGGGATAATACAGGAGAGCACACTTGTACGGCATGCCACGTGTCACTGGTTCAACTTCGGCCTCTGAAAAAGTTTTCGGAGATAGTACAGACTGTGTACTACTTGTCACTTTTTACGAAATTTCATTTGGAGCTTCCTAGCCCAAGATATGACCTTTTTCCCAAGGTCACCTGATTTTGACTCAGATCTGGAAGAGGCAGAAACCCTATATTGTACAGATCATAAATCACAAAGTACAACGAATTAGAGGTTGTCCTTTGGACACAAGATACCTGGAGATCTTAGCTTCGGCCTATAACAATTTCAGATCCGAAAAATTCGCTAAAACGGATTTATAGCGAAAGTGCTACGATGACTGGTTTTTGCTATATCAACCCCTAGCATCGTAAGTGCAACAAGTGTCATACATGCCATATCATGCCTTCTTTCAGGCTAGCTCTGATACCATGTTAAATTTTCAGAATTTACTTCAATCTGATCTATGATCTTAACTGAGAGAACAACATGTACAGCATATCTACAGCATATCAATCATGGAGACAATAATGCAAGCACACAAGAGACACAAAGATTTACTTGGGGAAAACCATAAAGGTGAAAAACCCCAATAACTTCCTCAGAGATAGATAGAGCAATGATACAACCAACCAATAGAGATAGCCATAACCTAGCAGCAATCCTTCTCCTCCATAAGTGCGCCTCTCCTCCTTGAGAGCATGTGTAAGAAGTGAGTGAGCAAATAGAGTGCCTCCCGCACTCTATTTATACTTGACTTGACTTGCCTTTTTACCTAACTCATGTCGGCTCGAACTTAACCACATAACATAATGCTGAGTGGGCCGACCCCCAATAGGGTGGTCTAATAACCCTTTGACCCACATGGCCGACCCCCAATAGGGTGTTCTAATAACCCTTTGACCCACATGACTTATACAGGGCCGACCCCAAACAAGGTGGTCTAATAACCCATCAAGTATAAGTTACGACACTTACAATATAAATGACGACACTTCCTTATAGAGGAATAATACCATCTCTATAGGAATACAATATACATATATGTGAAATACATTCCGAAGTTACATATACATCAACAATTAAACCATGTAAATCTTCCCAATCTTAATTACTAAACTGTTGAATTGCAACAAGTACCAAACTAATAATTTTACTAGTATTTATTTATGACTGATAAGTGAATTTGGTGGACGTCGATTTGACGGGTTTAAATTATGCATGCCTGCAGACACTCACGGGTAAATTCCAAGCAGACCTGTCAAATACATTCCAGTGAAGCAAATACGTTCTACACGCTGTCAGTTTTCAGGCCTGACTCACGAACTTCTATATAATTGTACAATCACTGCAGCAAAATCTACATAGATGATATCTTACTCGAGTAAAATCTATAGAGATGATATCCCTCCATACTGTGATAATTATTGTGATAATTACCATTCCCCATCCGTCCTGTCCGTCTTCATTACTAATTTTGGAAAAATAAATATTTATAAGTTTTAAATCCGTAAATAAAGGGTCGACCGAGACGGATAAGTATGGTTTTAGCATGAAATAAAGCAATAAATAAGTAATTTTTATGCTTCAATAATAGTAATATAGGCATAGGCATGCAGTTAGTACACAATTATACCAATCTATACTAATAATATTCTATTTTTTAAAAATAGAATTATTCTTTTTTTTTGTTTTTTGTTTTAAATATAAACATTCTTTCATTTATAAGTTAAATATATATGTTTATATTGAAATGGTACCATTAATATCCTTAATATTCGTTTATACAATATTTAAACTAATTTTAAAAATCAATTATGCCATGTGTCACAATATGAGCGTTCCACATGTCACCCTAGGATACTAGATATCAACATTTTAACAACAAAATTTATAGAATTTTTGCTTCAAAGACTTTGCTGGAAAGTGGAAATATTCTTAGAGAAAGAGCGGTCGCTCTTTTTCCAAGGTGTTCTATTTTTACAATTCCCTTGTAAATGAAGGATCGGCCAACCCTTCTTATTCCCAATATTCTTTTAATAATAGTTCGACATTGAAGAAGGGTCGATCGATCCTTCTTGTGTTCTCCATTATGGATATAGCTAAATTGCTGGATAAAGGTTTTCACAATTAACTACGAAAAGAAGGGGCGGCCGATTCTTCTTGTCGAAAATAGGAAGTCAGGCCAAACTATTTTTATATGTTATAACTTTCGAGGTGTTCTATTTTTACAATTCCCTCGTAATTGAAGGGTCGGCCGACCCTTCTTATTCCCAATATTATTTTCATAATAGGTCGACACTACAAGAAGGGTTGGTCGACCCTTCTTATTCCCAATATTCTTTTCATAATAGTTCAACACTGCAAGAATGGTCGGTCGATCCTTTTTTTGTTCTCCATTATGGATATCGCTGAATTGTTGGATAAAGGTTTTCCCAATTAACTGCAAAAAGAAGGGGCAGCCGATCCTTCTTGTCGGAAAACGGAAGTCGGGACAAACCATTTTTATATGTTATAACTTAGCCAATTGACTTGTTATTCAAACAATGACTGAATATTTTAGACATTGAACTTTTTACCTTAAAATTTCAAACATTTACAAATGAAAATTACACTTTTCAAAAAAACATTGCATTTTTTATTTGAAATTCACACTTTTCAAATAATAAATTGCATTTTTTTATTTGAAATTCACACTTTTAAAATGAAAATTTGCATTTTTTGATTTGAAATTCACACTTTTCAAATCAAAATTTGCATTTTTTTATTTGAAATTCACACTTTTCAAAACAAAATTTGAATTTTTTTATTTGAAATTCACACTTTTTTAATTGAAATTCCTAGTTTTATAACAAAAAACTGCAATTTTATGGTTCATAAGTAGTCAAAAAACACACTATTCGATTAGAAAAACACACTTTTCAAAGCCAATATTGCCACTTTCAGAACCTGTTTTTTCCAATTGATGATTTGGAACGCAATTTGATTGAACTTATGGGGACAGTGGATATTATAAAAGATGAAATTTTGAAGATGGCCAGGATGTCACAGTGCAACCACTGCCAGGAATCCCCCTCCGTGGACATGAGCATTGCTGACGTAACCTATGTTCAGTGGCAGAATTTTTTGTAGAAGAGATCCCTACTTGGATGAGTTGTTACCTCCATTTTGGAAATTTTTTTGCATCTTGTTAAATTTACAGATCCATTCTGAGAAAGCTAATATGCTCCCAAGCTCTCCCTTTTGTAATGAATGGTTGTGCATAGCCTTTTGAATAAATCCATCTATATGCTTCAATATAATTACAGAGAAGTATTTTATATAGAAATATGGTTAAATGATGAATATATATTTAATTTGATTTTGCATCGGACTGTTCCATCATTCCATATAAGAAATTTTAATTTAAAAAAATAAGATTATACATAAATCATTCCAAATTCTAACATATCATTCATTATTCATTGAAAACAATTTGAAACATATCTCAAATTCAAAGTCGATACATGGCATATCATATAATATAACAATGTTTATGATGTCATCGTCCCCATTCCCTCACCAATCCTAATAGAATTACTAAATAAATAGTAAAATCATAAAATTTAAATTTAAAATGACAACTACATAGTAAATATAAAATGACTTGAAACTTAAAAAATAAAAGTTAAAAATATACATAAATCTACTTTTATACAAATGACTTAAAAAAATGAAGAACAAAGGAACGACCTAAATACTTTTATACAAAATGAGTTAAAAAAATATAACAAAGTAACTACCTAAATACTAAAAAGTAAAACATAAAAGAAAAAATTAAAATAACAATTATATATAAAATAAAACTTAAATAAAAAAAAACTACATGTAGTCATGTACTAGTAAGTTAGTATACTAGTAAGTTATTATTAGTAACGCAGAGGATATAAAAGCCTTACTAATAAATTATAAGAACTCTAACAATATAACACTACATATTCATAAATTATAATAACTGGTTGATTTTACCGAACTTGTATCAAATTGAATGTTCGTCGTATTTTGAACTTTGTTCGAATTTTCGTACAGCAACTTGTGTTGTCCATTATGGATATAGATGAATTGTTGGATAAAGGCTTTCACAGTTAACTACGAAAACAAGGGGCGACTGATCCTTCTTATCAGAAAACGGAAGTCGAGACAAACCATTTTTATAAGTTATAACTAACCGGTTGACTTGTTATTCAAACAATGAATGAATATTTTAGACATTGAACTTTTCACCTTAAATGTTTGAACATTTTCAAATGGAAATTGCACTTTTCAAATAAACAATTGCATTTTTTGATTTGAAATTCACACTTTTGAAATAAGAAATTGCATTTTTTTATTTTAAATTCACACTTTTCAAATGAAAATTTTCATTTTTTGATTTTAAATTCACACTTTTCAAATCAAAATTTGCATTTTTTTATTTGAAATTCACACTTTTCAAATCAAAATTTGCAGTTTTTTATTTGAAATTCGCACTTTTTGAATTGAAATTCATAGTTTTATAACAAAAGACTGCAATTTTAAGGTTCATAAGTAGTCAAAAAACACACTATTTGAACAGAAAAACACACTTTTCAAAGCCAATATTGCAACTTTTAGAACCTGTTTTTGCACTTTACAAAGGTTGATATTGACACTTTCAAAGTCTAAATTCACACTTTCTTAGTCCAAAATTTGAGTAATATGTCCAAATTTATTGAAATTGGCATTTCAATTTCAGAAATCTTTATCATGAAGTTCCTTACACTCTGTTTGCAATGTGTAGCAAGCAACTGTTTCCAATGTTATTGAAGCTAGGGATAATTTTAAGAAGCCCCCCAAATTTATATGTATAATATATGGGAAAATCTCCCTGGTATATAGGAAAATTTGAATGTTATTTTATCAATAATATAATATGTATATATAATTTTTTGGCTAATATTTCACTCTATTGTAGAATATTGTAAAATCTTGGCGAATATTTCACTAAATTATAAGATATTGTAAAATCTTGGTGAATATTTAACTGAATTATAAAATATTTAAAAAACTTGGCGAATCTTTCATTGAATTATAAAACCTTGTAACATCTTGTTGAATCATTTTCCAAGAAGACTCATCTTTTGATTTTGCAGATTATTAAGGTAGTGCAATAGAAGAGCATATACCATATATCAACTTTAGACTCTCTTGAATCCTAGACTCTCGAATGAACAAATGCATGAATGAGGAGAGGAGGGATTTATTTATACATCTCACAAGAAGTATCTAGTCACTCATGACTAAATGTGTCAATGAAGCACAACTGCTCTAACTAGATTCAGGGAAAGTGAGGACTCCACTTCTTATCTCATCCCTTAATGGTCCAATGAACATGTGGGCATCCAAATCTCGACAGACCGACAAACGTATATATTTGAACACTTTACACGGTGGAGTGATTATGGAACCCACAAACCATTTTTACAATATGGAGTCTTATCGAGGCCCACAACCTTAATATAGTTTATGAATTCCCAATTAGCTTATTTCCAAACCTCCCATTTTTAAGCTACCCTCTAAGAAAAATTATAACTTGCTTATCTATTTATAGATATGAATACCACTTTTTCCTTTCTTTTGTCGACATGAATCAAGATATGAATTATGTCATTTGATTTAGAACTTTTAGAGTTACTTAGAAACTTGCAAGCATTACTAGAAATAATAACATACACTAACGTGAATAGAAAGCACATCAATGCATCATCATGTGTATCAATAGAACTACTTCGTTAAAGACTACTTTTTCTCAGATAAACTGAGGTGGTGTTTGTATCCATGTCCTTGAAATTTTCAAAAGCATGCAAAATGTTGTAAAAGTGGTTTAGCACCATCATTGATTGCAAAATACAAGATATCAAATAGAAGAATTTATATATCTCAGGTCAAACATACCTTGTATATATTATATATAATCATGATGGAAATGAAGTATCACATTCCAAATAAATCATATATTCATCATACATAACTAGTTCCATTTTTGGATGATGATAGCAATTACACATCAAAACAAATCACCAAAAAACATTTTACTTCTAAATGAACCTTACAAAAAACAAAATATCGTAAAACAAATATCAAACCCAACAAATTTAGGTTGCAGATCAAATTGATGAACTTGGCAATACAAATAAAAAAATCTACTAGTCATGAACTTCTCAATAAAAATAAAAGAATCTACCAAAATGCTTTGGACAACTCTACAGGAAGACAATGCCAAAATAATTACCATTCCACTATAGCCCGACAATTATAATCAGTGTGCATTCATTTATATTACTAATGTCCCAAAAATAAGAGACAAAAAATATGAACGTACGCACTATCATGAATGCCTCATGTCCAATAATAATTGCAGAGCAAGATCCTAATCAAAACATATTTTAAACAACTGGGTCAAATTTAGTTCGAATATATAAAAATTATGCATCATCTCTCCATCAAGAGTAGCATCCATTGACAACATATAAATGTCAGTCAATGGTTTAAACACGACAACGCATAAAATAAATCATATCTTCTAAGCTTTATAACACTTTCACAAAACCAATACTCCTAGGATAGATAAAACCCCTAACAACACTAGATGAGCCCTAAAAATCAAGAGCTCCCTAGAAGCCAATAGGCCATAAAAAGCATCCATGATAAAAGGAAATTTATAGTATAATAATCTATAGTAGTTACAGATAAAAAGCATACCATGTTAATTATTGGATAAAAAGCATAAAAAGAATGATAAAAAGCATACCATGTTAATTATTGGATAAAAAGCATGATGCAATTTTGTATTCTCTAATAAATTGCATGTGCAGTATGCCCCTTCAAGACATGAGCTTTGAACAATGGATATGTTGCGCGAAGATTAAAATGTCGAGAAAACTAAGAATGAAAAGTGGAGTCACATAAATTGGAACCTTCACCTAGCAAGTGCAATCCAATGTGGGTTAACCATGATTTGCCGCAAATGTTATATAGGAAAAAATTGCCCCTAAATTTCCCTCCAATACTGGAAATTGAGGGCTCAAAGAAGGTATCAACATGAAATTAACTAAAAATCCAAGCAAATGCAATCATATGCCTAAATTATAGGGAAAATGGAGCGTGGAATAACCCTTGGGAGCCTCCATTACTGAAAATCGAGGGCGAAGGAATGATTCCATTGTAATCTCTTTAGAAATCGAGGGCAAAATATAGATTGGAGGGATATTGTCCTAGGGAGAAAATAGTTTTTTACATTTTCCTCATTAATATATTGGAGGCTATTCATTTTGAATTTTTTTATTTTCTAATAAATATTGAGCGAATATATTTCAACTAGAAAGACCCTTTCCATATAAGAAAATAACCCACTAAATTTTTGTAACCCCCTTAATTTATCCCATGGGATAAATTTAGCCCCTAAAATTATCCATGATTGAAGCCCTATTATGATATTGTCAAATGCACTTTTGAACATGGCTACCATTTTTGCCGCAAATAAATTGGACAACTACACTTTCTTGTTTTTTGTTGCTGGGAAAAAAGAAATACAGAGGCAACCAAATTCTTGTGGATTAGCACATTGGACATAACAAAATCGAATTTTGAAAGAAGCTTATGCAGTTTGCCTTTTTCTGTGGCTATAACAAATTGCCTTCAAATTTTTGAAGTCATGGCAACTATAGATTCTCAACGATTTCTCTTATTTTGATATCACAACAAAACATACTAGGTTGCATGTTTGTTAACACTATGTAATATCTGTGTATATGTTTATTGCATCTACTAAATGCATTTGGCGATAAAAGGGTAGTTTTGTCGTTGTGCTTTGCATACACATTGTCTTTGACGGTTGCACATGGATGCAAGACTATGGCATGCCATTCGATTACTATAAATAAACTTTCAACTTTCAACAAGCTATGCTCTTCCACTTTGCAAATGGTTCTTTGAACTCTCTTTTGCATCTAGAAACTCTCCTTAATAATTTCACAGTCACTATATATATGCAAATGGATATAGATTCAAGTTATCAGTGATGTCTTTCTAGTTGCAAGTGTTTCTTTAAATGTTGTTTATATCTGTATTCTATTTGTTTAAATGTTGTTTCATGATATTAATGAGAACACTACTCAATGGAGAACTTTTTCTATTGTTAAAAGATGTTGCTATTCTTCATTCAACAAGTTATACGAACAACCAAAGGACTTTTCAAAATTGATTTCATTTACGCAATTTTTCACATGATTTTGAAAATTGGTTTAATTTACTTTTTCATTTCAAAATTGGTAAAATCGAAGTGGATCTATCTTCTTATCGTTTTGTAAAATTTATTAACATGTTGCTTTCCAAAAGCTAAGTGGGTCCTTTTTTATATATATATTTTAAAAGTTATGAACATGTTGATGACAAAGGGCCGTGTTGGGGAATTGTATTTGAAATTTAATTCAAATTTTTAAAGACGATATAATAAGTTTGTTTGGGTGTTTATATTTTTTAATGAATGATAGTTATACGGTTTTTAAGATATAAATATGTATAAGGTGTTTTTTTTTAAAGATATAAAGAGTTCATTGTATTGGCACTTTTAAGAGGATTCTAAAAACATAATAAAATTGATTTTTTTGGTTTTCTCTTTGACTCAAATAAAATTGAATAATACATTGCAAACTGTTGGTTCTATTTTCAGAAGACATGCGCCCTATCAATGCAAACACTCATCCACTACAAGTGCAATGTAGAGGACATTGCCACTTCGTGGTTCTTGTTTTATTAAAAGTGTGAAAGGACTTTCATTGTGAGTACTTTACTTTATGAATTCAAAGAACTACCATGGTTAACTATGGGTTTTCATCTACCATTGAAAATGAGACAAATAAGCAAGCAATGCCACTTCAACCATGGGGGATGATGTCATCCTCTAAATTGTGATTGATTGATTTTTAAAGTACATTTTATTTGTTTTGAGGACTATTTTTTACCACAAAATTTCTCGAATGCTTATCCCTTCTATTTTTGAATTGTGCCACCATATAATGTCTTTTTCGAATCAGTTAGATCAAGCAAATGATAATCAATCATGTCAAACTATTTCTTTACCAGTTGATTCTAGTTAAAATTATAAAGTTGTAGATCAAAAATATTGGCCAGCCTTTTTCACCTTAATATATCAGAAGGAACATAATGTTTTAGAAAATGTAGATGTCCCTTCTGATAACCTTAATTTGTATTTATCCTCTTTTAACGAGAAGAAAACTCTAAATCTAGATGAGGATTTAGTTACCATTCACATCAAGATTTTATGACTATCTCAGAAGAGAAAGAAACCAAATCCTTTTTTTTTAAGAAATCTTCTCCTAGATTAATTGAGCAAGACCAAGATATGCTTTTAGGGGATTCCATTACTAATCATTCTACCTATTTTAAAAAAGTTCCTAAATATCATCTTTTTAATAGGCCTTGTGATTTATTTTTACATTCACCTATTCACAATGAACACGATAACATGTCGTGTTCAGATCTTCCGATGAAGGATATTGATCCATTAATTTTAGGAGAAGAAACTAATGTACATACAAAATCAGACACAAATAATTTAATAGAAGAAACATTATCTTTTAGAGATGATTCATTAATAAGAGATTCTTTTCATTCCTTATCATCGTCCACCTATTTTTCATTGTACCCTAATATATTTAGTAATTGTGCTTCTTCGACTATTTTTTCAGATCCTTTAGAATTTCATCATGATTTGCCAAATTATTACAGGGTGCAAGATGCTAATTTATGTTTAGGGGATGAGAAGGATAAAATTTATTCTTATGAATCTAATGAGCAATGTTTTACTTGCAAAGAAAAGAATACTTTACTTTTAGAAATACCTCCTATTGATTCATTGTCACTCCTAATCAATGAAGGATCTTGTTAAATGATAGGCTTGTTGAGACAGTAAGTTGTAACGAAACTAATGTTGTTAATGGTTCCCATCCATTTGATAATAACATGCCTAATACAACAAGGGATGACAACTCATCTAATTCAAGTCACTTACTTCAGTTCCAACCAGTGATTACATTAGATCCTAATTCTTTTGGTACAATATCTCAAGCAAACAATTTCATTGGTCACTCATTTATAAATTCATTTTCACATGTTTGTATTATTTACAATAGGATCGCAGATTGGCTCGAGAAATCTTCTCATGAAAAGTTTCCAATTAATGGTAAGGTGGGTCATTTTTAGGGGAGAAATTTCACCAATTGGCTATTTTTTGGGGTTTTTTTTCAAAAAATAAATTTGCTATTTGGTCATTTTTAGTCTCTAAAATCGCTTATATATACATAAAATATGTTTTTGTTATCATAATTTTCGCCAAAATTTACAAATTTCAGTAGTAAATTGTATGTTTAATATTTGATATTCGCCTACATATCTATATATATGTTTTTTTCAATCCAAAATAATTGCTTAGAATACTATACTTAAGTATAATATTAGAATCCTTAAAAAATACCCTGATGGTAAGCCCTTATTTTATGTATATATGATTGCAGGTTCTAGAGATAAGCAAGTGGCATCTCCTTTAGTTTTTCCTTTATTGGCATGTCATTTTCAATTGCTAATTGAAAGTGATATTATCCTTGAAGGAGTAAAGATGCTTCAATAACTTCACTGGCTATTCGACTTTACTTGATTTTGTTGTACATTTGATTTTATTGTACATATGTTCAGATTTAGTTCAGGGGTAGTTTTAGTTTTAGTTTTAGTTTAAGTTTGTTTTCTTTTGTTATAAGTAGGTTGTTATATTTTAATAATGTGCAATTTTGAAGTAATCGATCAATTTCGAGTTGGAGACGAGCTTTCAATGAAATACTATCAGGGAAGTTTTCACTTTATTTTTCTTCTATTTTGGTCACTTACCTCGCTTATGGTAACATCATTTTTAATCATTTCTTTTCAAGTCAAAATTTTTTTATTTTTGTTATTCAGACCTTGACATTATGAAATGTTTAGTACTTTGCAATCATGTAGTGAGAATATTCTAAAGGAGAAGATTTATTTTTAGTTACATACAACTTATTTTTCTTTTGAATGAACCGTTTTAGCTTGAAAGTGTTATCATGGCTGTACAATTAGTTAGATTCTCAATCTTAATTTAATTTTATGTGCTTGTTTTAGAATAAAATAGCCTAACTTATTTAATATCATACACATTGTTGGTAGATATTAGTTTAGGGACTTTTATACTCTATTATCTATCCTTACTATAAGTTGGCAAAGCTTATTTGACAGAAATACATGCAATAATCAAAATTTCCTGGATATTTCTAAGCATTTTCCAAGAATTGAGAAGGGAGGAAGAGAGTATAATACCTCTTGAATCTAGTTGTTTGTAGGAGATCGCCTTGCTTGAGAATCCATGGCCTTTAGGCCTCCATTAGAAGCTTTCTTTCTAGTTCCTTACCTATAAATCTACTTCTACTAATTTGAAAAGCTTTGAAAAACTTGAAATCTATCTACCAAACTTTGAATTCAAACTCAAATTTGGGGGGGAACTAGAATTGCATCATATGAATCAAAGAAAAATAATACTTACAACCTTGACTTGAAGATGTTATCCTTCTCCCTTGCTTTGATCCTCTCGTTTTCCGTCCATGCCTTTGATTCCCAAATGCCTTTGAATTAGGGAAATTCTTGCCTTCAATCCTTCATTATGCCTTTACTCTCATTTTCTCTATATTTTACATTGTGCCAAATGCATGTCTTACATAGAATTGGGATTTATGTACTCAATTGCCAAACATGAATGTGGGACTAAACGTTTTCATGAATTTTTTTTCATAAAAAAACCCACTATACTTAGTTTTCTAGGAATTTGACTTGATTTTCCATAATTTGAGGACAATTAATACATACGACATGTATTATTTCCACTCTAAGAGTTGTGGAAACTTGGTTTTGGCCCTTAAGTGGTTCTGGACTTGGCCAGGGAAATTGTTAGGGGCAAAATTTTGCCAATTGGCTATTTTGGGGGCTTTTTTTCAAAAACTAAATTCGCTATTTGGTCCTTTCTAGCCTCTAATATCGGCTATATTTACATTAGAAATGTTTTTTTATCATAATATTCACCAAAATTTAAAACATTTAGTAGGAAATTATATGTTTCATATTTAATATTCGCCTACCAATCTATATGTATGTATTTTTTCAATCCAAAACAATCGCCTAGAATACTATAGTTAAGTATACATTTATAATCCTTAAAAAATACCGTGGACTTGGCCCCTTTAGAGAAACCTTTTTCTTCACATACTTCTTGCTTTGCGAAAGCAGTGGTCAGATGAGAGATTAAAGCTCTCAACTATTTGAAATTTACAGTCTTCATATTGCGGGTGAATGGTAGAATGTGCTTCCAACCTTCACTTGTTAAGGGTGTTAATTTGATTGTTAACAGATGCACCCTAATGTGTGAGGTCCGACGTGATGTTGAGGGAAAAAATACATTATGTCTTTACTTATAATCTTTATTGATCTAGGTAGGATGGAAAAGGAGTGGGATCATGGGAGAAGGAGTTAGAAAATCACCTGCAAGTCAAACAAAGAAATTTCCCAAATATACAATACCTTCTTGAGGTGGTTATACCCATGCTCAGCTATAAACGAGCATGGCCATGAAAAATACACAGTGGATCCATGTCAAAAGTAAATTTTTTAGAAGTGTAAACTTGCACTTTGATGAGTGTGATAACAAGGTCTTCATCAAAATTCTGACATGGTAGTTTAATCTTGCGCAACTTGGGTAGTGCATCGATGAGTGATACAACTGTTTTTCCCACGGTCTTCAACACAAACCGGCGATAGTACGAGTTTATACCATGAAAATATATGAGCTAATGTCGAGCATAATAAAACACCATTTGATAACCGGTCATTGATGTATACTGTTAACAGATGTGAGGAGACCCACTGATAATGACGATGGACTCCAAGGTACTAAGTACAAACTAGAAAGTGTGAATAGATGTTCTAAAGTCGAACACTTGTAGAATCAAATAATCAGGGCTCATTGATGTATACACGCTGTCATTTGCAAGGAAACTTTCCACTAATGACTACAAGATCCAAGGTACTCTAGGGTTCTTAGATCCATTTCCTAGATGACGATTTGGTGTCGATAGGAATAGATCCTTTGGAAGGAGGGCATTAATGCATCCCACATCAACCAATATGAAACAAAGATCAATAGTCTGATATGATTTGGTATAGCTGTGAGATCCAACACTGTATATTGACACAAGGAAGGACAACATGATTTGTCAGGAATATTTGAGGAATGTTCGAGACTGTTTTAACTTCCCTTGAACACATAACACAATGTAGAATGGAAACTTGGAAACATAAGACTCGAGTAACTAACCATTATGAAATCCATCAATTCTAGATGCATTAACGAAAGATCCATTGAAGACAGGAAGGATAACCCATCAGTGGAGATCTGTTCAATTACTGGTACATTTTCCTAAGGAAAATGTAAATGGTGTACTGACAACAGATACAAAATTATGTGTCATTTTCAAGGGTGACAAGGACCGATTGTTTCCATTGCAAGGATAACAATATGATATGATTCAAGTCTCCCCCTTTATTGGATTTTTGTGTTTTTTAATGTTTATACCTTTTTCATTTATTAGATTGAAAAAAAGAATAAAGCATGCTATGGTACATTAAAGGAAACTAGTGTTTCAAGGGCACGGGTCACGACAAGGAAAAGATACATATTGCAAACAAGTATTGAGCTAGTTATGTACACTCTTATGGGTGTTTCCTCAATGGGTATGGGTCAATTATACAGAAGCAATGGTTTATAGGAAAATATGCAACATAACCGATAACTAATGAAGCAGTAGGATTATATGTTCAAGTGGATATTTTAACTCATGCTTATGTAAATGACACAAAATTGGGAGACCATCAGGTTATGGTCAGAAATGTACGAAAAGAGAAATGTCTTTTTTCAAAATCCATGTCATAATGGTAATAATAGGGCTCCCAGGCCTATGAGAATAACTCAACATGGGCACCACAACGACAATGGGGTGCTGACTAATGTGTCCCATGTTTGGTAGGATATTCTATTGGAATGGTGGAAAATATAGATATGATGGGATGACCCACCAATTTCCAACAGGTTCGACCCTAGGGAAACTTTGGGTTGCAAGAGGTTAAAATACATCTTCACAGAGGGATAACCTAAACCTATATGCAAGATTTAAAATATACCTGATTAGATCTAGGAACATGTAAAGCATGATCCTATACTTGGGAAGATTTAAACCAAGTATGCTCCCAGTGCCCCCACAAAATATGTCCTTAGGTGGGTGAAACCAAATTTTCATAACTTCAAGGATAGCTTCATTTGATGATAAAATGTCATCCAAGAAGTCATGTGAGCTGGTAGAGCTCACAGCCCCAACGGGCCAAGTAACTGGATCTTATTCCTCCATCAAGGGAAGACTTAATCCAAATCTTCCGAAGCCATTTGAATAGCTTAGTATGAAAATTCTATAGCAAATAATGGTGTACGACTATCTATTTCACCATGTTCCATAGAACTAGGTAAATTTCCATCACTATTTTGGACTAAGGTGTCCTCCTTTGAGGCTCTCTCTGATGAAGTGAAACCTTTCGTTATGGTGGAATTGGAGACAACTTTCAATGGAAAGTAAACATCTGATGTTATAGTGAAAACTATAGTAGTTTGTGGGATAGATATTGGTGCATGTCTTGTCCCAGAATTAGCATTTTGCTTAATATTATATTTCTTCTTCTTTCCTCTAGGGTCCATGGAATGGACTGTAAGGACTTCAAAATTTTGGGAAGGACTAGCACTTTGCTTACCCTTATATTTATTCTTCTTTCCTCTAAGTTCTATGGATTGGATTGTGAGGATGTCACAAGTATTTGAAGGATTGGCAGGATGTTGTAATATCCCTGATATGATATCAGATGATATTATTTGAAATACAAACTTTAAAATCAGATATTTTCCAAGCAATAACTATTTCTCAAAACTAGTGAAGAAGGAACTAGAACTCGTCATTGAATAACCCACCCAGATCTTGATAGGATAACACTTTTGGATATGCAAAATGTAGTGGGGAGTGTGAAGCAGAAAGTGTTGGGTCATGGATTTGTCCTTATTTCACTACTTATCGACACCTATTTCATCCATCTTCTTCCTATTATTTCCCATTTATCATTCCATTTTCCATCCATTTGCTGTAACGACTCGAAAAATACCATATTAGTCTCATTGATGCTTTAGTGGTTAAGAATGATCATTTTCCTTTATTTTTGATGAATTGAAGACTATTATGCATAAATTTACTGATAATGGTTTGTGGAGTGATTTTTCATATTAGCAGTAGTAGCACTCATGGTTCAAGCCTCCAAAGTTGGCCTGCTAGCACACGTCCACATGGAGATTCACAACATGGTTTCATTATTAGGTTTGATTACATGGATTTGTGATCTTAAATCCGTACCTAGGTCCAACATGGCAACCTCCAGCTCATGATCAAACGGTCCCAACCAAAAACGTGTGTCAACCAAAAACGTGTGTCAGATAAGAACACATTGATTTGTGTTACAATTTGAGGGTAGATGAAGAAGAATCTCGAAAATATGGGACATGGGTTTTATGCAAAACGGCCTCAATAACTTCACACGTGAGAAAACCGCCTAAAACAGCCATGGTTTGAGAGATACAAGTGGTTCTTTAAAGTGGATTTTTCTAGATTTACTGTTGCGGCCGATGTTTCAAATTAGCAATTTGTTAAAACATATTCCAAGTTGGGAATTCGGTTCCTCATTCTCATGAGAGATTTTTATATATAAATATGTAATCAGTCTCATGTATGGGGGGTTGAAAAATTAGTATTGAAATTCATTATTCTCTTCAGATATGAACTATGCTGTAATGGTTTCATATTGATAATACATGCTGAAGATTTCATAATCTAGAGTTGTAGACTTTCATTGTGGAGATCCAACTCTGCTCAATGGAGGAAGGGCCCTCTTCCATAAGCAGATGCTGGTAGCATTGATTGTAAGTTAAATTTTAGTTGTGCATGTGTGTTTCATTCCTGATTTTATTAGTTGATCATATCTTTATTCACTGTCATTTATATTAGTAGATTGTTAGCCAACATTGATATAAGTTTGAAAACTCAAAACTCATTTTTTATTCATATTCATTTGCAGTCATTTAAGAAGTTATGAGAATGATTGAATTTGTGTGTTTATAACTGAGATAGTGATAGGATTTATATTCAGAAGTAGGAGCTCTGATTTGCTACAATGAGTGCAAGTGTGAATTTAATTTGAGTGCCAATTTAAGCTAGAGTGAATTGACTTGATTTTGCAAGAAAGTGTGATTTATCCTACAACGAGTTTCAATTTCATGCCAATAGATTAACAGTGTCAGGTAGAAATTGTGCTTGCATAGATATTGCATGCTATCTTTGAAATAAAAGACTTCCTCGGGTTGACAATTTATGTTCTAGTAATTTCAGTTATTTATTTAATTAGACAATTAATCTGCCCAACATTTCGGCGTCGTTGCCGAGGAAGTTATCAATGGTGCAAATGTACATCTGGCATTGTTTTGTAGATGCACTATTAAAGTAGAGCATGGTAGATGTGTTCCTGATTCTAGGGTGTCTGGGTGGTAAGACGCTGTGAAGAGCTACGCATCCTTCGATAGACTGTAACGGGCTCGGCCTCATAAGAGTTAGTGCATGTAGGATGCATGATTGTTTTTCATTTGATTGAATTTTTTTTTAAGCGTGGTGTGATATCCATTTTTGCATGTGTGTGTTACTTCTTTTCTGCAAGAGTGGTTTTATTTATGCAGCTATTTTAATTCATTTAGCTTTAAATTCAGATTGTAGTTAAATTTTGGGTGTTGTAAGAAACCCACTCCTTCTACTAATCCATTTATGAAGACAGGAGTAGCAGCAAGATGGATTCAAGGATGAACATAAGTTTGGAAGAACTCTCTCAAATCCTAGCAACATCTTGGATTTCTTCTTCTCAGGAAGAGCACACCTTGGCAATAGTCAAAAACTTATCCAGCTCTCCAAAAGTGAAAGAAGAACCAACATTCCATGAGCCACATATATCTAATGGGGAGCAATCATTCAAACCTGAGATCGAGGAGGCCAAAGAAGATATGCAGTGTGATCTAAACCAAGAAGGGAATCAAGAATGTCATAGTTCTATTGAAAGATGGTTCGAAGTAGTTACCAGGTCACATCATTTTCTCATTCTTCCTTCCTTATTTGTATCATATTATTTCCCATAGCTAGTCTCTCACACTCTCATATGCTTTAAATTACATTTTTCAAACTTGAGTGTGAATATGTTCATAATCCTGTTCCGTATGTTGTTACATTGGAAATATGCATACACTTGAATAGTTTTTATATTTCCAAGTAGAATAGGGTAGGATAGAATAACATAATAAAACCATGTTTTTTTTTTTTTTCAAATAAGTATGCTCTCTTCCTATGCCTTGTTGCGATCTAGAAGATCAAAAAGTAGAAATATAAGGAATGGCTATGAGATGTTTTCAGGAATGCTTTGGAATTGTTGACTATTTGAACAAAATGCTTAAATAATTTTTTGTCTTCAATTTTCAACATTTAATTTATCTCTATTTGTTACAAAAATCCTTCCTAAAAACAAAATTACAGTAATTAGATCTAATCTGGTTTTTGGAATCACTCAAAAGAGACATCAACAAAAGGAGATAGTCTAAGCTGTGCCACTACCGACAGGTAAAAGTGTATTTTATTTTTCCTTGAATTTGTTTCATTAAGCACTATTTGTGAATTGCAGATCTCACGTTTTATTGTGGATTAGTGCTAAGTATTTTTCAAGTTCGAGGACAATAAGAAATAATGTTCTATGCAAAAGTTATTTTCAAAGATCACAATATTTTCAGAAAAGCGTGTCTCAATGAGAGCTTGAAGGATCTAAGCTCATCACACCTGTCATACCATTTGCTTCCAAACGAAACCTCTCAAGAAGCCAATTGTGCTATGATATATCTATTCACCCTCCTCCTTTCAAAGCTCTAAAAATCCATTCATGTCGAAGTCCCAATTTCCACTACTTATGTAGTCAACCTTAACCTTTTTATTTTTCTATCACTACTACATCATGACTTCACATATACTTTCCATTTCTGAGTTTTATGTTGGTTCTATTTTTCACTATGATTCTTCATAATCATTTATTTTGTACTCATATTGGATGATGTGGAATTCATTAAGCTCCACCTTCCAATGGTCTTGTCCCATCGACTCCAACACATCATCTGGGATCGAGATTAGAGTTTTATAGTGCCCTAGGATCTGGATGAATCAATGGCATATTTCCTTGTTGTTAATCATGTGGATTCATCAATGCCTTTTGATTGACAAATATTGCAGGTGACTCAACTCCAACACATTCATTCGTACCTTTCAAGATGCACTAAGGTACTTTAGATCTCACTATCATCAAAGGTGAGTTGCTTCATATTGGTTAACGTCATACATTAATGGGTGATAATCCAATGATTTTTGTCCATGCTCGACTTCAATACATTCATTCGCATGTTAAGAATTGTACCTTGATTTTGCAGCAGCTAAATATTATGTGATCTAATGGTTTCAACAGTGACTTGCAGCATCATTTGTTTCAATAGTTTTGCAATTCTTTTCCATTTTCATTTCAGCAGTTGATTTTCAGAATAGGAGAAGGATCGCTCTGCTTTTGTGGTAGAATTCCTCCTCATCATTTGTCTCAGCAGTTAGTCTTGCATGCAACCAGCACAACATCATTTCAAATCAGATTCATCCTCATTCAGTTTCAGCTCTCATATACATCTGTCTCAGCATCATATCGTCCTACACTGCAACATCATTCCATCCATGCCAACCAAGGCTTCCACAGAGGTGAAACTTGAGGTAAAATAGCATGAGTATTTGATTTATTAAGACTTTAGGAAAATATCATGAAATCCATTAAGCATCATCCCCTTCCATTATCATTTTCACTTCTTTACCATTTTCCATTTTTCAAGGATATAAAAATCCTTTAGTTTGGGGGGGGACAACATGTCATTACCTCTCTTATCCATCCACTACCATCTCTATCCAAATCTCAACTCTCACCATTCGACTTCATGCACACCCAATTCAAGTCCTTCCCAACATCCGAGCATAAGTAAATGAGTTGCTGCTGCCACCCAATAACCAACAGTAAAAAAGAGGAAGAAGATCATGCTGTGCACTGTCATATTAGCAAGGTGAAAGTCAGAGGTATGGTTTCTTTTGTTCATATCCATGATGTATTAGTTCATCTCATGGGAAATGGTTTGCAATTATCTTTTCCAGCCTCTTGCTTCATGGTTCTCCCACATGTTGCACATCTTCAAAAAGTTGTGTTGAAGATTCATTGAAAAGTTACAACATATGTGTTACATGGATTGCAATCATACATGTAATAAATCTTTCATGGGCTGTGAAGTTAATGGATGTTTCGGGAATGATTACAATGCCAACATTTTCATTAATGCATGACCCTCCCATATGAACATCGTGTTTGTCTGCACATTCTTCCTACTTGTTGGTACACATCATTGTTTGGAAGTGGTTTATGTGCACATAAGATTTACCAGGGGAGCATGATAATGGTTCTCTTGGGTAGTAGCATGGTCATTTTGTGGCAGCCTCTGTTGCAATTATGAAAATACTTTTATAGATGATTACACCAATGCTAATAGAAGGGATTCATTATTAAAAGGCAATTGAAACAATGTCTCTACCCAAAATTTAAATTTTTTCTATAGTGGCTTGTTTCAGAGGCACTTTTCCCATAGTGATTGCAAACAACAGAATAATCCTATGCTGACATACAATAGGGACAATTGTTCTTGCTATTAAGATGTTTTCTTCATGATTGATTGGGGTTTTTTATTATTTGAAAATGGTGTTTATGCTCATAAGATCTGTAGGGATGTACAATATTGTTTATGTTTGTTGAAAGCATGGCAATTTGATGGCAATGAGTTGAGATGAATATATGACAGAGTGCTAATGAGTGAAGCTTATATTTGCAGTGTTTCTCTTTTTACTATTTTCAACACCCAATCAATAACATTGATGCCTATTCCAAGTTTACGAGTACAACACTTTGAGTTAATTTGCATAGTTTTCTTGAAGATATAATCATATGGTCTCTTGACTCAGAATTCAAGGCATCCACAACAACATTTTGAAGAATACATGACAATTAGGGAGAAAATTTTGAGTAGCATTGAACAATGGTACCACTTGTGTATCTTATTCTTGTGAGTTGTCTTATACTAGTACATTGGAACAAAGCTGGAATGCAACAACCTGTGGCAGCTTTGATACATTTAGACCAGCAAATTGAAGGCATTGTTAATGGCAACCATGGACAAGGTTGATTATGCTGTGTTTGGTTGATATTTGAGCTATAATAGTCATTTCAAACTTTCAGTGAGCATAATTACTAAAACGATGGGCTGAGCATAAAATATGTACGGTTTGCAAGAGATCATAAAGATGATGCTTTGTAAATAAGTTAAAATGCTTACTTTTCATATTGACATTGTTTTATTTTTAAAAGAATTCCACCACAACTTGCTACAAACAATGCCAATGTTGTTTTATGGATGTTAAAGCCTTAGTTTTCAGTTGTTGATGGAAGAATGGATGGAATTAGTGATTCAAATCTCTTTACATGAAGAAACCCCTACGAGGCATGCCTTATCCATCAAACTTGAAGCACATCGAGTAAATCAAAATATGGAAGGTGGAGGTATGTTTATATTCATTATGCTCTTGTCCTTGTAAAAAAAAATGCCACCAAAAATATTTCAAGTTTCAACCCTGTGCACAACTCTTGTTTTACCCGAGGGAAGGTAAAATCTTCAGTTTGGGGGGAAAGGAGTGGTTGCTACATTCCATGGTATGGTAAAAATTAACCCTACAATAGTCACATTTTCAGTCATTGTTGTGTTTTTAGCAGAAAAAGAAGGCATCCTTGTTATGAAGAGGGTTAAATCAATGTTTCACAAGTGAATGATTGTTTCCAGCATTAAGATTCATTTTTACAAAGCATTATTAGTCTCTTCATTAATAGAATTGAAGAATTTCTATGGCAACTTTGAAAACTACAAAAGTGCAAAATCTGATTTGAGAATATCTTGCAATTGGTAATTGGATCTTCATGAAACTTGGAGGGAATAATCACTACATCATGAAGAAAAACTCTAGTAAGTTTCAGTTCAATCCAATGCACACTTTTCGAGAAAATGGCCATTATCACCTACATCCATTTTTCCTATATATTGAGATCTGTGCATCAGATGGATTTGATTTTTGGGGAGCAGAAGAATTATGTTAAGAGGAATATACTCACCAATTTTTAGGAAAAAATGCTTCACGGATTTTTAAAAAAAAGACCATCATCACCTACATCCAATTTGAACTTTTCGCGAAATCCATGATGTGGGTATCTTTGATTTTCACTGTGGAGATGCATTGGACTAGTAAAAACTTGCTTGCAAAATTTCAGCCAAACCCAATTCGCATTTTGTGAGAAATTGGTTCAGGAGGTTTCTTGAAACACCTACTGAAACACCTATAGTGGTTTATTTGTTGATACATGGTTTATTTGCTTATATCTTGGGATCGATGAACTGAATTGTCATGATTTTTGGTGTGAATAAGAATTGGGTAAGTATGAACATGCTTGCAAAATTTCAACAAAATCCACTTTGTATTTTGGGAGAAAATGGTCTAAGAAGTTCATTGTTATATTTGCTGAAACACCGCCAACTTCTCCGCTAAAGTTTTCACTAGATTTTTCGTTAATTGCTGAAAATCCACTGCAACAACAAAATCCAAACGAGTTTTTATATCTTGATCGATGAAAAGGTATTGGGTTGCATGAGGACATGCAACAATTTCAGTTTGGAGGAGACGTTGGGTCACGGATTTGTCCATATTTTCATTACTTATCGACACCTATTTCATCCATCTTCTTCCTATTATTGCCAATTTATCATTCCATTTTCAATCCATTTGATGTAACTGCTCAAAAAATACCATATTTGTCTCATTTATGCTTTTGTGGTTAATAATGATTATTTTCCTTTATTTTTGATGAATTGAAGACTATTATGCATAATTTTACTAATGATGGTTTGTAGAGTGATTTTTCATATTAGCAACAGTAGCACTCATGGTTCAAGCCTCCAAAGTTGGCATGCTAGCACACGTCCACATGGAGATTTACAACATGGTTTCATTCTTAATTTTGATGACATGGATTTGTGATCTTAAATTTGTACCTAGGTCCTACATTGAAGCCTCCAGCTCATGATCAAATGGTCCCAACAAAAAACGTGTGTTAGATAAGAACACATTGATTTGAGTTACAATTTGCGGGAACATGAAGACGAATCTCAAAAATATGGGATATGGGTCTTGTGTAGAATGACCTCCATTACTTGACAGATGGGAAACCCGCCTGAAGCAGTCGCGGTTTGAGAGATACGAGTGGTTCTTTAAAGGGGATTTTTCCATATTTACTGTTGTGGCTAGTGTTTCAATTTAACAATTTGTTAAAACATTCCATGTTGGGAATTTAGTTCCTCATTCTCATGAGAGAATTTTATATATAAATATGTAATTAGTCTCATGTATGGGGGGTTGAACCATTAGTATTGAAATTCGTTATTCTCTTCGGATCTCAACTCTGTTGTAATGGTTTCATATTGATAATACATGCTAGAGATTTCATATCTAGAGTTGTAGACTTTCATTGTGGAGATCCAGCTCTGCTCAGTGGAGGAAGGGCCCTCTTCCCTGAGCAGATGGTGGTAGCGTTGATTGTAAGTATAATTTTAGTTGTGCATGTGTGTTTTATTCTTGATTTTATTTGTTGATTAGATCTTTATTCACTGTCATTTATATTAGTAGATTGTTGGCCAACATTCATATAATTTTGAAAACTCAAAACTCATTTTTTAATTAAATACATTTGCAGTCATTTAAGCAGTTATGAGAATGATTGAATTTGTGTGTTATAACTGAGATAGTGACTAGATTTATATTCAGAAGTAGGAGCTCTGATTTGCTACAATGAGTGCAAGTGTGAATTTAATTTGAATGCCAATTTAAGCTAGAGTGCATTGATTTGTTTTTTCAAGAAAATGTGATTTAGCCTACAACGAGTTTTGATTTCATGCCAATAGATTAATAGTGTTGGGTAGAAATTGTGCTTGCATAGATATTGCACGATATCTTTGAAATAAAAGACTTCCTCGGGTTGACAATTTATGTTCTGGGAATTTCAGTTGTTTATTTAATTAGACAATTAATCTACCCAACAGCAAGGAAAACATAATCAAGGCCATATTCTAATTTATATGCACAAGGTACTGGGGCCATTTATGTTTCGAACATCAGCCAGGTTGAAGTCTACTCCAAGGATTCTTAGGCACACCAGCATATGCATACTAAAATCATTAACTTAAACTTGACATAAACAATGGATGTACAATAGGTCAATCAACCCCTAGCTTGATGATGGACAAGATTTTCTGAGGTTTAGGGAAGGTTTGACTGAGTTTGAGGGGAAAATGAGAAAGTGCGTTATGGTGGATTACTCCACTAGCTTTCTCCCATGCTCTCCCAAACATGGAGATAAGGACAAGAATTATCATTATAATGGTGGGATGGTCTTCATAAATGTCTCAGGGACCCAACATGACTCACATAACCGAAATTGAGCATACAGAGACTTTTTAATTAAACAAACTGCAAGACTAGTCAAATAGAAGTGCTCAATGAGCTATTCTTCATAAATATGAACAAAAGCAGCCATAAAGGGTCAAGAATATATGATTTATGAGTTGGGATGGATTATTAAGAAAAAATAACACCTACATCAACTTATAGAAAGGGAAATGGATTTACAGAACTTAGTAGATTGTATTTTTTGGAAACTAGTCATTAAAAATTGCACAGAGAACTAGTTGGGTGAAAGGTGAGTACAATCAGGCTCTAGGGTTATTGAATTATCCTTCTAATGAAAAATATGGCTCAAATAAATATAAAGGAATAGTAGCATGCTATATTAGATAATACTAAGCATCAAATGAATATATTTTGATCTCAGACTTTACAGAGAATCTCTAACCATGGAATTCTTACAATACTGAGTGTAGAAGGAGTCTGAGAAGAGAAGAAGAAGCAAGATCGTCTCGGTACATGCAATATGATGAATAAAGGGAAGATTTATTCTCACAAAATGTGAACCATATCTCAGTGAATTCTCATAGGGGGCGCATTCATCAACTGAAACTTCTCCAAATTGCACACGTGCGCTCATCAACACTGAAAGCTTGGCTCTAGTGAGAATGGTTGTATCTTGGTCATCCGAACACCTTTTTAAATGATGAAAAAGGAATTTATTACTATAAATGACCCTCTGGACGCAATGAAGCAAATATAACGACAAAAAAATGACCATAAATGTCGAAACCAGAACCTACAGTTCGTCCCTTCAACATTGTTTCCACCGAATGAGAAGAATGCTTCAGAAGATAGAAAGAAGAGAGGATGTAATCATAGAGATGGATCAGATCTAAAAATTGGTCATCAATGGTTGCACTAGATCATGTGGAGAATACTATAGAAGTAACTATGGGGCACATATACCACATGTGGCTAAGGGCGCATCACCAAAGCCTAGAGAAGCTTGAGCTTACTCTCATACAAACAATAAATTGCCAAAAGATGTGAAATGGAGTTCTCCTCCTTTTATAGACTTTTCTCCTCGTGGTTGATATTATCATATTAGAAATTTGAATTTGAGGAGGCATGGATGTTTCCTTTATTATTTGGATTGGGTTTGGACCCACTTAGCCTCATGGATGTGTCCTCACTTGTTAAACTTGGACCCTGTAGCTTTTTTGGATGTTTCTAATCCTTCTTGAGTTGCACAAATCAAGAAAATTCTTTATTTTTTTCTTTTGATAACTTTCCTTCTTTTCAAGACTAGATACTTTTCTGCACTTTCCTTCTTTGTGCACTTTCTTGCTTTATGCACTACTTTCGTCAGTTTCCTTTTTTTTTTTCTGACACCTTGCTTTGTGCATGCTTTATTCCAGTTTCCTTTTTGCTTTGATCTTCTTTTCTTTCACTTTCCTCTTTGGTGTGACAACTCATAAGGCTAACCTTATATCCTTATGTTGATTTGTCATCATCCAAATCATCATCACATGTAATTAATAATTAAAAACAAAAATAATAACTACACCTCCCTCAATTTACTTAATTAAAACAACTATAAGCTAAATTATTCCTAATTAATAATTTAATTGCCTAAGTAATGTCACCCCCTTATTAATTAATTAATTCATTTTCACTAGGATCCATGGGGTTTTGATGTGACATTGGATGTTTCTTGGTGTTGGAAAAATGGGAACATGAAAGATCTTCATTTCTTGGCCAGCTGTAGGTTACGAAGTCTAAACCGACATTTGTCCCATTTGATGGGTAATCTTCTCAAGTTGGTTGATGTAACCCATCACATCATTGGCATGAGGTCCATGT
Source organism: Larix kaempferi (assembly GCA_027924585.1). Lineage (NCBI taxonomy): Eukaryota > Viridiplantae > Streptophyta > Pinopsida > Pinales > Pinaceae > Larix > Larix kaempferi. Next base: position 2,174,144 of record BSBM01000697.1, on the reverse strand, counting down.
GGTGGCCTAGCTGGATCAAACGTAGGTATTGTATGTAGTGCCCCTAGACTACTGTAGACATTGAGAGCACCTGTTGAGTGACCCGAATTTTTGAAACATTAATAAAATCAAATGTAGAACCCCTCCTTTAGGGTCCCCTTGAACTGAACCTGAAACTTTAGCAACTTCATACAAACAAATTAGCCATCATAGTTATTGGAAAAATAAAATAAAAAGCGTGAATAACTAAAAAAAAAAAGCAAAACTTTAACCTGTCAATCCGATCCAACTGGTCCATTGTCGTCTGCGTCTTCCGTAGGATCCCTCCAGCAAAGCTCGTTTAACCATTGGCGAAGCAACCGTTAGCTTCGCCACCCAACCATAGGCTCATGCTTTCAGTCGCATGGCCTCCCCCGAGCTTTGGGTCATAAATTTCACACACAATTCTCAAGAAACCCAGCTTGGGTTTCCCCCCCACCAAGATTTCCAGCCAAACCCTCAATAGCAGCAAGTCATGAGGTAAATCAATATTACGATAGTCATCCAGGGTCTGGGTCCCCTTACCCATTCCTAATGCCTTCCTTATAAAGGAAAATCTCATGCGACACATGTCGCTTCATGCAAAAATATTCATTTTATTAAATTAATAAATTAATAAAACTCACCCATCCATGTGTCAGTTTCTCTAGGAGATGCACCAACATCCCTAATTTTGCTCAAGTTTTTCCCCTAGATATTTTACTTAACTCCTAGATTTGTGGTGTAGGTGGAGTTGACTAGGTGTCCATGCCTAGGATTCCATTTTGCTCCTAAATAAATCTTTATAATATGTTTAAATAATCAGAAGTACCCTTTCATGTGAAAATGTCTAAATAACACTTAATATTATTTAAATGCCAAAGTAATCATTTATGTGCAAATGCCTAAAGTACTCAAATACATTTCTAAGTAATGCTCTAGGTGCAAACTTATACGTTTCAATGCAGTTAAGTTTAGCAGTCAACTTTTACTAGGACCCCGGTGCCACACCATTGGGCCTCCTTGTTCCTTAATTTAATTTCCCCGACATGGCACCACTCCATCGGGTCCAGTCATTTATAGTTTCCATTCCTTGGCAAGGTACCACATCATTGGGTCCTTGTGTCCACTCTTTCCGTTCTCGGCAGGGTACCGCACCGTCGGGCCCTTCTACCGTCATCCTTCCGTTTTGACTTGCGGGAACTTCATGTAGGGATTTCAGGAGCCGTTACCTTCCATCCTCCGTCTACACGCTATTAGGGACTAATGGCGTTGAGGAGTGAGTCCGTTCTCACTACGCGCCCCCCAACTCGTACGTGACCAGCTCCGTCATGGCCCACCTCATACGCCCTCACGCTTTCCTCTTGAGCAAGCGGATCAGTGCTTATCTGCTCAAGTGTGGTATTCCGTCGGAAGTCGACATCGTCGTCGCTCTCCCTGTGTGTGATTTACCCGTACTCTACGACCCTTCATATTCCTTTTTGTGTCCGTCGGTGAACCGTTTCACCTGTCGCTACACACTATTCTCACAAACGTAAATTAGTAGCACTGTCCTCAATAATCACAATTTGATTTATAAATCTGTTGCTTCATTTGTTGAATATTGTAACTTCAAAGAATATTATATTTGTACTTTATTATTCCGGAGATGTTTCATTCCTCCGTGAAGATCTTATTGTATATCCGGAGATGTTTATTCCTCCGTCGGAATGTGGTAACTCGGGTTATTAGACTTCCCTAGTAGGGGTCGGCCCTGTATGTGTTATGTGGATCAAAGGGTTATTAGACCACCCTAGAGGGGTCGGCCCAGTTAGTTGTAGTGGGGTATTTAACCTATTGGTTAAATACGAGCCTACGTGTACTTGTGTAAAATACATATCAGAGTAGTGTATAAATAGAGGAGGTGTGTTCCTCATTATACTCACTCACTCACTCGAGAAAGGCGCATTTGTGGAGGAGAGGTCTGCTATGGAGGAGAAGGAGCTTATGCTCAGGGTTTGCATCTTTGTATATTGCTGGTCATCTATATTGAGGAAGCTTTGCTGGGTTTTCTACCCCATGAGGGTTTCCCAGGATAAATCTCTGTCTCTTGTGTTTATGCTATGCCTGTTGTTTCTTCAGTGATCCTGTATATGCTATTATTGTGAAATGGAATGTAATGCTGCTATTTTCTGTCTTAGCATATTTAATTTTAACATGGTATCAGAGCTGACCTGAAGGAAGACAAGGTATGGCACTAAAGACACTTGCTTTACTTACGACAATTTGAAGGTTAGGGTTTTACATAGCAAAAACCAGTCATCGTAGCACTTTCGCTATAAATCCGTTTTGGCGAAGTTTTCGGATCTGAAATTGTTACAAGACGAAGCTAAAATCTCCAGGTACCTTGTGTCCAAAGGACAACCTCTAATTCGTTGTACTTTGTGATTTATGATCTGTACAATATAGGGTTTCTGCCTCTTCCAGATCTGAGTCAAAATCAGGTGACCTTGGGAAAAAGGTCATATCTTGGGCTAGGAAGCTCCAAATGAAATTTCGTAAAACGTGACAGGTAGTACACAGTCTTCACTATCTCAGAAAACCTTTTCAGAGGCCGAAGTTGAACCAGTGACACGTGGCACTCCGTACAAGTTCTCTCTCCTGTATTATCCCATAAACAGGTCACGTTGCGACACTTGGCATAACTCTCTCTCAGAGAATCCAATTGAGGTCAGACCTGTCAGGATGGAAAGATAACAGGTCAGGCTATCTCAAGAAACTTTTTCAGACCCTTTGGATCAAAAATTTCAGAGTTACACCAGAAACAATCAGGTACATATTTCTGTCAAAACAGAATTATTTTTTTGGTACCTTCATTCATGACTTCCGGAATTTAGGGCTTTGGAGAAAGTTGGAATTTTTGTAATCGGAGACCACGGCTGGATGCTACTCATCAAAATAGAAATTTAGAGACCTAGATCAGAATTTTTGGTTGGGCAGAAGGCCGGGCTTGATTAGACCCTAGTTCGGGACTTTGATCAGAAAAGCGGAAAATTAGGGCTTCTGTAAAAATGGGAATTTTTGAAATCTGTGACCACAGCTGGAAGCTCCTCAGAAAAATAGAAGCTTAGAGCTTTGGATCAAAATTTTTGATGGGGCAAAAGAGTGGGCTTCATCAAACCCCAGTTCAGGGTCACGTCAAGTGAATCCGAAAGTTTCAAAGGCAAAATTGAGGAGTAAAACTTTGCAGTTTTCAAATTCTGAATATATCAGTTTGATCAGCTCATCAAGGCGCATATCTCTATCCTTTCGGAAGTTTGAAATTCAAAGTTTGAATTTTTGGGGTTTCTCTGACAAACCCATATCCAGCTCCAGGTCCAGTTCTTGCAAATCAAGTGGATAGGGTTAATCCTAGAAGAAGATGGATTGGTCACCTACATAAGTGAAGGAGTTCATGTTTCAGAGGAAGATGAGGCTAAGGCTTTACATAAGGAGATTACAAGTGATCTCGATAGGTATGACTCATCGAGGTATGTTTTGAGATTTGTTCATGATTAAGTTTATGGTATGTTTGTCTTCATGTTATTACAGTTAGTACAATCTTGATTTTAGATTTGTTGTATCACCTTAACAAAATTATGAATGCATGATAGAAGATATTCATTGGTTAGGGTGTTGACACTTATGATTGTACTAATGCATTATGGTGTTGTGTGAGGTTGAGGTTGTCTGCTAACAAGATACAGGTACATCACAAAAGACAAATCAGGCTCCATGACCATGAAAACATGAAGACAAAGACTCATCCATAATCTTTGTTCTACTTACGAGGTATGTATGACTTTGTTATATTATGCTTAACCTATGAGACATGCAGGTTCTAGCTCAGGATCTCTAAATCATTGAAGAGATTGTTTAGGTATGTTGTACATAACCAAGTAGGTATACTAATCCAGGTATGTTTCCCATGAATCTTACCTTGTGTTAGGATCCCTTATATAAGTATACTTGGAATGATTGGTTATGCTTATTCATAAAGTTAGTAATCAAGGGATTATGCATATTATATCTTTTATCAATGATATGCATGTGTAAAAGAAGACTTCCCTGAAATCTTGAATACTAATGTTTATTAACTATAATCATGACTATACGTTTTCAAGATTATTTAGTACTATAATGTTTTGATAGCATTTAGAATATACTAATGAGTGTATGTTTGTGTATGAGATCATGAGGATGACTCTTGAGCATGCACAGTGGTACAGAATGAATAGAAGTTCAAAAGACATACAGAAGATCAAGCGGGAGGCAGCCACACAAACATAAAAGATAAGTATTTGAGTTGCTATTTGAAATAGTAATGATATTGCCTGCATGCATATTTGTATTCCTAGAATATATAATGCTGAGTGTAAACATTCATAGAGCATTGAACAGTATACAACTAATGTGCATATGTTTGGACAAACATTCCATTGTTGCTTGTCTAGAATGAAACCTCTTTGCTGACATGCTGAGAGTTGTGCACACTCTCGATAGTATGTTCTGGTAGAGATGGAAGGCATCTAGATAGCCACTGTATGCATACAGGATATGGGAAAATGTTGTGCCAAAGTATTGGTCAAAATAGTTGCATCACTATGTAAATGATATCTGTATGCATAATGGGTTATCTTTTGATGATTATGAAGTATTACTAATCATGTACTTAATTTTGATTTGTAGGAAAGGTCATGAAGAATGATGGACACCGTACAAGTGGTGGATGTTCAAACAAGAAGACTTACAAATCAAACAAAATATAGAAGGCCCATGGCTAGAAGATTCTCTTAGAAAGGGGAAGAGAATCACGACAAGATGTTTGCTCCAAGTATGGTGTAATTAAAGAAGAAGTATGAATCAGGTTCTGTATAGGTACCTAGGATCGATAATAATTTGATAAGCTTAATGATCACCATGGGTGATGTGGATCTCAACCTTTGCTACAAGGTTGAATATGATACACATATGACATGGATGCAAGAAGGAACTCACCACAGAGTTCGAATGATATTGAGGCTCATATCAGTAGACCCATCTATCGAGAGATGGCACAGATAGATATGCAGAAGATCATTCAATGCAGAAATGAAAAAATGAAAGATCTCAAATTGATGCTTTAATTCCTAGGTCTGGAAGTATGGCAAGGCTCAGAAGGAATATTTCTCAACCAGGGAAAGTATGATGAGAAATATGACTTGAGGTGTTGGAATGGCCACTCTTATGGATTCCAACTTGAAGCTGTTAGGGGATAACTCATCAGAGTTAGTGGATATAACTCTGTACAGTCAAATTATTGGGTCCTTGATATATCTAACATATACTAGGTTAGATATATGCTTTGTTATGAACACCTTGAGTTAGTATCTAGTGGAAACTAGATGTGTTTACCTGTTAGTTGCAAAGTATGTGATGAGGCACATAAAGGACACGATAGAATTTGATCTATGCTATCTTGAAGATCATGACTTCAGATGGCTATTCAGATTCTGTTTGGGCAGGAAGTGTATCAGACAAGAAGAACACTTCGAGAGGATGTTATTGTCTGGGATTAGCCATGATCTCGTGGTTTAGCTGGAAGCAGTCTAGTGTGGCTCTCAGCACAAGCGGAATATATGGCTGCTTGCTCTGCTAGTTGTGAAGAAGTTTGGCTTTAGGATTGTTTGACTTAGAGATAGAACCAACTGAGATCCTATGTGATAATTAGAGTTGTATCAAGATGACATAGAATCTAGTGTTCCATGATAAGTCAAAGAACATAGGGAACTAACAAGATATGACACAGAAAGGAACTCTAAAAAGTTTGAATTTGTAACAGGTTAACGTTGTACTAACCAAGCCTCTACGTCAAGTGAAGAAGTTACCAACCAAACCTCTGTCTCGAGTGAAGTTTGAATACTTCCGAGACAAGCTTGGTGTAGTTCAAAAGGACCCTCCTCGAAAGGGGGAGTAGTATAGTCACTACTGATGAGATTGTCTCATCAAACAACAAGGTCGTTGATGAGGTAACCTGTTCTCTACACCCAGTTACTTAGAAATATTTAGATTTAGGACTCTTATACTTAGAATACTTAGCTTTACTTATACATGCTTTTGATGATAGATGTATTGGTGAGAATACATGCTAGATGTATACATGTTTTGGTGTGATGTATACATGTTTTGATGTATTAGTAAGAATACATGCTAGTTGTGATGTATACATGTTTTGATGTTAGATGTATTAGTAAGAATACATGCTAGATGTGATGTATACATGATTTTGATGTTAGATGTATTAGTGAGAATACATGCTAGATGTATACATGCTTTTGATGTAGATGTATACATGATTTTGATGATAGATGTATTAGTGAGAATACATGCTAGACGTATACATGCTTTTGATGTTAGATGTATACATGATTTTGATTTTAGATGTATTAGTAAGAATACATGCTTTTGATGTATGATGTATACATGCTGCTGATGCTAGATATTGATTATGTACTTGCATGGATGAGGATACTTGTACTTGTATTGATGAGAATACAGATTGAGGGGATTGGATCATCCCTGGACTTCCAGTCCTAAAGAGAGCCGTAGACGTGAAGTCTCCGAGAATGAAGTCCTTAGTGGACAGTTGAGGGGATTGGATCATCCCTGGACTTTCAGTCCTAAAGAGAGCCGTAGACATGAGGTCTCCGAGAATGAAGTCCTTAGTGGACAGTTGAGGGGATTGGATCATCCCTGGACTTCCAGTCCTAAAGAGAGCCGTAGATGTGAAGTCTCCGAGAATGAAGTCCTTAGTGGACAGTTGAGGGGATTGGATCATCCCTGGACTTTCAGTCCTAAAGAGAGCCGTAGACATGAGGTCTCCGAGAATGAAGTCCTCAGTGGACAGTTGAGGGGATTGGATCATCCCTGGACTTTCAGTCCTAAAGAGAGCCGTAGACATGAGGTCTCCGAGAATGAAGTCCTTAATGGACAGTTGAGGGGATTGGATCATCCCTGGACTTTCAGTCCTAAAGAGAGCCGAAGATGTGAGGTCTTCGATAATGAAGTCCTGAATGAACAGGCAGGGGATTGCATCATCCCCGGACTGAGGTCCCAGAATAGAACCGTAGACTGGGTCTCCGATAATGAAGTCCTGAATGAACAGGCAGGGGATTGCATCATCCCCGGACTGAGGTCCCAGAATAGAACCGTAGACTGGGTCTTCGATAATGAAGTCCTGAATGAACAGGCAGGGGATTGCATCGTCCCCGGACTGAGGTCCCAGAATAGAACCGTAGACTGGGTCTCCGATAATGAAGTCCTGAATGAACAGGCAGGGGATTGCATCGTCCCCGGACTGAGGTCCCAGAATAGAACCGTAGACTGGGTCTCCGATAATGAAGTCCTGAATGAACAGGCAGGGGATTGCATCGTCCCCGGACTGAGGTCCCAGAATAGAACCGTAGACTGGGTCTCCGATAATGAAGTCCTGAATGAACAGGCAGGGGATTGCATCGTCCCCGGACTGAGGTCCCAGAATAGAACCGTATACTGGGTCTCCGATAATGAAGTCCTGAATGAACAGGCAGGGGATTGCATCATCCTCGGACTGAGGTCCCAGAATTGATCCGTAGACTGAAGTCTCCGAGAACTGAAGATTGGATTGTATCATCCATGGACCTATGTCCTAAAAGGAGCAGGATTGATCATCCTAGGAATATGATCGTGTGATGACGATGCTGATGATCGTGTGATGACGATGCTGATGATCGTGTGATGACGATGCTGATGATCGTGTGATGATGATGCTGATGACGATGCTGATGATCGTGTAATGACGATGCTGATGATCGTGTGATGACGATGCTGATGATCGTGTGATGACGATGCTGATGATCGTGTGATGACGATGCTGATGATCGTGTGATGACGATGCTGATGATCGTGTGATGACGATGCTGATGATCGTGTGATGACGATGCTGATGATCGTGTGATGACGATGCTGATGATCGTGTGATGACGATGCTGATGACGATGCTGATGATCGTGTGATGACGATGTTGATGATCGTGTGATGACGATGCTGATGATCGTGTGATGACGATGCTGATGATCGTGAGATAAACGATGCTGATGACGATGCCGATGATTATAGTGATATCGACACTATTGACATTGATGTTCCAGTAATTGGTTGAGTTATTGATGAAGATGATTTGAAGAAAGCTTCCAATGATTTATAGATGTATCATATATGATGACTCCTTTCTCTTGCAGATGTTGTTATAATATCCTTCTCGTTAAGGGGGAGTGTTGAATATTGTAACTTCAAAGAATATTATATTTGTACTTTATTATTCCGGAGATGTTTCATTCCTCCGTGAAGATCTTATTGTATATCCGGAGATGTTTATTCCTCCGTCGGAATGTGGTAACTCGGGTTATTAGACTTCCCTAGTAGGGGTCGGCCCTGTATGTGTTATGTGGGTCAAAGGGTTATTAGACCACCCTAGAGGGGTCGGCCCAGTTAGTTGTAGTGGGGTATTTAACCTATTGGTTAAATACGAGCCTACGTGTACTTGTGTAAAATACATATCAGAGTAGTGTATAAATAGAGGAGGTGTGTTCCTCATTATACTCACTCACTCACTCGAGAAAGGCGAATTTGTGGAGGAGAGGTCTGCTATGGAGGAGAAGGAGCTTATGCTCAGGGTTTGCATCTTTGTATATTGCTGGTCATCTATATTGAGGAAGCTTTGCTGGGTTTTCTACCCCATGAGGGTTTCCCAGGATAAATCTCTGTCTCTTGTGTTTATGCTATGCCTGTTGTTTCTTCAGTGATCCTGTATATGCTATTATTGTGAAATGGAATGTAACGCTGCTATTTTCTGTCTTAGCATATTGAATTTTAACATCATTAAGCATCTATAATTTACTCAATCATTACTCATTCGTCTAATCACATAATCAATTGAACAGCTAGTCGTTAAGCATCATTCATATCGAAGTTAATCATTAAACAACATGAAATCATACATTCACAATAACTACCCAAATGCACATATATCAATCAATCGTAATCATAAATATACTCAAAATAAAATCATAGGGTTTATTTTATTAATGTTTCAAAAAGTCGGGTCACTCAACAGGTGCTCTCAATGTCTACAGTAGTCTAGGGGCACTACATACACCCCTACTTATTTAGAACTTCGTCCCGAAGTTCAGAATAAATGTAGAAATCTATGACGCATCTCAGTTGCGTCCTCCCAAATCGCAGAGCTAGAACTGTAACTATCCCACTGCACTTTGACTTGATCAATCAAGCCTAATCATTAAGCAAGAAGTAATCAATCAAATATCCCACTCCACACATATACTTTAATTCCTTAATTCATTTATCAATTATTGTCGTCATTCACATCTTCAAGTTTTCCTTAATCATTCAAGACATAACAAGGCTCAAGAGACCACTATATCGAAGTTGTTCAGCCGGGTCACTTGACACGTGCCTTTAAGGTCCACAGTCATTCTAGGGGCATTACATACACCCTCTCTTAAATAGAACTTCATCCCGAAGTTAAATTTTTGTTCTATACTTTCGACACTAGGCTTTATCTTAATTTCTATTCTCATCATCTGTCATTCTATTCTATTTTTCTCCAATAATCAAGGTTATAAGCACAAGCGGTTCAAGTCATTATTTCCTATCTCATTTAGTATGGTTCCAATACATCCTCAGGAACTCAATTGTGATTTCTCGTAATATCAATCCGATGATACATTCATGGGTTGTCAGTCCCAACTAGATTTCCTTTATCTCCTATTCCTTCATGAATATAATTTAACTACAAGCCGTATAGCATCCATAGTTCACACAATAGTCACCCACTCCTCTTTTTGTATGACAAAATCCAAGAAAGAATTCAAGTTTGTTTGGTTATCCTTTCCTCTAAGGCGTGAAGATAAACATCCTAAAGTATTCAGTCAAAATACGAATAATCAATCAAGAGCGACTGTCAAATAATCCAAAACCGATTCCCATAAGACTACTTCCAAATCCATGATTTCTAATAAAATGGTTCTCCACTCGATACAAAAGTGTCGTAACTTAGCAACTAGGTCGAATGTATTAAATTTTATCTCTTAGTCCTTTCATTGCTACCTTCATGTCCAAATCAAGGATCTCATCATGTTCTTACATCATTTCATCGTTATATTGACTTAGGTCCACTTCGACAGACTCTTCAAGTCGCACTATGTGTGTTTTCTTAACCTCATCAAATTCCATATCGAGGGATAGTCATCTTTTCATCAAGGTTTCACCATGTCAAACAGTTAGCATCATTCAATTTAGCTAGTTGTATTGATCATATCCATACTTTGTTTTACAAAAGTTGTCTTCATTTGGCCCTTTCGACAGGTTTTATAGTTACCATTTTTTTTTTTTAATTTTTAATTTTTCATTACCCTATTATGGGTAAGCCAAGTTCAAGATTTTCATTTTTGTATTGTTAAAGATAGTGTCATGTTGCTTAGCTCATCACCTGGGTCACATCGATATCTTGTTTCCCATATGAGTCTATTTGTCCCTCTCGACAAGCTTTTGAATTCCTTGCATAAAGTGTCTTGTCAATTAAAATTTATCAAATTCCCCTCATTAAATAAATTCACCCAATGCATCCATACACTAGTCCTCTCTCCATGACCATGTAGGGAATGTTAAAAATATCCCCGTAGGCATCTCTTAAGAGAGCCAATGTCCTCCAATTTTAAAACAAAAGAAATTTTCACTTTTTCAGACTTACCTAGGGATGAATTTCATATCCTTGAATGTTTCTAGGTCACTTAATATTTAACCTATGACATAGTGCACATAATCCTCTACCAATTATTGCACCCCTTCCCCTATCACTAGGAATCATTGGCATAAGTATTGTTTTACCTTTATATGGGATGGGGTGGCTACATAACCGATTACATACCTTGTCATGATGGTACCTTGACGTTGTCATGGCCATTAAGATTTCCCTCCTTTATTCCTAGTTGTATAATAACAATGAACAGAGTAATCCTTCATCACCTAGTATTCTTTATAACTAAATACTATTTCAAATCCCACACATCTCCTAATGTCAAACTTATGATACCAATTACAATTTTATATCAATGTAAAATTCTCAATCCAAACTATATAACTTTCCCATACTTCTATGTTTAAATAAATATATATAAACATATATGACATTAGTATGCTCAACCATTTTCTAATACAATATTGCAATTTCAAATTTTTTTTAAGGTTTCTTTTAAATAATAAAAATTCCCAAACTTTTTATTACAATATTTACAAAGATAATTAAAATTTCTTTAAAATATAATTCAAATGTAAAACATATATGGACATAATTTTAATCTATGAATTCATTTACTCTTAACCCCCTTTCAATAAAGTAAAAGCTATAAAAATATGTTTTGATTCCAATGCACTCAACATATCCGAATTCCTTTCTCAGTTTAAAATACAGCCATATAGCATAGTACCATAGTACTATATTAAACACCCTTTTTCTTATATAACATAATAACACTTGGTTTCATGTTCACTAGATGCAAATAGGAAGAATAATTTCCCAATGTTGTTACTACAATTACAAGATTTGTGGAGATCCAAATAGCCCCATACATGTCAGGATTATGTTGACCATTTTCACAAAAGTCTCCACGGTGTTCTGTCTATGACATCATATGTTTCTATGTTCAAGAAGTAATTTTGTATTAATAACACTTTCATAAGGTAAGAATTTTACAAAGTAATTTTATATTAATAAGATTTTCATAACTTTTCATGTCTTTTTCTTGCTATTTAGTAACCCGTGATTCCTGCATTGTTCATTTAGTAAAAAATTTTCAACTCTATAAATATGCACATATAAATATATATATGAATTATCTTTTACTACATTCTTAAAAAGTATAGAGCATGTAATATTATCAACACTTTATCTAATAAGTAGGAAAGGTAAATTTTCAAATATATATACATAACCTTTACATGTGCATGTCATTTTGCGTATAGATGGAACTATACCCAATGGTGGCTGACATGATTATTTTAAACATAAGTTAATACATATATGTATATTAACGCAAGACCTGTGAAAACTATCCAAGTTCACCCCAAGGGTGACTTCTCGATAGGTGAAGGATTAAATTTTGAAAGCATAATGAAATGCCTGCGCGTGTCTTCTTCAGGACTGCCACGTTGATCGAGAGGTTTAAGCCACATAGGTGAGACATATATAAATATATTATCTATATATACTTCGTTGAACGTACAGTTGTAGTAAGATAATGGTTTGATAAACCGAAAACAAGGGCGGAAATGTCTGATAGTCTTACTCAGTTGCAGAAACATAACGGTTGATAATCCGAGAACAACTGCTGATATGTCTGACAGTCAAACTCAGCAGCGAAAAAGGTTTAAACCATAATCGAATATGGATGTCATACAAATAAATCTGCCATAAAATCTTACCATTCACTCATGTGAATAGATAAATATTTATGCAAATAATAAGGCACTGTTCTAATACAAAAATCCCCTAATAATTTCCATGAATCCAGCGTTTGCCGAAGGATCAAACTGGACCCACGCTGAGTCGTTTGGTGGTTGAAAGGAAACTTATAGGAACTCAACGTTCACAGTCCTTTTAATTACTGGTCTCGTCGTCTTCGACAGTAACCATTCCTCTTTCTTATCAGAACGATTCCATTCAGGGGCTCTTGTATCTACAAGACATTGAGAGATTACAAGAGTAAAACTCTTCGGATCAGTACTGTCAATTACACTAGGCAATTCCGGCCATGTTCAGATAGAGCAGATGTGACAGAGGTAAACCTTTCACAGATTGGTGGCAGAAGTCGTTTCAACTAGTCTAAGAGTAAACGGAACTCAGACTTGGGTCCTATGCTACAGATGGTAGATCCCATAGGGTCCTTCTCTAGTCTCAATTTCTCCACAACTACGCTGAACTGAAAATCCTCATTAATAACAACACTTAAAAATTAAAGGACAAGTAGTTTCATTCAGCTAGAATCATCCCATCTATTCGCAATTCAACAGGCAGTCGAAGTGGAAGGGTTAAAATCATGATCAGTTTACAAGTATGGACAGAAGTAATAAGCTGATAAATAAAGATTTAGTTTCAGAAATAATCGAATTGGAACCAGGAAGAAAAGCGCAATTTCGGCAGGTCTCTTAATTTAAATTTATGAATGCTGCGAACTCTTGGCAAGGTTTGGCGCGCTCAGGCCCTATTATGAAGGAGTTTGTTGACTCTATCTCGTAGATTTGGAATTGATCTCATCATTGACAATTTAGAGTGTAGTTAGAATGTGATCTGCTACCCAAATGACAACTAGGCTGCAGGCGTTTGCATTCAGTTTAGGCTCACTGAGAATCCGGATTGACTAAATGCCGTATTTTCACAAGAAGATAAAGAGAAAAATAAAAATTGAAATCAGAACAGATGTTAAAATGGGAGATCCGGTTGATGGTTCGACACTACAGGGAGTATTCTGGCCATGATCTATTGGGGTCTCTAGATCTGGCCAGGAAGACGAAATTTCTTAATTACAATCCATTATCAGATAAACAAAATCTCGACAGGAAATCGAATAGCGATTGAGCTCAATTGTAAGCTGGTTATGCATTATAACAGAGATCAATTTACAATTTCTGAAATCGAATAGCACAGAGTTCAATGGTAAACCGGTTACGCATTATAGCAGAGATCAACAAATTAAATATACAGATAAGATCTGAAGTTTCGACCTATACATAGATGTATAAAAGTATTGCTGAGTCCAGACTCCAGACCGATGGCGAACCGATAGTTCCAAATTCGGTATTAAAATGAAGACAAGAAACAAAAATAAATTGCAGCAGACGGAGGTCGACATGATATCCAATAACAGAGGTCCGGGTTCAAATTTAAATTGTGATGCCGAAATACTAATTGCAGACAGAGTTCAGGGTTCAATTTAAATTGTAATGCCAATAACAAATCACCGACAGAGTTCAGGATCCCCGTATCCGATGGGAATAATATTATTACAGGAAATAGGAAATAAGTAAGGAACAGAGATTGGAAATTAGTCCAATCAGAATCTGATGGGTTGAATGAACATAGGTTTGCAAAGCGCAGGGCATAACGAGATCGATCATCGTGTGGATGTCAAGGATAATATAAATCGAACAATTCCATACATCCTTTTTATTAAGAAACATGACATACAAAAAATTATTTATTATCAGCATTTTAATCAAGGAGGTATGCCCAGATCGAGTCCCCAATTATGTAACAGAGCGTAAAAATAATGGACACACTTGTAGAATTGAATCGATACTAAATGCCCAGACTGGATCCATGATCTCTTTTTTGGAAACATAGCATGAGGATGAATAATTACAGTATTAAATCGAGACTGAGTGCCAAGATTGGATTCAAGATTCCATTTATGAAAACAAAGCGTAAGAAGGAGATTTCCGGTTCAATTGTAATTATGATATTATATTAACCATCAATTCACCATACTTAAATTAGGAACGGAGATCACGGATCTAGAGGTTAATGCCAGTGTAGAAAGAGATCTGCTACTCAGGCGGGGCATTGGTAAACAAAACGTATCACTGTCTACCTGGCGATCACCAACACTCTGCTACGAGTGTCCCAACCTTTATTACTATTAGTCGAGTCCTCGACCCAACACACAGCATCGATGCTGAAATTAAAGGTGTGTGGCACTGCTCAATTAATCGGTGACTTGCAGGTAGCATTTGTTCATAAGCTGGATAGATGATATCACGGGTCAAAAGGAGCATATCCTTTACCACCGCTCTCGGTGGGAAGATTTCAACTAGTCACAGGCGTTCGGCGAGATCCATACTCTCTACCATACTTTAGCATAACATAATTTAAGGTAGTTTAGAATCATGTTTCTATTCTACGAATTCAATTTGAGGGAGAGATACAGTTTTTCATAATGAAAGAGCTTTAGAAAGGGAGACGTCTGGGATTACAATAAGCAGGGGTCAGAGTTAATCCCAGAGTTAATCCCGCAATTGACTCATGACTAGATCATGATGGCACCGAGACACAACTGGGTATTCGAATGCGGTTCAGAAAGTTGAGTAAATTCTTGTAATAAAAAGGGGCCGGTATGCAGATCTTAGGATGGATTTCAGCAGACCCAAGATTGGGTTAAAAGGGCATCGAATGCAGTATTTAGAGTATCCGTGCAAACCTGAAGACCCTGTGTGAAATCTTTACGGTGAGGATTGAATGTTTTCATAAGGAGCTGGTTTAACAGAGATCGTGGTTGGCAATCCAAAATCAGAATAACAACATCAAGCAGAATTTTAATATTATCTTCCAGAATTTATTGAAGTATTGATATAAACTGCATTTAGGGAATTATTCGGAGTCCTACTGACACAGAGCATGATTAACGTTATAACAGAGGTTCGATATAAAAGGTAGATATGGAAGGCATCAACAGAGCTATAACTTCGCACCCAGTCGGTGAATTTAATGAATGGGTTGAAGATGTGGATCGGTTTCGACCGGAATAGATGCATACCACAGAGTTTTGTTGGGTTCTCACGACGGAACAGAAAGCTGGACAGAGTCGAAGCTTGGAATTCAACCGCCAAGAATGGATAGATGATCCCTTTTATGCAACAGGGTAAAACAGAAAAGAGATCGAATTTGAATCTAAAAACCCACAGAGTTTTTGCTGTATAAACAGAGTTTTAATTTCAATTTTCTTTTTCTGTTTTGAGAATAAATATAAACAATTACAGAGCGTAACCCAAAAGAACAGAGTCTACCATTATCTAATTACAGAGTAAAGAAGATTCGGTATAAAGCAGACATTTGTAATATCGTGGTAAGCGATGGAGTCATAATAAAAGTTTGCAGAGATCTTATGGACATACCCTGTAGTATACATGGAATATGGGAACAATTTCATTGAAAAAAGAAAAAAAGCACAACCTGTTTATAAGCTATATAATGGAAATGTTCAGAAGCATGAATTGAACCCAAATCTACTGATATTCCAGTGAAGGTAAAATAATAGCTTTTCAGAAAATAGCAGCAGTACAAAGATCTTAAATTCCGCACGAGGTTCAATACTATAACCTTTAATAACAGAAAATAAATGTATAAGTTAAATACAGAAAAGTAAAAGAACCTGTATAAATAGCTCAGCCGAAGGTATTACTCCACGAAGATTGCAACTCCAATTATGTCGTTGTCCTCCACAAATTGCCGACGAACCCCTAAATAATGAGAGTTCGGTGCCCTCAAGGCTCGACCGGCTCTGATACCAAATGTAGAACCCCTCCTTTAGGGTCCCCTTGAACTGAACCTGAAACTTTAGCAACTTCATACAAACAAATTAGCCATCATAGTTATTGGAAAAATAAAATAAAAAGCGTGAATAACTAAAAAAAAATAAGCAAAACTTTAACCTGTCAATCCGATCCAACTGGTCCATTGTCGTCTGCGTCTTCCGTAGGATCCCTCCAGCAAAGCTCGTTTAACCATTGGCGAAGCAACCGTTAGCTTCGCCACCCAACCATAGGCTCATGCTTTCAGTCGCATGGCCTCCCCCGAGCTTTGGGTCATAAATTTCACACACAATTCTCAAGAAACCCAGCTTGGGTTTCCCCCCCACCAAGATTTCCAGCCAAACCCTCAATAGCAGCAAGTCATGAGGTAAATCAATATTACGATAGTCATCCAGGGTCTGGGTCCCCTTACCCATTCCTAATGCCTTCCTTATAAAGGAAAATCTCATGCGACACATGTCGCTTCATGCAAAAATATTCATTTTATTAAATTAATAAATTAATAAAACTCACCCATCCATGTGTCAGTTTCTCTAGGAGATGCACCAAGATCCCTAATTTTGTTCAAGTTTTTCCCCTAGATATTTTACTTAACTCCTAGATTTGTGGTGTAGGTGGAGTTGACTAGGTGTCCATGCCTAGGATTCCATTTTGCTCCTAAATAAATCTTTATAATATGTTTAAATAATCAGAAGTACCATTTCATGTGCAAATGTCTAAATAACACTTAATATTATTTAAATGCCAAAGTAATCATTTATGTGCAAATGCCTAAAGTACTCAAATACATTTCTAAGTAATTCTCTAGGTGCAAACTTATACGTTTCAATGCAGTTAAGTTTAGCAGTCAACTTTTACTAGGACCCCGGTGCCACACCATTGGGCCTCCTTGTTCCTTAATTTAATTTCCCCGACATGGCACCACTCCATCGGGTCCAGTCATTTATAGTTTCCATTCCTTGGCAAGGTACCACATCATTGGGTCCTTGTGTCCACTCTTTCCGTTCTCGGCAGGGTACCGCACCGTCGGGCCCTTCTACCGTCATCCTTCCGTTTTGACTTGCGGGAACTTCATGTAGGGATTTCAGGAGCCGTTACCTTCCATCCTCCGTCTACACGCTATTAGGGACTAATGGCGTTGAGGAGTGAGTCCGTTCTCACTACGCGCCCCCCAACTCGTACGTGACCAGCTCCGTCATGGCCCACCTCATACGCCCTCACGCTTTCCTCTTGAGCAAGCGGATCAGTGCTTATCTGCTCAAGCGTGGTATTCCGTTGGAAGTCGACATCGTCGTCGCTCTCCCTGTGTGTGATTTACCCGTACTCTACGACCCTTCATATTCCTTTTTGTGTCCGTCGGTGAACCGTTTCACCTGTCGCTACACACTATTCTCACAAACGTAAATTAGTAGCATTGTCCTCAATAATCACAATTTGATTTATAAATCTGTTGCTTCATTAAGCATCTATAATTTACTCAATCATTACTCATTCGTCTAATCACATAATCAATTGAACAGCTAGTCGTTAAGCATCATTCATATCGAAGTTAATCATTAAACAACATGAAATCATCCATTCACAATAACTACCCAAATGCACATATATCAATCAATCGTAATCATAAATATACTCAAAATAAAATCATAGGGTTTATTTTATTAATGTTTCAAAAAGTCAGGTCACTCAACAGGTGCTCTCAATGTCTACAGTAGTCTAGGGGCACTACATTGTAGGTGTGATATTTTGTTAAATTCTCACAAAGATATAGAGACAAAGATAAAATTCACACTAATTCTAACATAGATCAACAAAATTGAGCAGAAAACATAGAGAAGGAAAAAATGTGTTACAACAAAAGGGAATGAAGAAAAATTGGAAAAACTTTCATTACCTCTACTATTTAGTAAAATGTGTACATAAATAATACATCTCCAAATGATAAATTCATGAGCCCAAAGAGGAATTTGGAATCCACACATGTGGCAGGCTTAGTTTGCATTGAAACCATATCCCAATAAGGTCTAGTGGCCACCGATGATGAATGAATAGTCAACTAGGGTGGACTGGCACATAAATGAGTCATTGGGTCTAGATATTAGGGGATGAGACTCCAAGGAGGTGCAATACCGACTTGTAATTGTCAAAGTAGGCGCTCCTACACTTAGTAGAAGTGAATCTAGGTGTAACAATTAGTTAATTGAGTAATCAAGTGGATAATGCACCCTAAAACATGGAACTGACTGTACTGACTCCTAAAATCATGCATGAGGGAGCCTTTGGAATTCAGTGATGTAACCAAGGTGATCTGAGTGGATAAGAGGGTTAGTGATGACCAAATTTAATCTCTAGGGAGCCTAAATTAAGGACTAGGTGGTAGGAGACTCAACTACCAATGCATGGATGCATGGAGTGATGCATGGAATGCATGCAAATTGTGGAAAACCAAGATGAGATGGTTAGAATATTACAACACCCCCCCTTAAGCCTGAATATGTGGGGACATATCAGAAATAGGGCCCTGGTAAATGAGACCAAAGGTCGCCCTTTACAAATTTGTTAGACCATTTAAGTGAAAAAGGAGGGAAAACCCTGTGGGAACAAAACCCCTTGTCAAGATGGACACGAAACACAAAAAAATTGCCTGCTCCAAACTTCACGTAGGTGTGATGCTTGAATCAGTGTCTGGAGGTATAATACTCTTGGGAAGAAGTGGATCATGCTCCAAAAAAATGTGCTTGAATTCTCCTTTTGTGGATGCAAGTGATTCTAGAGGCTCTTTGAACTTTCTCTTCAGACCAAACATGGTGAGAACAAATCCAGAAATATGAAGATCATCCTGGAACTTGAAATTTGAACTAGTTGAGGTATGATCAACTCCGGGAATGTGTATATGGTTCCTTGATATCTCCTTTGAACCAACATAGGTGAGATCAGAACCAAATGAACCATGGCATGATGGTGGTGGTTTGGACTTCAAATCAACTCCAAGTGAGAGGAGCAAGTGTCCAAGCGAATGCAGAATGTATCCAACTTAATTTGTAGCTTGAGGAAGTGTGGATTTGATCATTAAGGAATAGGAAGGAGGAACGGAACCAATGAGAGAATATGCAAAATATCCAAAGATTGATCTAGCTTCAAAAACATCCAGTAGATCACAATCTTGCACATCAGTAAGCTCATGGGAAGTAGAAATTTTGAAAATTTCTTCAACCTCTAGAGAAGTAACTGACATATCTTGTTCATAATTTGAAATAGAAGACATTGAGAACATGAGTGAGGAATGGATAATCACTCCAAAAGAATCATGTTCATTAGTTGTATAACTTTCCTATGCATCAACTACATGGGAATGGGACAATTCAAAATTGTCTTCAACTTATAGAGCAATAGAGGAAGGACTCTCTTCAACAAGAACTTTCTATGTTGAATCTGCAGCTTCTTCTTCATCTTGAACAACTTCATCATGAGAGATACTTGATGCTGAATTAGAGAGAACAATTGAGGAGGTATCACTGGTCTTGTTCTCCAAATGATTTGCACCAATCTCTTCATTCTGCTTGCCAAATTCTTTGTCCAATTGGGTCCAGAGATCACTTGGATATTCAACAGATTCCATGACGTAGTGCATACTAGGAGACATAGCAAGACACATTGCTCCATAGGCTCTGTCATAGTCATTTACAATCATTCTTCTCTTCATAGGAAGAAGAATCTCTCATAACACCAATGCACATATCAAAAATACTATGTCTCTTCAGATATGCTATAATCTTTGGCTTCCACTCATCATAGTTGAATGGAGAGAGAGGAGGATCTTCTTTCAGATTCATGGAGGTTGTTGTAGAAAACCTGCACAAAAAAGATCTGAAAAAATCTCTGGAAGATTAATTTTCTTAGAAAAACTTTAATACCATGTGATATTTTGTGAAATTCTCATAGATATCTAGAGACAAAGATAAAATTCACACTAAGTCTAACAGAGATCAAAAGAATTGAGCAGGAAAAACGGTGTTACAACACAAGAGAATGAAGAACAATTGGAAAAAATTCCATTACCTCTATTATTCATCAAAATGTGTACATAAATAATACATCTCCAAAGGATAAATTCATGATCCCAAAGAGGCAGTTGGAATCCACACATGTGGCAAGCTTAGTTTGCATTGAAACCATGTTTTGATAGGGTCTAGTGGCCACCGATGATGAATGACTAGTCAACTGGAGTGGATTGGCACATAACTAAGTCATTGGGGCTAGAGATTAGGGTATGAGACTCCAAGGAGGCACAATACTGACTTTTAGTGGTCAAAATAGGTGCTCATACACTCAATAGTAGTGAAACTAGGTGTAACAGTTAGTTAACTGAGTAATGGAACTGACTACTGAAACCTAAAATCATGCATGAGGGTGCTTTTGGACTTCAGTGATGTAACCAAGGTCCTATGAGTGGATAAGAGGGATAATGATGACCAAAGTTAAACTCTAGGGGGCTTGAATTAAGGACTAGGTACTAGGAGACTAAGCTACCAATGCATGGATGCATGGAGTGCTGCATGGAATTCATGCATGCTAAAGCAAGATGATATGGTTAGAATATTCCAACAGTACGTTGGCTCCAAAAATTTTGGTTCCTTCCTAGAACCTAACCAATCTATTGTGGAATGGGGTTAATGGGTGGATTTGCCTCTTGTGGGGGTAGCTCCAAAAAGATTGGTTACTTTATGGAACTTGACCACTCCATTGATGTGGTCCTTGGGTGTGATAATCATTCCAAGGTGGGTTTCACCCTTGTGGAGACTGAACCCAAGAAGATTGGGTACTTCCTAGAACATGACCATTGGGTGGATTTCCCCCTTGCGGAGGTGGGACCCAACAAGATTGGTTACTTCTTGGATCCCAACCACACCATGGTATTTGTCCTTTGTCTTGAAAATAATTCCAAGGTAGATTTCCTCCTTGTGTAGGTTTCCTAAAGAAAGATTGGTTACTTCCTGAAAAATTTCCATTCCATTGTGAATAGGATGAATGGATGGATTGCCCCCTTACTAAGGTGGGCACCAATAAGATTGGTTACTTTCTGAAACCTGACCATTTCATTGATTGTTTCCTTGGTTTTGATTAGCATTCCAATTTTGAGTTCCTCCTTTGCGAATGTGGGCCCCAATAAGATTGGTTACCTCGTGAAACATACCCACTCCTTTGCGGAATGGGGTTGATAGGTAAATTTCCCCTAGGAATTGTGCTAGGATAAATTAGAATATAACCCCCCAAGGAATTTCCACTAATCTATGGAGAATAACCCCATAATGTTCCATGACCCCTTACTTCTTCCAGGAATATTACAATTCCATGGTGAAGGGTTGCCCCAGAAGTAGAACTTGGTCAAGTATTTGGTATACCAAGAGGATTTTGGATTACTACTTATGTGTTTTGACCTTGGTTTGTTGAACCATATGGAAAAACCATGTTAGGTAAGGAACACCCACTATTAGGGATCCATGCAGACAACGTGGATGTACTTATGGGATTTGAACCCAAAACTGTACCAACTGGAATTGAAGTGCTAGTTGAAGTTGTGTTGGCTACAATTATTTTAACCGTTGGGATTAGTGTTGAGGTCAAAGTGGAAGCATTAATGCCTCCTCCAACCATTTTGAGGTTGCATTGATGTTGTCCCTTGAGCTTCTGATGAATACGAAGGGTCAACTGTTGTCTTTTGCATGTTATGCAAAATTTCAAGAAGAGGTTTAATCTTACCCAGTGACTCATAAATAGTAAGTAAAATTGGTTCTGAAAAGATCGTTAAAGGTGGATTTACATGAGCGTTTATGTGATTTTCTAATGTCTCAATTTAAACTATATTAAGATCATCAACTATGTATGTATTCACTTCGTGATGTTACGATGAATTTTCAAGGTTTGTTTGATGTTGTTCCTCCCTAGTAATATTAATTGGGTTTAAAATCAGTTATGTCTCCAAGTCACTAGGATGTGGTTTTTTGTGTTTGTCTCCATGATTTAGTGGGGCCTTCCAATTTTGGTGAATCACCTCACTGCTGTCGTGGCTGGTGGATCGAGAGAGTAGCCACTTCGAAGTTTCTAATAAAGGATTTGTTTAGTGGTATAGTAATCAAAAAATATAATCAAACAATCCTAAAGGAAATATATACTCAACAAAAAACAAAGTGTCCACATAGTAAAAAATGTCCTATCAATCCAAGCAAGCAATCTACTTTCCCCAAAAATCGAAGTTCAATGAAAAGATGGATATAGGGCCTTCTGAAACTAGTATCTTTGAAGGATATCAAGCCTCAAACAATGTGACTAATTACGAAGGTATGAGAAACAATTGCAATAAAATTGTGCAAGTATTGGTTCTTGAGCAATATCCCTCCCAAGGAGTAAAAGCTTCAAAGTCTGTCTTGGGTACCGCAAGAGTCTCCCACTTGCCAATCTGTTGGTATATATTAGTGTAGGGACTTGTCTACTCCATTATCTATCCTTAGTATATCTTTTTTGACATAAATACATGCAATAATCAAAATTTCCTTGAGATTTCTAAGCATTTTCCAAGAATTGAGAAGGGAGGAATAGAGTAGAATACCTATTGAAGTTATCTATTTGTAGGATATACCCTTTCTTGAGCATCCATGGCCTTAGGCCTCCATTAGCAGCTTTCTCACTGGTTCCTTACCTCTAGCTCTACTTCTACTAATTTGAAAAACTTTGAAAAACTTGAAATCTATATACCAAACTTTGAATTCAAAACTAGATTTGGAAAAAAAATTCAAACTCAAACTTGGGGGAAACTAGAATTGCATCATATTGAATGAAATAAAAATAATACTTACACCGTTGCATTGAAGATACTATCCTTCTCCCTTGCTTTGATCCTCTCATTTACCATCCATGCCTTTGATGCCCAAATTCCTTTCAATTAGGAGAATTCTTTCCTTCAATCCTTCATTATGCATTTACTCTCACTTTCTTGTATTTTACATTACCCCAAATGCCTTTCTTATATAGGTTTGGCATTTGTGCACTCAATTGAAAAACATGAATGTGGCACTAAACTTTTTCATGAATATTGATTATTTTCAGGAAAAAAACACACACACACACACTTTACTTATTTTTCCAGGCATTTGACTTGATTTTCCATAATTTTAGGATAATTAATACATATGACATGTATTCTTTCCACTCTAAGAGTTGTGGAAACTGGGTTTTATCACTTAAGTGGTCCTGGACTTGGCCTCTTTAGAGAAACCTTTGTCTTCACATACTTATTCCTTCGCAAAAGCAGTAGTCGGATGAGATATTAAAGATCTCAATTGTTCCAAATTTATGGTCTTTATCATGTTGCCGCCAAATGGTAAATTGTGCTTCCAACCTTCACTTTAGAAAGGGTGTTAATTTGATTATTAATAGATTCCCCCTAATGTGTGAGGTCCAAACCAATGATGAGGGCCAAAATGCATTATCTCTTTACTTCTTATACTCTTTAGTGATCTAGGCAGGATGGCAAAGGAGTGGGATCATGGGCGCCGGAGTTGGAAAATCACCGGAAAGTAAAACATAGCAATTTACCAAATATACAATATTTTCTTGAGGTGGGTATACCCATGCTCAACAGTAAACAAGCATGGCCATGAACAATACATAGTGGATCCATGCGAAAAGTAAAATTTTCAAAAGTGTAAACATGCACTTTGATGAGTGTGAGAATAAGGTCTTCATAGAACTTTTGACATGGTCGTTTAATCTTGCGCAACTTGAGTAGTGCATCGATGAGTGATACAACAGTTTTTCCCAAGGTCTTCAACACAAACCAATGATAGTACGAGTTTATATCATGTGTATATATGAGATGATGTCGAGCATAATAAAAAACCATCTGATTACCGGTCATTGATGTATACTGTTAATAGATGCAAGGAGACCCACCAATAATGACGATGGAATCCAAGGTACTGAGTACATACTAGCAAGTGCAAATAGATGTTCTAAACTTGAACACTTATAGAATCAAATAATCATGGTTCATTGATGTATACCCACTGTCAATTGCTAGGAAACTTGCCACTAATGACTGCAAGAATTAAGAATAAATCATTCTATGGTACATTAGAGGAAACTAGTGTTTTAAGGATGTGCACCTATATTTTAAGGGCACAGGTAAGATACATATTGCAAACAAGGGTTGAGCTAGTTATGTACACTCTTATGGGTATTTCCTCCATGGGTATGGGTCAATTATGCAGAATCAATGGTTTATAGGAATCATGTAACAAAAAGTGAGTACAAAGGAAAATACACAATGTAAGCAATAAGCATTGAAGCAGTAGGCACATATATTCAAGTGGATAGTTTAACGCATGCTTATGTAAACTGACACAAAATTGGGAGCCCATCAGGATATGGTCAGAAATGTATGAAAGAGAAATATGCAGTCTCAAATTCCAAGTCATGATGGTACTAATAGGGCTCCAAGGCCTATGAGAATAGCTCATCATGGGACCACAATGGAAATGGGGTGCTAACTAAAGTGTCCCATGTTTAGTAGGCTCTTCTTTCAGAATGTTGGAAAATACATATATGATGGTCTGACCCACCAATTTCCAACAGGTTCAACCCTAGGTAAAGTTTGGGTTGCAAGATGTTAAAATGCATCTTCACAAAGGGGTAACCTAATCCTATATGCAAGCTTCCAAATATACCATATTAGATTGAGGAACATGTAAATCATGCTCCTATACTTGGGAATATTTAAACCAAGTATGCTCCTAGTGGCCCCACAAAAGATGTCCTTAGGTGCGTACAACCAAATATTCATAACTTCAAGGATAGCTTCATCTGATGATAAAATGTCATCCAAGAAGTCATGTGAGACGACAGAGCTCACAACACCAATGTGCCAAGTAATCGGATTTACATTCTTCCATCTAGGGAATATTTTGATCTAAATCTCTCGAATCCATTTGAATAGCTTGGTATGAAACTTATATTGCAGATAAGGGTGTACTAGTATCTGTTTGACCATGTTCCATAGAAATGAGTAACTTTCCATCATTATTTTGGACTAAGGTGTCCTCCTTCAAGGCTCCATTTGATGAAGTGAAACCTTTGGTTGTGGTGGACTTAGAGAGAACCTTGTTATAATGAAAATTATAGTAGTTTGTGGGATAGATATTGGTGCATGTCTTGTTCCAAAATTAGCATTTTGATTACTCTTATATTTATTCTTCTTTCCTCTAGGGTCCATGGAATGGACTATAAGGACTTCAAATTTTGGGAAGGACTAGCACTTTGATTACGCTTATATTTATTCTTATTTCCTCTAAGGTTTATGGATTGGACCATGAGGATGTAAGAAGTATTGGAAGGATTAGTAGGTTGCTGCATTTCCTGGCCAGTTGTAGGTTGTGAACTCTGAATTGACATCTGTCCCATTTGTTCGGTAATCTACTGAAGTTGGTTGATGGAACCCATCACATCATCGACATGATGTCCATGTGGTATCCTATCTAGATCAAACACAGGTCTTCCAGGTTGGCCCCAAAAATATTGGTTACTTCTTGGAACTTGACCACTCCATTGAGGAATGGGGTGAATGGGTGGATTTCCCCCTTGTGGGGGTGGTCCCAAAAAATATTGGTTACTTTTTGGAACCTAACCACTCCATTGATGTGGTCCTTGGGTGTGATAACCATTCCAAGGTGGGTCGCCCCCTTGTAGAGATTGACCCCAAGAAGATTGGGTACTTCTTGGAACATGACCAATGGGTGGATTGCCCCCTTGTGGAGGTGGGCCCTAAGAAGATTGGTTACTTCTTGGATCCCAACCACACCATGGTGGTTGTTCTTTGGCTTGAAAATAATTATGAGGTATATTTCTTCCTTGCGGAGGTTTCATCCAGAAAGATTGGTTACTTCTTGAAACTTTATCCATTCCATTGTGGAAGAGGATGAATGGATGGATTGCACCCTTGTGGAGGTAGGCCCCAATAAGATTGGTTACTTTATGAAACCTAACCATTCCATTGATTTTTTCCTTAGTTTTGATTAACGTTCCAAATTAGATTTCCTCCTTGCAGAGGTGGGCCCAAGAAGATTGGTTACTTCCTGAAACCTTCCCACTCGATTGTGGAATGGGGTTGATAGGTATATTGGCCCTAGGCATTGTGCTAGGATAATTCAAAGTATAAATCGATGGGGAATTTCCACTAATCTGTGGAGGATAAACCCAATTGGATTTAATGTTCCACGACCACTTGCTTCTACAAGGAATATGACCATTCCATGGTGAAGGGTTGCTGCCAAAAGTAAAACCTGGACAAGTATTTGGTATACGAAGAGGATTTTGGCTTACTCCCTCTTTGTTTTGACCTTGATTATGTTGTGTATGTGTTATATTCTTTGCAGGTGTGTGTGTGTGTTGTGGGGGGTGCATCTTTGACCGCACCTATTTTTGGGTTCTTTCTAAAATATGTAATTTAAATCTCGGTTAAGGGATTGGAGTCTATTTTCTAATCTGAGTTAACGCATTAGCGTTTTGGATGCTTCGGAATACCTATAATGTATTGTGAGTGGTTAATGATCAACATATTAAAAATAAGAGGCGTGGCTCTAATTTTTGTTGGTTTTCCCGGTTAAGAGTTTATAGGGTAAATCTCTGTGTATTATGTGTGAATTCTATGGTGTAATCTCTATTTTGCTTAAAAGAATATGTATGCTTTGCTTCTCTACAATAGGTTTTAAACTTACATGTGGTATCAGAGATCGATTATTGGCTTTAGGGGGATGCTTTTGTTGCTGAGGGTTCGACATGGTTGATAGATCTTGGGTCTGTGATAAAATTGGGTTAAGTGGGAGATTTCCAGTGTTGATTTGTGCATTGAAGATAATGGTGAATAGTTTGAGAATTGAGATCAAGAAATTTAACGGCTAGAACTTTGAGCTATGGAATCTCAAATTAGATGATCTTCTTGTTGATTAGGAACAATAGATTGTTGTATATTCGGGTACACAACCCACTGCAACATCGAAAGAATATTTGGAGAGATTAGATAGAAGGGAGAGGAGTACAATCTGACTGTTCTTATTATGCTTTGTGTTGTTGAACATATCTACATAAGATAGTGTGATAAAGCTTTGGACAAAGCTAGGGAGTTTGTATCAATCAAAATCCTTGGTAAACAAGTTGTTTCTTCAAAAGAAATTGTATCACTTGAGAATGGATGAAAACGATAAAGTGTCAGAGCATCTAAATCTCTACAATAATTTGGTAAGTTAAATAACCTCTGTTGGAATTAAAATGGTTGAAGAAGATAAATGTATTACATGACTGTGTTCTTTTCTAGATTCCTAGGATAACCTTATTGTGGAAATAGGTAGTGCTAGTCGAGCAACCTTAAAATTTGATGAAATAGTATCATCCCTATTGTCAGAAGAGATGAGGCATAAAGCCATGGATAATCATAGCATGGATTCCTTATCTGTGAGAGGTCACCCCAGGAGAGAAATAAAAATAAGGGATCTGGGGGGAGATCTAAATCTAAGGGTAGATCAAAATCCCTAGCAAAAAATATAAGGAGTGTTGGAACTGCGGTAAAGCTGAGAACTGTAAAAAGGATTGCAGATATAATAATGTTGAGAAAGCAAAGGGATCTGAGGATACCACTTCCATAAAGGTGAATACCTACTTATAAGAAGGAAGAGATGTGTACCTAGCTTCCACAAGTAATCGTTTAGATCGTGATATATGGTTGATTGAATTAGGTGCGTCATGTCATATGACCCCTCATATGGAGTGGTTTTGTGAATATGAAAAGTACGAAGGAGGCGATGTGTTCTTGGGAGATGAATCACCATCCAATATCATTGGATGTGGAAGAGTTAAGTTGAATATCGAGGATGTAAGTATTATAACTCTCTCCGCAGTTCTACAAATTCCAAATCTAGCAAGAAACTTGATATTTGTTGGAAAGATGGATGCTGCAGGTGTACAGACTGTGTGTGGAAATGGAAAATGAAAAATGGTTTGAGGATCAATGGTTTTAATGAGGGGATTTCGAAGGGTAAATCTATATATACTATTGGTAAGCACCATCATTGATGAATGTAACATTTTTGTTGTGCCTGAGGGAGGAGATAAAGAAGATAGAACCTTGACTACATTAGGTGGAAAGACAATGCTATGGCATTAAATATTGGGGCATATCGGTGAAAAGGGACTTTGAGCATTGCAAAGTAAAGGTATGGTTGAAGGTATGTCTTATTGCACTCTAGATTTTGGCTTCTGTGAACATTGCATATATGGAAAAAAAATTGAGAAATATTTGCATCTGGTGCTACAATAGCAAAGGGAATTTTAGAGTTAATACATAGTGATGTGTTTAGACTTTTTTATGTTCCATCATTAGGTATATCTGTGTATTATGTTTCATTTATAGATGATTTCTCAAGGAACATATTTATTTATTTCCTTTGAAATAAATCTGAAGTATTTTCTAAGTTTAAAGAATTTAAGGCTCTTGTAGAGAATCAAATAGAAAATAAAATAAAGGTGTTGAAGACAAATAACGGTGGCGAGTTCTGTGCAAATGAATTCAAGGAATTCCGTAAGAAGTGTGGTATAGATATTAGAAAGGCATAAGACTACTCGATACACAACTCAACAGAATGGAGTTGTAGAAAAGATGAATAGGATGTTGATGGGAAAAAAAAGGAGCATGCTTAGTAGTGTCAAGATAGGACACAAATTTTGGGCAGAGGCCATGGATACTGCATGTTACTTGGTAAATAGATCACCCACATCAGCTTCGGTTGACAAAATTGCACATGAGGTATGGACTAGAAAGAAACCCTCTATTAAACATCTGATTTTTTTTAGTTGTGATGATTATGTACAAGTTCCAAAAGAGAAAATGAGTAAGTTGGATAATAAAGCTGAAAAATGTATCTTTGTTGGATATAAATATGGTTTGAAAGGTTATAATATTTGGAATCATATAACTAAGAAGATTGTTTACGGTCGAGATGTTGTCTTTAAAGAGATAAAATAAGTTCCTAGACAAGAAGTGACTCCAATGAAAAAGAAGCTAGAGAAAATACAGGTTGAGTTAGAAGATGAAGAATCTGACTCAACAGAAGAAGTTGAATCAGAAGAAAAACCTCATACCCCAGTTTTGAGGAGATAATATCATGAAAGAAGGCTACCAGAAAGGTATTTCCCTCCTTATTTTCATTCTATTTTTTCTTTACTTATTAATGATGATGATCCTAGAAATATGAAGCAAGCTATTGATTCAGAGGATAATGATATATGGAAGAAGGAAATGGTTGAAGAAATGGATTCCTTGGAAAAAAATAAAGCTTGGGATCTAGTTCAGTTACTGGTTGGAAGAAAAGTCGCTAGAAACAAATGGATATTTAAAAATAATTTGAATGCAGAAGGTAAAGTGGATAAGTTCAAATCCCACTAGGTAGGAAAGGGATACTCTCGGGCAGAGGGAATTGATTTTGGTGAAATATTTTCTCGTGTTGCAAAATTAACTTATATTATATTCCTTCTTGCTATTACTGTTGCTTTTTATCTTGAAGTAGAGAAGATGGATGTGAAGACAACATTCCTACATGGGGACCTGGAAGAAGAAATATACATGAATCAACCTAAAGGATTTACAGTAAAGGGTAAGAAGGAGATGGTTTGCAAGCTTAAGAAGTCCCTCTGTCGTCTAAAATAGTCTACAAGGATGTGGTACTAGAATTTCGATACATACATATTGGGACTGGGATTTGTGAGAGGAAAATCTAATCACTGTGTCTACTACAAACATGTTGGAGAATATTTTGTTTATGTAGTATTGTATGTCGATGACATGTTGTTGGTTGGAAACAACATGAATGTTATCAAGGAGGTGAAAACGCAATTATCCTCCTAGTTCGACATGAAGGGTCTTGGTGCTTCTAATTTCATCTTGGGGATGGAAATCAAGAGAAACCATGCAAACTTGGAAAATCTAGTTGAACCAAAGAAAATATGTGGAAACAATATTGCACAAGTTTAAAATGCAAGAATGTAAACCAGTAAAATTTCCTATTCCTGTAGGTTTGATATTATCTACAAAACAATGTCCCACGACTGAAGAAGAAAAATAAGACATGTCCCATGTTCCTTATGCTAGTGCAGTTGGAAGTTTGATGTATTCCATGGTATGCACTATACTAGACATTTCCCATGCAATGGGAGTTTTGAGAAGGCATATGTCAAAACCAGGAAAGGAGCATTTGAAAACTGTGAAGAGGGTGTTTAGGTATTTTCTTGGAACAACAGATAGTGCAATATGTTATCAAGGAAGAGCTAGACATGAAAAAGTATTGAATGTACATGGCTTTGTTGATGCTGAATGGGGTGTATATTTGGATCTTATAATATCTACAAGTGGGTATGTATTTAACCTATTTGGAGGTGCTATTAGTGGGATGAGTAAGAGACAGGCTATAGTGGCACTATCAAGTACATAAGTTGAATACATGGCAACCATTCATGAAAATAAAGAGGTTGTTTGGTTGCAGAGATTGTGTTCAAACATTGGAATTGAACAACAAGCTATAAGGTTAGATTGTGATCGTCAAAGTGAAATATTCCTAGAAAATAACCCTGCTTATCACTCAAGAATGAATCATATTGATGTGCAATTTCACTTTGTAAGAGACATGGTTGAAAGCAAGAAGGTGTTACTAGAGAAAGTTGACACTTTGAATAATGTTGTAGATTCATTGAAAAAATATGTGAGCACTGAGAAGTTCTCTTGGTGTAAAGGAGAAATGGGAATTCATACCCTGGATTGTTGATCCAATAAAATATCATACCCCTTGTATGCAAAGAAAACAACAAGTGGGAGAATGTTGAGTATGTGCTATATTCTTTGCAGGTGTGTGTAGGGGGGGCTGCATCTTTGACCGCACCTATTTTTGGGTTCTTTCTAAAATATGTAATTTAAATCTTGGTTAAGGGATTGGAATCTATTTTCTAATCCGGGTTAACAGATTAGGGTTTTGGATGCTGCAGAATACCTATATTCTATTGTGAGTGGTTAATTATCAACATGAGAAAAATAAGAGGTGCGACCCTAATTTTTGTTGGTTTTCCCAGTTAAGGGTTTCTAGGGTAAATATCTATGCATTATGTGTGAATGTTGTAGTGTAATCTCTATTTTTCTTAAAATAATATGTATCTTTTTCTTCTCTACAACATGATTAAAACTTATAGATTAGCTGGACCATATGGAAAACCCATGTTAGGTAAAGCACACCCACTGGTAGGTATCCCTGCAGATGAAGTGGATGTACGTTTGAGATTGGAACCCATACCTATACCAACTGGAACTGAAGTACCATTTAAACTTCTGTTGGTTATAGGTATTTTAATTGTTGGTATTAGTGTTGAGGTCAAAGTGGAAGCATTACTGCCTCATGTAACCATTTTGAGGTTGCATTCATGTTGTCCCTTGAGCTTCTAATGAAGACAAAGGGTCAAGTGTTGTGTTTTGCGCGTTATTCAAAATTTCAAAAAGAGGGTTAATCTTATCCACTGATGCATGGATAGTAAGCAAAACTGGTTATGAAAGATTTGTTAAAGGTGGATTTATGTGAGTGTTTGTGTGATTTTCTAATGTCTCAATTTCAACTAGAGTAAGATCATAACCTATGTATGTACTCAGTTGGTGATGTAATGATGAATTCTCAGGGTTTGTTTGATGTTGTTCCTCCCTAGTAATATTAAAATGGGTTTAAAATCAATTATGTTTCCAAGTCACTAGGATGGTTTTTTGTGTTTGTCTCTTCTATTTAGCGGGGTCTTCAAATTCCAATGACTCACCTCGCTGCCGCTGTGATTGGAGGATCGGGAGAGTAGCCACTTCAAAATTTTTGATAAAGGGATTTTAGTATAGTGGTATACTTAAGAAAAAAATATAATCAAACAATACTAAAGGTAATCTAGACTCAATAAAAAGCAAAGTGTCCACACAGTAAAAAATGTCCTATGAATCCAAGCAAGCAATCTACTTTCCCAAAGAATCGAAGCTCAATGAAAAGTTGGATTATAGGGCCTTCTTAAACTAGTAGATCTTGAGAAATATCAAGCCTCAAACAATTACTAATAGGGAAGGTGTGAGAAACAGTTACAACAAACTTTAATTACCAAAGGTGCAACTATTGGTTCTTGACCAATCACCATCCCAAGGAATAAAATATTCAAAGTTTGTCTCGAGTACCGCAAGAGTCCCACACTCACTAATATGTTGGTAGATATTAGTGTAGGGACTTACCTACTCCATTATCTATCCTTACTATAAGTTGGTAAAGCTTATTTGATGAAAATACATGCAATAATCAAAATTTCCTTGAGATTTCTAAGCATTTTCCAAGAATTGAGAAAGGAGGAAGAGAGTAGAATACCTCTTGAAGCTAGTTGGTTATACGAGATCCTCTTGCTTGAGAATCCATGGCCTTTAGGCCTCCATTAGAATATTTATTTATAGTTCATTATCTTTAGCTTTACTTCTACTAAATTGAAAAAATTTGAAAAACTTGAAATCTATCTACCAAACTTTGAATTCAAAACTAGATTTGGAAAACAAATTCAAACTCAAATTTTGGGGGAAACTAGAATTGCATCTTATTGAATCAAACAAAAATAATACTTACAACCTTGCCTTGAAAATGTTATCCTTCTCCCTTTCTTTGATCCTCTCCTTTTCCATCCATGGCTTTGACGCCCAAATACCTTTGAATTAGGAGAATTTTTTCCTCCAATCCTTAATTATGCCTTTACTCTCACTTTCTCTGTATTTTACATTTCCCTAAATGCCTTTCTTATATAACATTGGCATTTGTGCACTCAATTTCCAAACATGAATATGGGATTAAATTTTTTCATGAATTTTGGTTATTTTCATCAGAAAACCCATTTTACTTATTTTTCCAGGCATTTGACTTGATTTTCTAGAATTTTAGGACAATTAATACATATGACATGTATTCTTTCCACTCTAAGAATTATGGAAACTGGGTTTTGGCCCTTAAGTGGTCCTGGACTAGGCCTCTTTGGAGCAATATTTGTCTTCACATATTCCTTTGCGGAAGCGATTGTTAGATGAGATATTAAATCTCTCAATTGTTCCAAAGTTGTCTTCATGTTGCACAGAAATGGTAAAATGTGGTTCCAACCTTCACTCTTAAGGGTGGCACAAGTGCTAGTCCTGACAAGGGGCCTCTTGCTTAACAATAACAAATGACAAACAATGTTCACACAGATTGGATGTAAACAAGATTCCATAAGCCGGCTTCTATTTCTTCAATCAATTACAACATTACAATATGAAATGTAAACAACTAAGCTAATCGGCCTTAGCCTGATACACTGTACATAAGTAAATGGTATGCTCTCTATGTGCGATCCTATTCCCTCTCACGGCCTCTACTGAATGAAAGTGCTTGATGAGCTATGGATGAAAGATATTTCTAACTCCCTTCCTCTGTTACTACGCAATGGTATTATACTCTATTCTGTTGCTACTCTTCTCGAGGTCTACTCTGTCCCCAAGACACTCTTCCTCTGTCTGTCGAATCCTCCAGATCCTGCAGTTGTCAGCGCCCTCTAGCTGTGCTGCAAAACCTCTTCCTATGGTGACATCTGTCATGATCCCAACCACCTTCATAACTGCTCATAACTTCGTTAGCAACCATGAACGGCTATCAAGTACGTCGCCTTGACTTCTGTACTTCTTTGACTCTTCTACAATTGTCAGCCCAGCTCCTACACCGACCATACTGCACTTAGTCATCCTTCGACCTTACTTTTAGGATTCTCTTAACTTCTACGGCTTCTAGTCCACCCTGTTCTCCACGCTTGGCTTTCGCCACACTCGTTGGTATCACAGTTCGACAACATAATGCCCATCAATGCCTCCACTTCTGATTCTATCGTCTGTCAACCTCAGACATGTCGACTCTCGACCTCTAACTCCTGTTGACCGCATATCGACAAATTTTGCTTCTGGTTGACTTCTCTCATCGATCAACTTTGACTGTTTCTCCTAGGCCTCGATGCTCCTGCATCAGACTCCCCAAGTGAAAAATAACCCGACTGCTCCGCCAATATCCTGTATTCTTCTTCGGAAATCCATGTCGCTTCCTGAAACTCGTCATCTTTCCATCGGACCAAATATTGATTCTTTCATGAACTTCACGTCCGTTCGACTTCATGTTCCTCTAACACTTCGACGATTTCCTCTTTGTTGTGTCGATTTGGGATCTTCACTATCCAGTCGATGTTTGACACTTCCGCACTGCTGTTGGTTGAACCTTCTTCAAAATTGTATAGATATGAGACATTGAATGTTGGTGAAATGCTCAATTCCTTTGGCAGCTCCAACACACAAGCATTGTCAGAAATTTTCTTCAAAATATTACATGGCCCAATATTCTTCAGCTTCAGCTTGTTGTATGTTCCTGTCAGAAATCTCTCCTTCCGCATATGTGCATAGACTAGGTCTCTTTTGTTGAACGACTGTATCCTCTTCTTTTTGTCGGCTCTCAACCTATATGTCGCATTATCTTTCTCAATGGCCCTTCTCACATCTTCATGCACTTCTTTCATATGCTCTGTGAATGATTATGCATCTGCACCTTTCTTGATCTCTGTCGGTATCTCGACCAAATCTACCACTCCATGTGGGTTCCGTCCTTGAACAATTTGGAATGGGCTCATACTTGTCGACCGATTCACAAAATTGTTGTATGCGAACTCTGCTTGCACCAACACATTCGCCAACTTCTTGGGTTTGTCGGTCATCAAACATCTCAGAAGGTTTCCCAAAATTCTGTTCACCACCTCGGTCTGTCCATCTATCTATGGATGATATACTGAGCTAAACTACAACTTTGTGTCCAGTTTCTTCCATAGGGTTCTCCAGAAATGCCCCATAAACTTGGTATCTCTGTCCGACGTGATACTCTTCGGAAACCCATGCAATTTGACTATATCCTTGAAGAATAGTACAAGAATGCTTGTGGCATCACTCATCTTCCTACATGGAATAAAGTGTGCCATATTCAAAAATATGTCGAATACAACAAATATTGAGTCATTACCTTGTTGCATCTTCCAAAATCCTAGCACAAAATCCATGCTCAGGTGCTCCCATGGGGTATTCGGCATTGGTAATGGCATATACATCCCCGTATTTTGACTTCTTACTTTTTCCAACTAACAAACTCGACATTGTGGTACCCACCTTCAGACATCTGTCGTCATTCCTGTCCAATAATACTTTTCTTCGACCAATGCCTTGGTCTTGTCGATGCCAAAATGACCTGCTAATCCATCGTTGTGCAGTTCTTGGATTAGGTTCTCTCTTACGGATCCTCTGGGAATACACAACTGTTGTCCCCTGAACAGATATCCCTCTTGGATGAAATAATCCAAGTATGTTGTTCGGTCGACACTCCATGGTTCGTTACTCGCCTTCCATGCTTTTGCAAAATCCTTGTCGGTCTCATAATCTGTCTTCATAAACTCTATTCTCGTTGCCTGAACTGTCATCATGTTCAACAATGCAACTCTTCGACTCAGCATGTCGGCAACCTTGTTCGACTTGCTCGACTTATGTCACAACATGAAGGTATATCCCTGCAGGAATTCGACCCACTTCATGTGCCACTAATTCAACTTCGACTGATTATTCAAGTACCTCAGTTCTTAGTAATCTATGTAGAACACAAATTCCTTGGGAAACAAATAATTCCTCCACTTCTTCAACGCTTGGAAAATAGCATAGAACTCTTGGTCGTATACTGAATATTTCCGCTTCGCATCATCCAACTTCTCGTTGCAGAATAAAATTGGTTGGCCCTCCTAGCTCAACACTGCTCCAATTTCCATTCCACTCGCGCCACAATCGACTTGGAAAACTTTGTCGAAATCTAGGAGCACTAACACTGGGCTCTCCATCACTTTCTACTTCAACTTGTCGAAATATTTCTGGGAAGCATATGTCCATTTAAACTCCCCTTTCTTCGTGCACTATGTCAATAGTGGACATATGTGACTGAATCCCCTGATGAACTTCCTGTAGAAACTAGAAATTCCATGGAAACTTCGCACTCATGTTGTGCTTGTTGGTTTTGGACACTCCAATATAGCTTTCACTTTCTCTGGGTGCATCACCAACCCTTTACCCGAGATTACGAATCCCAAGTACACCATCTCTTCCTTCATGAAGAAGCATTTTTGCAGGTTCACCATCAACTTCTCTTCCTGCAACTTCCACGATACTTGTCGAATGTGCTCCAAGTGTTTGACCTTGGTTCGACTGAAAATCAGAATGTCGTCTAGGTACACTACGATGAACTTTCCAAAGAAAGGCTTCAGTACCTTGTTCATCAACCACATGAACATAGTGGGTGCATTAGTCAATCCGAATGGCATGACTAACCACTCATACAGTGCTTCCTTCATCTTAAAGATTTTTTTCCATTCATCTCCTTATCTAACCTGAATATGGTGATAAGCACTTTTCAAGTCGATCTTGATGAAGTGTCTCACTCCAATCAAAAAATACATAAACTTGTCCATTATTGGCAATGGAAAACGATACTTGATCATGATCTTGTTGATAGCTCTGGAGTCTGTACACATCCTTCATTCTCCAACCTTCTTCGGTGCTAGTACTGCTAGTACCATATATGGGCTCAGACTCTCCCTGATCAACCCTCTGTCCAACAACTCTTGGACTTGTCGATTGAGTTCCTGACCCTCTATCAAAGTCATTCTGTGAGGTGCCTTGTTTGGAAAAATTGATCCTAGAATCAAGTCGATCTGATGGGATATGTTTCTTGTCAGTGGCAATCCCGTCGATGCTTTGTCGACTACTATGCTCCTGAACTCATTGAGCATCTTTTCGACTTCGATCAGAATCCTCTCCATTCTCGACCTCTCAACACATGGTCCTTTTGGAATGATGGCGAAACATCCTGACTGTCTCTCCTCCTCTGCAAGGAATTACTTGGCTGAGCATATTAGCACTCGCTTCTCCCAATAGTTTCTCTCTCCCTTTTTGCAGTCGGCTCGATCCTCCTACTTCGGCTTCAAAGTCCTCTGTGTGCCATTTTTACACACTGTGACTTTGTGGGATCGACCATCATAGATCATATTCCGATCATATTTCCATGGTATCCATAACAACAGATGATATGCGTCCATTGGGATTACGTCGCACAATACAATGTATTCAAGTTTCCCAACCTTAAAGTTTATCAGGAACTATCTGGTTACCTTCACATGGAGACCCTTCTGCAACCATGAGATCTTGTATGGGTGTGGGTGTTCTCGACATCTCAAACCCAACTTGTCGATGACCTCTGTCGACAAAAGATTCTCTATACTTCCACCATCAACTATGGTCTTGCAATACAAGTCGCCAATCAACACTCTAGTTCGAAAGATAGCCTTTCCCTGTGTTGGCTCCTTTTCATCTCGTCGGTCAACTTGAACCAACATTATCCTGGCCATCATGGTTCGACCTTTTCTTCTACCATCCTCACTATTGTTGGATGTCGACTCTGCCCTCTTTTCAACTTTCTCATCCCTTCAATGTCTGGGTTTCGACTCTTCTGCAACGTGTAGGTTCTCTAGGCACTCATGTGCCTTGTGTCCGACTCCTCGACACTTATAATAGACTACATCTGGTCTATCAGCTCCTTTTCTATCGGAT
Source organism: Larix kaempferi (assembly GCA_027924585.1). Lineage (NCBI taxonomy): Eukaryota > Viridiplantae > Streptophyta > Pinopsida > Pinales > Pinaceae > Larix > Larix kaempferi. The sequence goes on along the minus strand of BSBM01000697.1, from coordinate 2,135,941 downwards.
GGACCAGTTTGACCATATGCACCTCGACCATGGGTCTCTCGACCATCTCGTCAGTTTCCTTGTGCTTTATCCTTAGTCCATGTCCCTTATGCATGTCAGTTATCTTCGACAGATTCCTTCTTGGCTCTGCTACTTTGGCCTTTCGCGGAAATAGTCTTCGCACCTAGACCAATCATCCTGCCTCTAGTCACTGTGGTTATCCTTGACTGTTTCTCTTCTTCCTTTTGAGTTAGTTGGTAGGATGCATCAACCGCTTTGAACCTCGACAACCTCAACTCGTCCTGTATGGCATATTTAAAGCCATTCACATATCTCGTGAAAACTTCTTCTCCTTCGCCAGTTTTCCCAACCGAATCGACAATCTATAGAACTATTATGTGTACTCCTTCACGGTCATCTCTTTCTGTTGAAATTTTTGCAACTTTGAGAACAAGGAAATCACATAGTCACCTGGAAAGAACATCCGCTTCAGCTTGGCGGCCATCCTTTCCCAAGACTTGATCTTTTTCTTTCCTTTCTTAACTCTGTCAGCCTGTACATTGTCCCACCACAATGAGGCACAACCATTCAACCTTATACATGCAGTTTTAACCCATTTAGGATACTCAATCTGCTCTAAGTCGAAGTATTTCTCCATTTCTACGAACCAGTCAATCAAGTCTTCTGGATCTAGACTTCCTGAGTAGGTATGTACATCCATCTTTGTCCGACCTCTCACCTGCATCAGAAGCTTGATGAGTTTGTCTTCTAGTTCCTCGACTGCTTCTTCCTGTGCTTCCACTTCTTCAACTTCCTCTTCGTTGTGGTCAAGTGCATCGGGAACACATCCACGTCTCTGGGTCTCTTTGATCGCTGGGAATTCACTGGTCAAACTTTGCATTGTTCACATGCACTCATCGAACATTTAATGATTAGCTGTAACTGTAGCGCCACGCGCTCTTTATCCTTCACCTCGGACATTAATGCCTGTATGCGACATTTTCAACCACAGTTGAAACTCCCACTCATCCAATCACAACCAGACTTTCACAACTGTGCACAACTCTACCTAATCGCAACTCAAGTTGTCTAGGCACTCAACCAACTGGCACTCTCCTGGTCACAAGATGCTTCTGCTCTGATACCAACTGGCGCAAGTGTCGGTCCCAACAAGGGGCCTCTTGCTTAAAAATAACACATGACACACAATGTTCACACAGACTAGATGTAAACAAGATTCCAGAAGCTATCTTATATTACTTCAATCAATTACAATGTTACAATATGAAATGTAAAAAACTTATCTAATCGGCCTTAGGCTGATGCACTGTACAGAAGTAAATGGTGTGCTCTCTATGTGTGCGATCCTCCTCCCTCTCACGGCCTCTGCTGAATGAAAGTGTTTGCTAATCTATGAATGAACGATCTTGCTAACTCCCTTCCTTTGTGCCTACGCATTGGTATTCTACTCTGTTCTGTTGCTTCTCTTCCCGAGGTCTACTCCGTCCCCCGAGACACTCTTCCTCTATATGTCGAATCCTCTAGATCCTGCAGACCTACAGTTTTCAGTGTCACCTAGCCGTGCTGCACAACCTCCGCCTATGGTGACATATTTCATGATCCCAACCACCTTCATAACTTCTCATAACTTCCTTAGAAACCACGAATGGCTACCAAGTACGTCATCTTGACTTCTACACTTCTCTGAATCTGCTATAGTTGTCATCCCCATATCCCGCGTCAACCATACTACACTTCATCATCCTTCGACCTTACTTGTCAATTTCTCTTAACTTTTATGGCTTCCAGTCCACCCCATCCTCTAGGCTTGGCTTTCTCCGCAACTCGTCGGTGTCGCGGTTCGAAAACATGTCGACCATCGATGCCTCTGCTTCTTCTTTTGTCATCTGTTGACCTCATACATGTTGACTCTCGACCTCTAACTCCTGTCGACCACATATCAATAGCTTTTGCTCGACTTCTTGGCTTCGAAATCCAATCTTTCTTCCATCTCGTCGATCAACTTCAACTGTTTCTCCTAGGCCCCGATGCTCCTGCATCAAAGGGTGTTAATTTGATTGTTAACATATGACCCCTAATGTGTGAGGTACAAAGCGATGTTGAGTGCCAAAATACATTATATATTTACTTCTTATACTCTTTAGTGATCTAGGAAGGATGGAAAATGAATGGGATCATAGGTGCGGGCGTTGGAAAACCACTTGCAATTCAAACAATTTTTTTTTTCAAATATACAATATCTTGCTCATGTGGGTATAACCATGCTTAGCAGTAAGCAAGCATGGCCACGAACAATACATAATGGATCCACGTCAAAAGTAAGGTTTTCAGAAGTGTAAACATGCACTTTGATGAGTGCGAGAACAAGTCCTTCATTGAAATTTTAACATGGTAGTTTAATGTAATGTCCCTTTTAATAAATTTTATTAAAATGACCAATTTTTCACTTTTTCCCCAATTTTGACCTTTAACTAGTTTGATGTCTAGGTCTCCAAATTGACCCAAATGCTCCCAAATATTCTGATAAGTTATATGAATGATATTAATACTTTAATATGATTTTCATGGATGATTTATGACCCTCCAAAGACTTATGCAAACTTGTTTAATATTCTGGCCAAGGTAGGAGTTTTCAATAGCAAATTGGGGTTCAAATTCCCCCAGGGTAAATGTTGAAAATGGCTTTTCAAATGCTCCCAAACCCACTCGAATTTATGAACAGAGGAAGAGGATATTTAAGGTACATTATTAAGGTCTCGTGTAAATTATTATTCATTTTATAAATCCTGTTATAACCCTCTCCCAAACAACTACAAAATCACTAGTTCAACCCTTGGGGAAATGGCACCAAATCTTATCCACATGCAAATAAACTGAGTAAGATGACTTCAAATGCTTAAGTGCTGGATATGAAAATTGTAATAATCATCAATGGAAGTCCATTCATCATAATTATATCATAGAAACATTCTTTCATTCTAAATCATCAACATTACAATGGCATACATCAATATAGTGGGGAAATTGTCATTGTTTGCTCATTAATAATCACTTTTACATACAACCACTTGGTATTTCAACCTGATACTTCCTGAAGATGAAGAAAAAAGTATATTAATCTTATTACAATCATAAATGGATCATGATAATCTCTCCCAATAAGTACAAGAGCCCACCCAAAGCGCAATCCCTCAAGGAGCATGAATATGCACTAGAAACTGGAAATGGTTGAAGGAATGAGTTGCACTAGAAGAAACCACAAGATTCCCTATAGATTACACCTGTGAATACAAACTCCATTAAAGCTCCATGAAATACCTGAATGGCCTTTCCAAACACCAACTTGGATGGGAATATTTCACCCTTGAAATTGGCTAAGGCAAGAAACTAGTCATCCACTAGCTCTCTCTCTCTCACAAATGCAATTTCTCAAAAATGATAAAAATACATTCTCATGATTGATTCATTTATTTTATAACCAACCTTAGCCTCCTATGGTTCAAATTCCTCCCATTATCTTCTAGATATTTCCACATAGGAAAGGTTCCACATTATGCCACTTGTCTCCCAAGTTCCAACCTTCCACCTTCTCCCAATTCAAGTAGGGGTATCTTTGGCTTCTCCAACTCCCTTGAGCACCAGCTTAGACCCTATTTTTGGGCCTAACATGTCATATTTGTCAGATGCCAGCAATCAGGTTTGAAATTTTTCATAGATGTCATAGATTCCTCATCATTGTTGTCATAGGAGTTAGGGAATCTAGCCCAAGTGTCCACAAACTTCTAGTTTGACTCTTCCTCTTCCATGGAGGTTACCATTCCTTCCAAATTAGACCTATGATGCTAAATGCCATGTGTATGAGCATACCAACTAATCCAAGAATGTTTTCCTTCTCATGTATTCGAAATGGCAAGAGAGAGATGCCATGTGGCATTGAAAAATCAAGCTAGTGTGGGTCCCACATCCTCCATATGTCTTCAAAACCAATTGCCACCTAGAATTTATCTTGGATTTATTTATTAAATACTTGAACCATTATAATGTATAAACATCATTTATTAGCTCCCTTATTACAATTTCAAATGTATCCATCCAACCTAGGGAACTAGTAGGATTGATGGAATTGTCTTGCTATGCAATTATTTGAATGGGGGCATTACATTTAATCTTGCGCAACTCAGGCAGTGAATCGATGAGTGATACAACTATTTTTCCAAGGTCTTCAACTCAAAATGACGATAGTACAAATTTATATCATGTGAATATATGAGTCGATCTTGAGAATAATAAAACACGATCTTATTACCGGTCATTGATGTATACCATTAACAGAAGCGAGGAGATCCACCGATAATGATTGTGGACACCAAGGAACTGAGTATAAAATAGCAAGTTTGAATAGATGTTATGAAGACAAATACTTGTAGAATCAAATAATCAGGGGTCATTGATGTATACCCATTATCATTTACGAGGAACCTTGCCACTAATGACTGGAAGATCCAAGGTACTCTAGGGTTCCTAGATCCATTTCCTAGATGATGATTTGGCGTCGATAGGAATAGATCCATCAGAAGGAGGGCATTAATGCATCCCACATCAATCGATATGAAACATAGATCAATAGTACGATATTATTTGGTAGAGTTGTGATATCCAATGTTGTATACTGACACAAGGAAAGCCAACATGATTGGTAAAGAATATTTGAGGAATGGACAACACTGTTTTAAATTCCCTTGAATACATATCATGATGTAGAATGGACACTTGGAAACATAAGACTCGAGTAACTAACATGAAATATGTAAATGCTAGATGTGTTAATGAAAGCTCCATTGATGACGAGAAGAATAACCTATTGTGAGAAAATCTCCCTACGAATAGGAAGATATCCCCTTGGGATTATAAAAGGCCCCTACTTGCCTACCCAAGAAAAAGAGGAATAGGATAACTTATATTAATGATAATAAAATCAAAAGAAGCTGATTAAAATGTTATACCTTGATGTCCAAAGTAGCAGAACCTCCTTCCAATATTTCCAACATCACCCTTGCAAGACTCATAGGATCATAAGTTTAGTGCTTCCAATATCACCTCCCATAGCTCATGGATGGCTCTCCTTAAGTAGGATTTGGGAGGCCAACCACTAAGAGGAGATTATGGATCTAAGTGAGGAAGATGTGGATCAAGGATCTAAACTATGCCAAGGAGGGAATGTGAGATGGGATTCGAAGGGGTACCACATCCCAAGGTGTGAAAAGTAGTTGGAATCTTTTTCAGGTTTAGGTCCAGAGCGCGAAAAAGATAAAGTGAGCTCGAATGAAGCTCAAAATCGAATACTTTCTCCCTACTGATAAGAAGAGGTTCCCTTAGATTAAACCGGTTTTAACTATGCCTAATGTAAGACAGTATATAACAAATGCACCCTTGAAATCCTAAATCAAACTCATACATCAAGATTAAACGTACTTGAAAATGGAGAATGAATACCACTCACCTTAAATCATACGTTCGTCTCGTAGATGGCTTTAGTCTTGAAGCTCCCAAGTTGGACCTGTCAATATCAAACAAATACAAACAACTGATCTTCCAAATACCTTGAAATATAAGTTAGATCTAAATTCTACCGAATACACTTCATGGCAATGACTGAAACATAATACACACAAAGTGGGAAACAAGACAAGTTATTATTAATCAGAAACTTGAAGACACTTACAAAGAGTTCCTTGATGTCCAAGCAATATCCAGCTCCAAATCTTACTCCCTTTATCTATCTCTGCAAACCTTCTAGGATCATAGGTTTGACACCCTAAATTGTCCTCCCCTTGGCTCATGGATGACCTCTCCTTTATAGCACTTGGAAAGTTAACCATAGGGAGAGTTTAGTGGATCAACCAAGCTAAGCAAGGAGAAGAGGTTGAGATCGAACCAGGTGAGCCAATCCCAAAGAAATCTCTCAAATATTGAAGATCCAAAATCCATGCACAAAGGTTGTTATGAAATTTTCGCACCCTGGAAGCTAAGCAACACGCGAAAATGTTGTCATTTTCATGCCCTAGTAGTTATGCAGCACATGAAAATATGAGATCTTCGCGTCCTGGGATATGGACAGGCCGCCAAAATTAGGGCAAATGATGAGCCCCAAATTAGGTACTCTATAATCCTTTTTATGCCACATAAGCACAATAATGGATAAGGAAAATGCCTTTGTTTGTGGGGTATAATGCATTTGTTTTGATCATTTAATAGAGTAGTTTAGAGGTTATTCTTTTATGCTTAAAAGCGTTTTCTATGAACTGATTATATGGAATTAAGTATGTATGAGCAGGCGTAGGTAATCTAAGAGACAACAAGCAAATCCAGCTCGAGGACTGAAAGACCATAAGTGGCTCAACGCCTTTTTCCTGATTTGTAGAAGAAAACTCCTGTTCAACAGGATCGACATTTAAAAGTATAGAGTTAGGTTATAATTCAGAATAGTTATATATATGTGCCTCTTGGGTAGCAAGGGGTTCCTGTTGGAATTTTTGTAGAACTTATATTCAGCATATGTTATTCGAGACAGTTTTGTTTTAAGACTTTTTTCTGAACATGAAGTTACGATTTTAATGGAAGAAGTGATGTTATTTCAAGCTTTGTGTTTATAAGACTTTTTCCACTCCTGAAATACGGGTTGGAGAGGGCCCCTCCAACACGTAGGTTAGGAGATTCATTTTTACTTCATGTATTTCTCATATGTCCTGTTAATTGACTTAATCATCATCGCATATGAAGTACTTGACAATGGTTTGAATAACATAGCTTTATTTTAGTTCAACAATCATTTCAGCTCAACACTCTTTATCTGTAGTTCGGCAATATTGATTCTGTAGTTCCATAACACGTTTCCGGTAGTCCTGTACATGCATTCTATGCAGGCGTATTTACCTCTTTTTTCCAGCACGTTATATTAATTTTAGACAATGATTCAGATCTGCAATTCCATGCATAGTTCCTTTATCTGAGTTCAATTACATAGGAGTTAATTGCTTTAAGTTCTTTGGATTTGATTAGAGTAAATGATTACCACTTTCATTATTGGATTCAAATAGATGAAGTTTGATTAATTTTCAATACTTCGTTTCTAGTTAAATTTCCAGCTTTTAGTATTTTAGTTCTAGATCAAGTTTCCCAAGCTTTCAGCATTTTATTTCTTAGACTAGATTTACAATTTTCTAGCATTTAATTCTTAGCATAGAGATCTACCAGTTTCAGCATTTCCAGTTCATATGTTTACAATCTTTTTATATTCTTTCATTCTTTGTTTAAAAACATATCACTTCCATTTCCTTTTGAGAAACCTTTAAGATACATCCCAACACCCTAAAACGATGAAGACTATCCTATAGAGCACATACAATGCTTAGCACCTCTTAAGTTTGTACGCTCCCTGGTCGATAATTAAAGTATGCTCCCAGTTTAGCTACCCTAATTAGGTATCCATTCCTGGAGTCCACCACTTTTTGGCGCCGTTGCCGAGGAGGTGCTTAATCCATATGAGACATCTTAAAAAAAAAAACACACACAAAAACAACCAGAAACATAAAAAGTTTACCATGAATGCCTCGATGACAGAGAGATAGATTTGGACGCTTTCTTCCAAACCGCCCTATGAGTAACAACAGTTCTGATAATTCCCAATTTGATTTGCTTCACTCTGAAGATGAGCCTAATTCTAGCAATGATCTAAACCAAGATAACTTTTTTGCTAGCTCTAGCTCCAATACTACTATGGCAGAAAAAGATGAGGAACCTAGAGAACTGTTCACTTTTCCCATTAGTGTACCTCTTGGGGATGACATGATGAAAAATATAAACCCTAATAACTTGCCAAACTTCCATGGTTTGACCTCAAAAGATCCTAACACATTTCTATTTGAATTTGAGGTAGTTTGTAGGCCATTTGGGTACATTACTGATGCACAAAAACTGAGACTCTTTCCTTCTACATTGAAAGACCTATCACTTAGATGGTTCATGAGCCTAGAAGGAAACAACATTTTTACCTGGGACCAAATGAAGCAATCCTTCCTAGAAAAATACAGGGACTACTATAAGGCAAAGGATACAAGAGATGAAACCTTCAAAATGCAACAAGGAGAAAGGGAATCCCTAGAAGACTATGCACAACAATTTCAACTCAGCTACAAACGAGCTAGTCACTGCACCTTAGATCAAGAATCACTGAAACTTGTCCTTCTTAGAGGGATAAAAGAGGAAAATCTAGAATTTTTGAACCTTCTGGGTGATGGGGATATATTCCAGAAAACTTATGACCAAATCCTACAAACCTTCAAAAACTACTCAAGATCCAGGAAAGGTAAAAGTGGGACAAGGGATTCACACCCGTTTACTAGGGGATAAGCATCTTCAGGACCAAACCTTACAAATTCTGATTTAGGGAACCTTCTTGATGACATGAAAACTAATATCCTTCAATCCCTAGCAATGCTACTTGATGCACTTCAAATAAAGAAGAAACAGGATAAAATAAGCCAAGCATTGGCAGTCTTTTGTCCACACTACAGAAAGAAGCATGAGAAGGGGCAGTGCACACTAAACACCATAGAAATATGTGGCCTCTGCACTGACGATCACTCCACTGATAAATGTCCTATGTTTCCCTCGTGCAAGGTTTCTATTCAAGATCCCACGGTTGAAGGTGCAATAGAACAACTCTATTTTGTCAATCAAAGAAGAAATACTTCTACTAGGCCTTACCAACCCAACAACCAAGCCTACTATAATAAGGGAAGTAACCAACAAAATTGGAACTCAGAACCAGCCCCATGGCCATCTCGGCCAGCTCCAAACCAATGGAAACAAAGCCAACCATATCAACAACCTTATTACCCACAATCTTACCTTCCATACCCCCCACCGTTTGCTCAACCAACCATAAATTATGGAAATCAATATCCTTATTCATCAAACTAGAGGGATCCATTGTAGCAGCCACTCATCATGCCGCCCCCACAGAACCAACCACCTCCCAGAAATCCACTAATCCCTTCCCAGCCGATTCCAAACCCTAACAACAACAAACTAGGACAACAACAAACCTATAACAATGAAATCATGCCGTTCCCTACTTATGTATTGGATACCCCGGAAATAAACGAAATTAATCTCAGGTTTGGGAAAATGTTACAAAACACACACATGCAGAATAATCAAGGAGATGAATCTCACAATCAAACAACACAACCTGAAATTCAACATCCAAACGAGCCAAGCCCTTAGGAAGAAGAAATTCGGCTACCCACACAAAATAGAAACCCTCCATTCCCTGAAAAACTTATAGGAAATACAAAAGAAGAAGAGGAAAATGCAATTCTGAACTAACTGAAGCACTTGAACATCCAAATTCCAATTTTACAGGCCATAAGAGATGTTCCAATCTGTAACAAGTTTATTAAAGAGAATTGTTTGAAAAGACCCGGCAGAAGAAGACGTGACCCACCAACTATAAACATAGTAGGCCAGTTAGTAGATTTAATGCTAGGTGTCTTTGTTAACCCCAAATACCTTGATCCAGGCAGGCCAGTAGTCAATGTGACCATCAACAACGGACATATCGCCAGCAGCCTAATTGATTTAGGGGCTGCAATCAACGTAATGACCAAGGATACTATGATAGCCCTAGGAATCCAATCAATGGTCAGACCAACAACTACTGTATTATAGCTAGCTGACACATCAATAGTAAAACCTGAAGGAGTGCTCAAAGAAATCATTATCAATATAGAATCCTGGGAATACCCAGTTGAATTCATAGTCATCAAAGTGAAGAGTAAACTTAATGGGTACCCAATAATACTAGGGAGATCCTGGATGGCAACTGCAGATGCTTACATAGGTTGCAGATCAAGCAACATGACAATCACTAGTGGGAAAGCTAGGAAGAAAATCATGATTTATCCTCCAGCAAGGAAGTCTTCAGACCTTGAATATCAAAACTGGACAGATGATTATAATGACACATCCAACCAAAACATACAACCTGTCCTTACCATTGAATCTGCCCTATCACTAAAAGCCATTGACGAAGATAGTCATTTAGATAGGTTTATTCAAAATGCATCTTCTAATCAGGATATGTTTGAAGATTTTCTTGGCAGATGTTAGCAACAAGAAGAAAAGGTATCAACCCACAACTTTGATAGAATGTGGGCAGAGGTACTCACACTTGAACAACATTCAATTTAGATAAAAACAGTTGAGATAATGCCTGGAAGGACAGTTAATATTAACTTCAATTTGGAGCCAGGACAAGAAGAACAATTACTGAAGGTACTGTCAGACAACAACAAATCCTTTGCATGGACATACACTAACATGAATGGTATCCACCGAGACATCTGCAAGCATTACATCTATATAAAGGAAGGTGTTCTTCCTATCAAACAACCACAAAGAAGAATGAACCCAACATTAAGAGACATAGTTAAGATGGAATTACAAAAGTTGTTAGATGCAGGGTTCATATACCCAATCTCAGATAGTGAGTGGGTATCACCATTGGTTATAGTTCCTAAAAAAGGAAGGAAGTGGAGGATCTATGTGGATTACAGAGAGCTCAATAAGGAAACCAAGAAAGATCACTTCCCTCTCCCATTTATCGACCAAGTACTGGACACATTGGCTGGGAACAATTTTTTCTCATTCTTGGATGGGTTTAGTGGGTACAACCAGATCCTCATCCACCCAGCTGATCAGGACAAAACAACATTCACATGCCCATGGGGCACTTATGCATACAGAGTGCTCCCCTTTGGGCTCTGTAATTCCCCAGCAACGTTTCAAAGGGAAATCTTAAGCATCTTCTCTAATTTTATTAATGATCAAATGGAAGTCTACATGGATGACTTCACACCCTATGGCTAGAATTTCAACCAAGCATTAAAACATCTAGAATTGGTTTTGAAAAAATGCATCAAGATGAGCTTATATCTGAGCAATGATAAATGCATAATGCTCATGGAAGAAGGAATCGTGCTTGGACACCACATTTCACAGAGAGGAATTGAAGTTGATCAAGCAAAAGTCACAGTCATCAGAACACTGTCGCCACCTGTAAAACAAAGAGATGTGAGAATTTTTCTTGGACAAATAGGCTACTATAGAATGTTTATCGCGAGTTACATCAAAATTGTAGCACCAATGTTTTCTCTTCTCACTAAAGATACAGAATTCATTTGGACAAAGCATTGTATGTTATCATTTGATAAACTCAAGGAAAAGACAATCACAACTCTAGTACTCCAAGGACCGAATTGGGCACTTCCATTCCACATCCATTCTGATGCATCGGATAAGGCCATCGGATCAGTCCTTGGGAAAGAAAAAGAGAGGAGACCATATGCCATATATTATATCAGTAAAAACTTGGCAGGAGAAGAATTAAATTATACAGTCACAGAGAAGGAGTTTTTGGCTATCATACATGCCATAAGCAAATTCAGGAACTACATAACTGAATACCAAGTTTTCGTCCACACTGACCATTCAGCAATCAAGTATCTTATGAATAAACCCAATACAAGTGCTCAAATCATTAGGTGGCTACTCCTCTTACAAGAGTCCGACATAACAATTCTAGATAAGCCAAGAAAACACAATGTAGTAGCTGATTTTCTGTCTAGGCTCACCCATGGACAAGACAATGAACTAGTAAATGATAATTTCCCAACTGAGCATCTTTTTGCAATCTCTACAAGAATCCCATGGTTTGGTGACATAGCACTACTTGGGGTCTGGTAAATTTCCACAACATTGCAGCCACAAAGAGAAGAACAGAGTCATGAGGCAAAGTGCCACTTACACATGGATAGAAGGAATGCTTTTCAAAAAAGGACCAGACCAAGTATTGAGAAGATGCATCAGAGAAGATGAATTCCATGACATACTGCATACCACTCATAATGAACCATGTGGAGGACATCATGCTGCAAAGAGAACAACCTATAAAATATGGCAAACTGGATGTTATTGGAAAACACTCCACAAGGACTCCTATGAATACGTTTCACATTGTGATGATTGTCAACGAATGGGGAAGCCAACTCAAAAGGAAGAAATGCCTCTCCATCCACAAATCTCTTTAGAATCATTTGACAAATGGGGAGTTGATTTCGTTGGCCCAATCAACCCACAATCAAATCAGAAAATCTATATCCTAGTATGCATTGACTACCTTACAAAGTGGGCAGAAGTAGCAGCACTTGCAGCAACAAATGAAACAAATGTGGCAAAATTTTTTACAGAGCAAATATTCCACAGATTTGGAGTCCCAAGAGAGCTGGTTTCTGACCAAGGCACCCAATTTACATCCAACCTCATAGAAGACCTGCTTAGAAGGAACAATGTCAAACATAGAAAGTCCTCCTCCTACCACCCTCAAGCTAATGGTCAAGCTGAGGTGACAAACAGAGAACTAGAAAGAATCTTGACAAACACTGTACAAGTCCACAAAAGAGATTGGGAAGACCGATTAAGTGAGGCAGTTTGGGCTTATAATACTACATGGAAGACAACAACAGGCTTCACCCCTTATGAGCTATTTTATGGAAAGAAAATAATGCTTCCCATTGAATTTGAAATCAAAACATTGAGAATTGCAACCAAGTTAAACATGGGGCTTTCAGATATCTAACAAGAATGGATGTTGCAATTAAATTAGCTGGATGAGCAATGCCAACAAGCACTTGGCCACACTGAAATCATCCAGCATCAAAGGAAGAAATGGCATGACAAAAACATCAAGCAGAAAAAGTTCAAAGAAGGTGACTGGGCACTACTCTATGACTCCATATTTCACACATTTCAAGGAAAACTGACAACCAGATGGCTCGGACCCTACATCATTGAAAACATCTATGACATTGGAGATGTCAGAATTAGAACAATAGATGAAGAAAAATTCCCCATGATTGTGAATGGACATAGACTCAAACTCTATAAGACACCAAAATCCAGAGAGGAGTTCACACAGACACTCTATCAACAGAATCTAATGTTGATAGAGAGCCTAGAGCATCATTGGAAAAAACAATTGAAAAAAAATGAAAAAAAAGAAAAAAGAAAAAAGAGAAAATAAAAAAAGAGCAAAAAAAATGAAAAAGAGCAAAAAAAAGAAAAATGAAAATGAAAAAAAAGAGAGAGAGGACAATACAAAAATCCACTCAGGTTCTCACAAACAACATTGATGGACTTGATCCATCCCTATCCAGAACCGCAAACCAATTTCAAAGCAGAACCAGACACAACTTAATAGCAGAACCAAAAAGCAATCTCAAGCGAGCCCGAAAGCAAATTCAAGTGAGCCAGCCAACATTTAGTAGCAGACTAAAAAGCAGACATCAAAAGAACAACAAACAACAATCAGCTTTCAGAATCTACAATCAAGCGAGCCAAGAATCTAAATCAAGTGAGCCAACAGTCAATTCAAGCAAGCCAGAACAGCAGCAAAGCTACCACTACAGAAATCAAATCACCGATTCGGAGCACCAGTACAAACAAAATGTTGATCACAATGAAAATTCATATCAACAAACATTGTAGTCACGCAAGAAAAGGAAACAATTTCAAGAAAACTAGCAATAAAAAGAAAAAAGGAGGCACTACTGACATGACCAAATTAACTACAGACGCACCTGAACTCAACTACAGAATTCTGCGCGCATACAATCAAGCATGAATCATACACTCAGGTATGCTAAGCATGGAAGGTAATCACTTAACTCTTTATTTTATTTTCAAATCAAATCATCACCCCCCACAAAACGGTTATTTTCCAAAGTTGAGGACAACTTTTAAGTTAATTCGGCGGCACGGTTCAGAGTAACCTCACAGAATCATGATTACTACCATTAGACATGTCAGCGAATGACAACCCCCGCATCTAGCTACCATATCCCCCAATTATCGGAGCAGAAGTGCAATGTACAATGATGAAAGGAAATGCAAGGTGCAATAATGGAAAGGAATGTATAAGGAAACAAGTACGATGCACGATGATCGGGATAAGTGCGTAAAAATAGATAAATAAGGAAGCATAATCTACAAAAAGACCCAGTTTTGCAATACAAGCTTTCCCGAAGCAAGAAAATCAAAAGTGCGTGTTGTCACTCAGCCAGCAAGCTGTCCTCGAACCTGTGATTAATCCCGGCTAGTTGAGGTAAGTGAGCCACACTCAAAGTTTTTGGTTTGTCGATTATAGTATAGAAATTCATGATGACAAAGGGGTTCAAAATGAGTGAGCCGGAGGATCACAAGCCCATTTATGAAAACCCATAGGTTTTATCAATCCTCCGTAATGCAAGATGGATGCCCTTCATCTCAGGACTAAGAGGGTCCAATACTGAGGTGGATTTAGAATTCACAAGGAACTTGAAGCACATCAAAGATGAACAGTTTGTCACCCGGGTAAGGGGACTACATATCAGACTGGATGAGGAGGAAATTGGGAAATACACAGGGCTTCCCATGAGTCTACACTGGAGTAGATATGACTGGGAAACCAGAGTGCAAAGGAAGCCTTCTTCGGACAGGGGGAATTCTATGAAGAAGACAAGAATGGAGTCAAAAGAATCACCATGCCAGCACCCTGGGACGAGATAGCCTCTATCATTCTTAAATATGTAACGTGCTCAGGGAGGCTTAGCTATGTCCCTATCTTCCACTTCTGAATTTTGGAGCTTCTGAGACACGGGAGCCATATCACACACAATATCAACATTCCCTATTAGCTTCTCTAGTCTCTGGGAGAAATGAGCAAAAAGGTAGTTGAGAGAAAAGAAGATGCACTAGAACACCATGGGCTAATCAAATTGATAATTTGTGAAGAGTTGATGGTACAGGTTCCAGAGCTCTCATGGGAGGAGTTTTTATTGGTCTCAGCTGAAGATGTACAGAGAATGAGGGGTACACCTAATATAGGCATACCCCTAGCTTCTCGGTCAAAAGAAAAATCCGCTTCTGCATCAGGAGCTAAGAGAAAGATTGATCTGGATAGTGACAATGAAGTTATGGTCGATACCCTGATAAGATTTAAACATTCAAATGATGCCTCCCGCCAAAAAGAATCAGGAGTTTACACCAGCAGGAAAGGGGCAAAATGGCGAAGTAAAAGGATAACACAATAGCCCAAAAACGAATAAGAAAAGAGGGTAGAAAAAGAGCCCAACCCCATAATTCAAAACTTATCTGATGATGACGAGTGGGTAGACCAGGATGACCCAACTACACCATACGAACAAGATTCTTACCAATGGAACCCTACTAATCAAAATGTAAACCTTGTAGTCACTGACCAGCTAGCTGAGGCATTGACAAAACTAGCAAAAGTTAGGGAGGAGTTGGCAGCATTAAAAATTGAAGCAAGGATCCAGAGAAGCCAACCAGCTTCACTAGCAACCCCACTGTTTGCACATGAGAAGACCCAGATTTTGAAAATGCAGCACGTAGGAGAGTTAAGCTGGAAGAACAACAAAATCTAGCACTGAAGGAGAAATTGGGCCAATCTTAGACAGAATTGGCTCAGAAAGACCAGAGAATTCAACAATTGGAGGACACATTGACTGTCACTGCTAAAATTTATGATGGAATACTGCAACTCAGACCACCTTCCAAAATCTATACGATTTACTTAAAGGAAAAGTGGGGAAATTTCCAGCTACAGAGGTTAAAGCAAGGCCTGCCTCTGGAATTGAACACTTCAAGGGAATTCGTGGACACTTATCTGAGCTGCACAAAGTTGGAGAAAGATCAATTGTGCGAGTTTTTCTTGCACAACTTCATGGTACTGAGCTCACCTAACTGGTTACCTAATCCCTATGTAGGTGATTTCCAGCTAAGAGCATTATGCTCCTGAATGAACCACGAGTTCAAGAGGGAACAAGACGCTCACCTCTATCTTGCTGAGAAGTATCAAAACCCGTTATGGATCAGAGTCGAGGCATCTCATCCTGAAAAAGTAATTTAGGACCACGAGACTATCACCACAGATGAGGAGTTAATTCCTATCCTTCTTGGAAAACAATAGGATGCAGTAATGCATTTTGACCTCACCCTTCAGTGCACATACAAAGAAGTGCAGGAAGCCATCAGTGAGAGGTGGGAAATAATTGTAGAAGATTTGAAGAAGAAGGAGCCACACTCCCCCCTTAGGTTAGAAACGACACTCACTAAGGCCAAGTTATACATGGAATCTTTAATAAAACACTAGCTCATATGGATAGGCATGAAGCTCAGTCCACCATTCTTTCTCCCATTAACTATCAAAGCACAAATTGACAAGGAGGAAGAGAAAAGAACATGGGGCAGAGATGACCTAACCCAGGGCTATCATAGGCAGGCAGGGGCTCCCAGGATCATTTCCTGGGACATCAGAGAAGCTATCCAAGAAAAAAATGTGTCACCCAGGGATGGGTGAATCATTCAGTCTAGGGGAGATGATGAGCCCCAAATTAAGTACTCTATAAGCCTCTTTATGCCACACAAGCACAATAATGGATAATGAAAATGCCTTTACTTGTGGGGTATAATGCATTTGTTTTGATTATTTAATAGAGTAGTTTAGAGGTTATTCTTTTATGCTTAAAAGCATTTTCTATGACCTAATTATATGGAATTAAGTATGTATGAGCAGGCACAGGTAATCTAAGAGACAACAAGCAAATCCAGCTCGAGGACTGAAAGACCATAAGTGGCTCAGCACCTTTTTCCTGATTTGTAGAAGAAAACTCTTGTTAAATGCTATGAATATTAAATATTGTATTAAATTAATCAGTAAATTATTAATTAGTTTAATTGAAGGGACGTAACCCTTCTTAAGAATGCTCAAACCTTATAAAAGGCGAGCTCTTGTAAAACGTTAAGCATCTTATCAATTCAATAATATATCTTTTTATTCAATATGGATTTCGTGTCCTAGTTTTTCTGTTGCATTTGGTATCAGAGCTCGTTTGGCTCTCAGCAAGTCTTCTCTCTAGTGTTCACTGCATGAAGTTTCTCGTGCAAGGATCTCTCCAGCATCCTCCACTCCATTCATCTCTCGTATCTCCTCCATATTCCACTCTTCTGCCCTACTCCATGTCTACCTCTCTTCTGTTTCGCTGCACCCACCATTCCGACTCATCTATCTCCCTCCAATTCGCTTCCATATCCACCGTGCTTATTCTCCCCTCGTCCCACCCCTCTCGTTTCACCCTTCACCCCGTGTTCTCTTGTCCCTCCCACTGCTGTACCACCATTCCGCCTGCAGCTCTCCTGTCACGTACCCAAAATTTCGTAAAAATTTAAAAATTTTCTAAGTGGTTTAATTGTCCATAATTGCTATGCGGAAGTATAAAGTTTAATATTTTAAATTTACTGTTTTAAAATAAAATACAACATCCAAGTAATTCACATTCTATCAGTAATTATTTAATTGTCTCAACGACAATTATCACAACACTTTAGGAAATTCAGTCGTATTCACAACTCTAAATATGTAATACAACCTATTTTATGAAATCTCTTTATCACCCGTTGGACCGTTATATGAGTAAGTGGACAATTTATACTTGATCAATTATTTCCCATAGTCCTGAAATTAATAGCAACTAACCCATTCATCATTGTTTACATACAAAGATTTCTAACTTGATTTTACTTATCAAATGGGTTTCTAATGACTCATATGAGACACATCCAAGGAATGCATTATTACATATAAATAATCAACATATCAATGCATGAACACATAACTTGCAAGGTACACCTAAAAACATTTGATTTCAACACAAGTACACACATATGCAAAATCAAGTCATACACAGGAGAACAAAAGTAACGTGGTTCACCTGTACACGGGCTAGTCCACAAAAGTGTGTGCATCTTTATTCATTCTGAGAACATAGTGTTTACAAGCTGCAACTTTAGTTGTTGCCATAGTAATTCCTCATCATCTCTCTTGAATGGAGAGTATCTTCCCATATCCAAAACCTATCTCAGAAGCGTTACAGGGGATTCACCCGCGCTATCGAGACTAGCATATAACGATATACACCAATAAATAAATTTTAAGTCAATTTCGATACAACAATACTACATAACTATCTAGCATAAGTAATAGAATGAAATTTCATGATTTCATAATAACAATCGAGAATCCTGAGATAGAGGATCTACAATTTCTAGTCAATACATAAGTTAGATATTCTGCATACTAATATAACTAACTATACAGGAAACAAACCCAGTAAATTCAAAAGTACAGATATCTTCGCTTTCAGTTTCCTCCAAGGATAGACCTAGCATTTTCATTTAACAAAAGCGAATCTGCAGTGATAATTCAACCAAGAATTCGATAACCCAAAGATCTAGAGATCAGAGATCTCACACTTCGGTTGCAACATGCAACCAGTCTATCTACGCTTATCTCATAGCGACTTTCAAATATAGAGCAGAGTGTATATGGAAACAACAAGAACAGAGTGTAATTAGAATTCATACTTACATCTGGATCTCAACTAAACATACTACAGGGCATTTTTTTTTTTCTGGAATTTATGCCGGTCACAAAGAGGTTCTCATAGCGAATTTTCTAAACAGAAATTCCCTTTCTAAGCAGCATATCAAATCTAGAAATGAACAGGAAGCTATGGTTTCTATACTTCTTACAACAATTTACAAGGTATACGCCATCTCATTCTGCAATAATATAAAACATAGATCCGAACACGTTTTCAATAAAACAACAGAGATCTAGCATTTTTATCCAGCAATATTAAGAAAACAAATATCTGACCTGGAATATTGCTATGTAGATCGCATCCATACAACAAACTGAAAGACTAGAGTAGTGAACCATGCAAGAGATGGAATCGCTAGGATAAGGATTGATAATCTATTACCTAGATTGAAACTAGAAAGCAAAGTAATATACCTAATTCAATATTAAACCAAGCAAAGCTTTCATAGAAGCCAACGACCTCTTGGATCAGATGCACAGAACTACTCTGCATCAAAATGTCACAAGTACTATCCGGCATAATCAATACGCAGGTCTAAGCGATTCCTATTCGACATTCATCAACAGTCAAAGATCTACCGACTTCGTAATATAAATATATTTAACCATAGATTCCAGACCTATATGGATTGAAGTCCTTTATGATAGCAGCAGAATATTTTACAGGTAGCGTATAGGTCATTTTAACGCTTTTATCCACACACAGGCAGAAAATAAATCATGATTTCATCCACAATACAGATCCTAAGAAACATATATATTTCGACGGCATCTAGCATTTCCAGGATTTTATGATTACGCATAGAGGTCATGACAGAGGTCCTCCCAAAACCATACGACAAAGCTTATTCAATAGTATACAAAACATCTAGCATTTTCCCAAGCATTCCTCGCTTCCGAAATACAAGAGAGATATGAAATGCAGGGATTCTTCATGGCGATCATGCAACAGGGTATTCGACAGCCGCATGAATAAAAATGGTATTTAACCAAACAGAGAATAAAACCCTCAACAGAGAAATAATAAGTTCCACAAGGAAAAACAACCTCTCCCCTGTGCGTTTCCCAAATATGAAAACAGATTTATGAATTTATTCAACATGAAATCAGAAAAACCAGCGTCTTCAACCAGACAGAGAAATAAAACCCTCAACAGAGAAATAATACGTTCAACAAGGAAAAACAACCTCTACCCTGTGTGTTTTCCAAGAATACTCTGCTCGATAATGTTTTTGAACAGTTACATTACTAGCGAGAAAAAGGGAGGAGAGTAGTTCTATTGAAGACCAACCCTTGTAACCAAACATGCATTTCACGGTTTTTCCAAGTATGGTGTGCATAAACCACAATGAATTAAAACGAAACAACGCATGATATGTAAATCTACATATATAAAATTCCCTTTTTTTTTTTTTTTTGTTTAATCCAGATAAAAATACGATTCTACTCAGACATTTTAACCTATTTTCCAATTCTACGATGCTAGCAATGTGAACGGATTACCAAAATTCCTTTTCTATGAAACAATCAATAGCTACTAAGAGTCGGGCGTTAAAAAGGAACAACGAAAACTTAACTGATACATTTCGCTATCCCAGGAGATGGTTATCTCACTCCTTCAACCACAACTGTGATGCAGACATTCAGCGTTCAAATAAATTTCATAGAGCAAGACGTCCAACGCATCTACCCGGGTTTCCTCCTCAGCACCAAGAAGATACAGGGCGTAAAAATAAAATCCACCAAAGATCCCCCTCTTTTCTCCAAAATGTTTCATCATTTATATAAATTAAAAAACTCAGGGTGCGAGCTCCTGTGAGCTGCCCCTCTCTCCAAACGTAAGAGTTATCTCTCTGCCAAACCATGCATTCATATGATAGCCCTGAAGAGGACCACGCGTTGATGACAAAAACTATCACCCCGCCATACCTCAGACGCTAACTGGAAAACTTACTCTGCCAACAAGTGATGTCCGCTAGGGATAAGCTTTTCCCTCCTCCTTTCCTTTTCGCAAATGTGTGACCTTTAAAGTTATTTGTTCAACGAGATTCCCCTCAAAGTGGCTAGAACGAAACCCTAACAACCTCTCTCTCCACTATTTTTACAATTGTCAAACTTTCTTTAAGTGATGGCGATTCGGTTGAGAGACATACTTGCTTAAATTACTCCACTATTTTATCTTCCATGACACCCATCCTATGGAGTGGTTAGCGTGGCACTTCATCGAAATCCTCCCTCCAACTCATACGTTTTCATTTATTACAAACCAAAATGTTCCCTTCCGAACAATTGTCAAGTTAATGCTGCGAAACGTAAGCCTTGAGCTCTTAACGCCGAGCAGTGTAAGCGTTGAGCTCTTAAATTTCTGAGTGAACCTTTGCTGATGTAATTTAATTACATGTAGAGCATGTGACGTATATGAAATGCAACGTGTTTATGAACTGTAGTCATATTTAGGTTTTTTAAAATATTTACTCAGTGTTCGGTACACACACAATATTTTATATAACATGTATATACAAATGTATTACATGTATTATCTCCAATTGATATCAGCGAGAGAACTTTTCTTCGCAGAGATGAAGCCACTGGTGAGGCGAGTGGTGTCTTAAGTTCATGAAAAGGCACAGTTAAATGATCTAATAAAAGTAAATGCCTTAATTCTCCACTTACTGGAGTGCTCCATTCGTGGAGACACGCCTTCCATAAAGTATTTACGAATTTATTTAAATTAGTTTTATATTTTCAAATCTTGTAATCGTTTAATAGCAAAATAGTTCGGTCTATTTACAATTTTCCTAAGCACCTTGTAGCTATAAAGAATGCCTCTACCAAATTGATTATTTTTAACCCGCTTCATTGGTTATCTAAAAACTTCAACGACCTTGCAAAATTTGTCATCGAACTTTTATTACTAGATGTATATATACATTGAACTTAGCATTCATAAGGTTCATAAATAATTTCTAATGGCAATAATGCCCTCATTAATCTTACCAAGAGACTATAGTATGTTGAAACGTTTCACTAGCTAGGTCGTCAAGCTTCAACCCCTCCATAAGGTGATTTCAAAATTTATAATAAGGTTTTAATCGTACCTCATCCAAGGGATAATCCTCCTCTTGTTCTTTATGTGTATATAATTATTGTATGACTCATACATAAAACGATGTATATAATATTTCAAGATCATTTTAATCTCCCAATCCTGGACTATTTTATATAATAAGCAACTTTTGCATAATTGTAATTGTCACTTGGATTTGTAAAAGGAATAAGAAAGAGATTATCTTTCTCCCACCTTATGCTTTAGGTGAAAACGTTTTTGGAAATAGAATTAACTTTATAATATTATTTGGAATTTCCTTTTCACCTTTATCTCAAGGTCATATATATATATATATTACAAACACTTAGTTTTAGAACTTTTTTGGGTTAATAAGGATACTTTCTTTGATACTCTTGTCATAGTTCATAGTATCTAGCGATAACACTTAACCAATATGTGAAGCTTCTTTAAGAGTTCTTTCTAACATCCTCTCGTAGGGTATGATTTATATAGTCCTTAAGGACAATAGTTGACCTTTTGATACTAAAAGGTAATATGAAAATAGAATAGTAGTTATGTATCTAAATAACCACTATCGCCCGATCGTCTATTTACGATGGTATTATCTAGAAATATTTAAAGTTATCATGTAAATGCTTGAGATACTAAGATGACACCTGTCATCTACTCATGCTCTAGCTACCACACCTTCTTCCTTAGTGGATTCACTTTGCTTTTTAGTAAGCTGCATCTGTCCGGTTAAGAGTAATTCACAACAATACTTTTCAAGGTCCATTGGTGGTGCCTTGGCCTTGAACTCCTCACCATGGCCTTTTACAAAATTCATAACTACTTTTACAAGAGTAATAACAATTAGGGTCGAATTTTAGGGATGTTACACACGCCACCCCTTAAAGATAAAACCGTCCTCGGTGTTCAACAGTTTGTCTTTTGCGTCCATTCATCATCTTTCGCTTACTTTTGCTCTTAAGGTTTGGTTGTCTTTACATCTTTGCGATTTCAGCAAGCTCTCTTCAATTGTAACCTGCACATTGTACAACTCGTACAAGATTTTTCAGTATTTTTCAGTATAACATAAGTATACAAAATTTCAAAATAGCAAATTTTTATCATTCATCCTCATCCTTGATGAAATATTTGCTTACTTTAGCATTCATAACATTCTCACATAAATACATGTGATAGTCCAGCTACAAGACAATCATTATCATCAACTCATATCATAAAACAATTCTTTCAACTAAGCTTTGTAATCACCAAACCTCTTTGTACTTCCTCAATCATGGAGACTTGCATACAAAACTCTTATGTATTTTCTGCAATCGTGAAGACTTGCCATACAAAAACCTTTTATGTATTTCCGCAATCGTGGAGACTTGCCATACAAAACATGAGTCTTCTGTAACTCAGCCGGAAAACCTTTGCATACAGCAGAAATATGACAGTCTTACTCTGCAACTCATTACATAGCTTCCCTTCATCGAATCTTCTTGTGGGCTCAGTTCTAACACCACAAGGAAAAAAAATTTAGTCTCCTCAGAGAACCTCTTGTGTGCTCCGTTCTAACAACACAAGGAAAAATCGTGAGCCCTTCCTCTGCTCAATTCGCTGGATATAAAGTTTGCCTAGGACTTTTGGGTCAGTATAACATTCAACGAGCTACCCACCTGCTATGTTCCACTTCCATGGGGAACATGACCACAATTTGGGGAAGTTGCACCCTGCAACAGCTAGTAAGTGAGTGCAAGATGCAGCCTCTACTTGAGTTCAGGAAGTATTATTTTCCCCTCAAGCCTTCTCATTTGAGTCCGAGAAATTTACTAAGTAACAATCATTTAGTATTTCTTGCATTCCACATGCGACATAATACCAACAAAATATTAACGAATATATCTCATTCTATGCATTTTGATGGCTACACATCATCAATCGTAAGTCTTACCACCAGTCATGATCCATAAAGCCCTGTAAAAATAAAAATGCAAAGTAAATTATTACTTACTCTTGAGCGATTTAGCTCAACTTATCTATATAAGTGGTTGTATAATCCATGTTCCCCTTGGATTATGATATTGGTCATGATCCAAAATCTCCTCCTGAAGTGTTAGTATAAGGAAAATTTTTCTTTGCTTCAAAAGTTCAACAACTGAACTCATTAGTTTCATAACATGATATACATGCTCATTCAATAACTTATGCATCAAATAATTAGTAACCATCACTTCTACTCACAAATATTTTACCTGATTATCTTCTACATATCTACGAAGAAATATTTATGAAGTGGCATTATATGAACTAACAATCATGCATTGTATTTGAGGGTGTTTAACTGACTTTGCTTAATCAAACAAACTTACTTCATTGAAGTATACAAATAAAACTGATACTTTTAACTTAGAGATGCTCATAGGTAACATACGTAGTAAACTTTGATAAAAATGCGGAAAATATATGATACTTCTATGAAATTACTTATTAGTCGGCATGTCTCAAAATCTTTTGTTCTGTCAAGGTAATAACATAATTCAGCTAAGTTTTCCATATCCTCGTCTATTTCTTCTATTTTAGTACTTTTAAAATTATGAATCAACAATCCTATAAGAGATTATAGTGCTTCTATTTCTTTTAACAAGGTTAACCAACTTAATAAATCATAATACAGAATTCGTTACATTCACATGTACGAAAATTATTTCCACTAAATATTCCACGATAATCATGTGAGTACCTACATCTTTCTTCTAGAAAAGAAAACTTTCGACAAGGATAACATACCTCCTTCAAATGTTGAGATACTTATCTTTACTCCCTTGAACCTGGATGACATTAACTCCTCGTTCATTCAAATCCCATGCATCCAGAAACAAAAGATCAATTTGATTAGTCAATTTTTATACCTATTTATTTCATGTTGAGCCCATCAGGCCCGAGTGTTGTAACCTACAGCTCTGATACCATATGTCACGTACCCAAAATTTCGTAAAAATTTAAAAATTTTCTAAGTGGTTTAATTGTCCATAACTGCTATGCGGAAGTATAAAGTTTAATATTTTAAATTTAATGTTCTAAAATAAAATACAACATCCAAGTAATTCACATTCTATCAGTAATTATTTAATTGTCTCAACGACAATTATCACAACACTTTAGGAAATTCAGCCGTATTCACAACTCCAAATATGTAATACAACCTATTTTATGAAATCTCTTTATCACCCGTTGGACGATTATATGAGTAAGTGGACAATTTATACTTGATCAATTATTTCCCATAGTCCCGAAATTAATAGCAACTAACCCATTCATCATTGTTTACATACAAAGATTTCTAACTTGATTTTACTTATCAAATGGGTTTCTAATGACTCATATGAGACACATCCAAGGAATGCATTATTACATATAAATAATCAACATATCAATGCATGAACACATAACTTGCAAGGTACACCTAAAAACATTTGATTTCAACACAAGTACACACATATGCAAAATCAAGTCATACAAAGGAGAACAAAAGTAACGTGGTTCACCCGTACACGGGCTAGTCCACAAAAGTGTGTGCATCTTTATTCATTCTGAGAACATAGTGTTTACAAGCTGCAACTTTAGTTGTTGCCATAGTAATTCCTCATCGTCTCTCTTGAATGGAGAGTATCTTCCCATATCCAAAACCTATCTCAGAAGCGTTACAGGGGATTCACCCGCGCTATCGAGACTACATATAACGATATACACCAATAAATAAATTTTAAGTCAATTTCGATACAGCAATACTACATAACTATCTAGCATAAGTAATAGAATGAAATTTCATGATTTCATAATAACAATCGAGAATCCTGAGATAGAGGATCTGCAATTTCTAGTCAATACATAAGTTAGATATTCTGCATACTAATATAACTAACTATACAGGAAACAAACCCAGTAAATTCAAAAGTACAGATATCTTCGCTTTCAGTTTCCTCCAAGGATAGACCTAGCATTTTCATTTAACAAAAGCGAATCTGCAGTGATAATTCAACCAAGAATTCGATAACCCAAAGATCTAGGGATCAGAGATCTCACACTTCGGTTGCAACATACAACCAGTCTATCTACACTTATCTCATAGCGACTTTGAAATATAGAGCAGAGTGTATATGGAAACAACAAGAACATAGTGTAATTAGAATTCATACTTACATCTGGATCTCAACCAAACATACTACAGGGCGCTTTTTTTTTTTGGAATTTATGCCGGTCACAAAGAGGTTCTCACAGCGAATTTTCTAAACAGAAATTCCCTTTCTAAGCAGCATATCAAATCCAGAAATCAACAGGAAGCTATGGTTTCTATACTTCTTACAACAATTTACAAGGTATACGCCATCTCATTCTGCAATAATATAAAACACAGATCCGAACACGTTTTCAATAAAACAACAGAGATCTATCATTTTTATCCAGCAATATTAAGAAAACAGATATCTGACCTGGAATACTGCTGTGTAGATCGCATCCATACAACAAACTAAAAGACTAGAGTAGTGAACCATGCAAGAGATGGAATCGCTAGGATAAGGATTGATAATCTATTACCTAGATTGAAACTAGAAAGCAAAGTAATATACCTAATTCAATATTAAACCAAGCAAAGCTTTCATAGAAGCCAACGACCTCTTGGATCAGTTGCACAGAACTACTCTGCATCAAAATGTCACAAGTACTATCCAGCATAATCAATACGCAGGTCTAAGCGATTCCTATTCGACATTCATCAACAGTCAAAGATCTATCGACTTCGTAATATAAATATATTTAACCATAGATTCCAGACCTATATGGATTGAAGTCCTTTATGATAGCAGCAGAATATTTTATAGGTAGCGTATAGGTCATTTTAACGCTTTTATCCACACACAGGCAGAAAATAAATCATGATTTCATCCACAATACAGATCCTAAAGAAACATATATATTTCGACGGCATCCATCATTTCCAGGATTTTATGATTACGCATAGAGGTCATGACAGAGGTCCTCCCAAAACCATACGACAAAGCTTATTCAATAGTATACAAAACATCTAGCATTTTCCCAAGCATTCCTCGCTTCCGAAATACAAGAGAGATATGAAATGCAGGGATTCTTCATGGTGATCATGCAACAGGGTATTCGACAGCCGCATGAATAAAAATGGTATTTAACCAAACAGAGAATAAAACCCTCGACAGAGAAATAATACGTTCCACAAGGAAAAACAACCTCTCCCCTGTGCGTTTCCCAAATATGAAAACAGATTTATGAATTTATTCAACATGAAATCAAAAAAACCAGCGTCTTCAACCAGACAGAGAATAAAACCCTCAACAGAGAAATAATACGTTCAACAAGGAAAAACAACCTCTACCCTGTGCGTTTCCAAGAATACTCTGCTCGATAATGTTTTTGAACAGTTACATGATTAGCGAGAAAAAGGGAGGAGAGTAGTTCTATTGAAGACCAACCCTTGTAACCAAACATGCATTTCACGGTTTTTCCAAGTATGGTGTGCATAAACCACAATGAATTAAAACGAAACAACGCATGATATGTAAATCTACATATATAAAATTCCCTTTTTTTTTTTTTTGTTCAATCTAGATAAAAATACGATTCTACTCAGACATT
Source organism: Larix kaempferi (assembly GCA_027924585.1). Lineage (NCBI taxonomy): Eukaryota > Viridiplantae > Streptophyta > Pinopsida > Pinales > Pinaceae > Larix > Larix kaempferi. The sequence continues at coordinate 2,108,651 of BSBM01000697.1, read as the reverse complement.
TTAACTTATTTTCCAATTCTACGATGCTAGCAATGTGAACGGATTACCAAAATTCCTTTTCTATTAAACAATCAATAACTGCTAAGAGTTGGGCATTAAAAAGGAACAACGAAAACTTAACTGATAAATTTCGCTATCCCAGGAGATGGTTATCTCACGCCTTCAACCCCAACTGTGATGCAGACATTCAGCGTTCAAATAAATTTCATAGAGCAAGACGTCCAACGCATCTACCCGGGTTTCCTCCTCAACACCAAGAAGATACAGGGCATAAAAATAAAATCCACTGAAGATCTCCCTCTTTTCTCCAAAATGTTTCATCATCTATATAAATTAAAAAACTCAGGGTGCGAGCTCCTGTGAGCTGCCCCTCTCTCCAAACGTAAGAGTTATCTCTCTGCCAAACCATGCATTCATATGACAGCCCTGAAGAGGACCACGCGTTGATGACAAAGACTATCACCCCGCCATACCTCGGATGCTAACTGGAAAAATTACTCTACCAACAAGTGATGTCCGCTAGGGATAAGCTTTTCCCTCCTCCTTTCCTTTTCGCAAATGTGTGACCTTTAAAGTTATTTGTTCAACGAGATTCCCATCGAAGTGGCTAGAACGAAACCCTAACAACCTCTCTCTCCACTATTTTTACAATTGTCAAACTTTCTTTAAGTGATGGCGATTCGGTTGAGAGACATACTTGCTTAAATTACTCCACTATTTTATCTTCCATGACACCCATCCTATGGAGTGGTTAGCGTGGCACTTCATCGAAATCCTACCTCCAACTCATACGTTTTCATTTATTACAAACCAAAATGTTCCCTTCCGAACAATTGTCAAGTTAATGCTGCGAAACGTAAGCCTTGAGCTCTTAACGCCGAGCAGTGTAAGCGTTGAGCTCTTAAATTTCTGAGTGAACCTTTGCTGATGTAATTTAATTACATGTAGAGCATGTGATGTATATGAAATGCAACGTGTTTATGAACTGTAGTCATATTTAGGTTTTTTAAAATATTTACTGAGTGTTCCGTACACACACAATATTTTATATAACATGTATATACAAATGTATTACATGTATTATCTCCAATTGATATCAACGAGAGAACTTTTCTTCGCAGAGATGAAGCCACTGGTGAGGCGAGTGGTGTCTTAAGTTCATGAAAAGGCACAGTTAAATGATCTAAGAAAAGTAAATGCCTTAATTCTCCACTTACTGGAGTGCTCCATTCGTGGAGACACGCCTTCCATAAAGTATTTACGAATTTATTTAAATTAGTTTTATATTTTCAAATCTTGTAATCGTTTAATAGCAAAATAGTTCGGTCTATTTACAATTTTCCTAAGCACCTTGTAGCTATAAAGAATGCCTCTACCAAATTGATTATTTTTAACCCGCTTCATTGGTTATCTAAAAACTTCAACGACCTTGCAAAATTTGTCATCGAACTTTTATTACTAGCTGTATATATACATTGAACTTAGCATTCATAAGGTTCATAAATAATTTCTAATGGCAATAATGCCCTCATTAATCTTACCAAGAGACTATAGTATGTTGAAATGTTTCACTAGCTAGGTCGTCAAGCTTCAACCCCTCCATAAGGTGATTTCAAAATTTATAATAAGGTTTTAATCGTACCTCATCCAAGGGATAATCCTCCTCTTGTTCTTTATGTGTATATAATTATTGTATGACTCATACATAAAACGATGTATATAATATTTCAAGATCATTTTATCTCCCAATCCTGGACTATTTTATATAAATAAGCAACTTTCGCATAATTGTAATTATCACTTGGATTTGTAAAAGGAATAAGAAAGAGATTATCTTTCTCCCACCTTATGCTTTAGGTGAAAAATTTTTTGGAAAAAGAATTAACTTTATAATATTATTTGGAATTTCCTTTTCACCTTTATCTCAAGGTCATATATATATATATATTACAAACACTTAGTTTTAGAACTTTTTTGGGTTAATAAGGATACTTTCTTTGATACTCTTGTCATAGTTCATAGTATCTAGCGATAACACTTAACCAATATGTGAAGCTTCTTTAAGAGTTCTTTCTAACATCCTCTCGTAGGGTATGATTTATATAGTCCTTAAGGACAATAGTTGACCTTTTGATACTAAAAGGTAATATGAAAATAGAATAGTAGTTATGTATCTAAATAACCACTATCGCCCGATCGTCTATTTAGGATGGTATTATCTAGAAATATTTAAAGTTATCATGTAAATGCTTGAGATACTAAGATGACACCTGTCATCCACTCATGCTCTAGCTACCACACCTTCTTCCTTAGTGGATTCACTTTGCTTTTTAGTAAGCTGCATCCGTCTGGTTAAGAGTAATTCACAACAATACTTTTCAAGGTCCATTGGTGGGGCCTTGGCCTTGAGCTCCTCACCATGGCCATTTACAAAATTCATAACTACTTTTACAAGAGTAATAACAATTAGGGTCGAATTTTATGGATGTTACATCTCCCATCACCTGCAATCTCCGTCCCTCCCACTCCTGCGCCGTCCCTCCCACTGCGTGCTCCCCATCCACCTTCCCACCATTCCCCTCTCCTCCTACGTGCTCCCCCATCCACCTGCACCCGCTGCTGCGCCTCCACTCCTACTCCCCACTGCGTGCTCCCCCATCCACCTGCCGCCATTCCTTTTTGCACTCACGCTTCTCATCCCCAGCTCCGCCCAGCACCATCACATCGCCCATCTCACCCCCGTTTCGTAAATCCATAACGCTCCTTATTCACTCCAATATAATATTATTGTAATAATATAATAATATTATTCCATTATAATAATATAATATAACAATATTATTATTATATTGTTTTTTTCATAAATTTTTTTTTTTTTAAAGATAATTATTTTTATTTGTCCTTAATCCCATAAGCCAAAATTGGGTCCAATTATTCACCACCACACTTAAGAAGCATGACGACGGAGTTAAAAGCTCAAATTGCGAAAATAGAGAAGGATTTCCAAACTTTCAAGGAAATGATCACCAAGAGCCAGGAAGCGCTTAAGAAAGAAATTAAGGATGAAGTCATTCAGGTAATGGAGCAGAAAATAGACGACAAGTTCGACATTATGAGCAAGGAACAAAAAATGTTAGATCAAAAAGTGACTGAGAGCCAGAAAGGTATCTAGGCGATATTACAAAAAATGGATGATAAGGAAAAAAATCATAAACAACATGGCTCGGATATGTCGGTTATCCCATCTTCCAATTCTGAGTCACCAGAACGCAACAGGACGAAAGGTACTCAATACCAACCATTCGTAATGTACCCGCCGAGAGCAAAAATAGAAATGACAAAATATAATGGAGGAGAAGACCAATGCGTCGCTTGGTTGAATAAACCAGAAGAGTATTTCGACATATATAACATTACAATGGACGAAGAAAAGGTCAAGTATGCTTCAATGCACCTTGAAGGATATGCCTACAACTGGTATATGTGGTGGAAGGGAGACAACTTCGCATACACTTGGAACTTATTCAAGAATGATTTCTTAAAAAGGTTTCAAGGAATCACAGAAGATGAATTCTTCTCAAAACTTACCAGATTACAACAAACGGGAAGCGTCGAAGAATTCACGCATCAATGGGAATCCCTCGCTACCAGAGTATTTGGGCTATCCGACAAACAACGGTTGGAAACCTACTTGGGAGGACTAAAACCATACATACAAAAAGAGTTAAAAATGCATGAAATAACGAATGTCGAGGCAGCAAGACGAAAAGCAAAAGCAGCCGAGGCCAAATTTGACAGTTTCCAATCAAATAAAGGGAAGTCATACTCACAAAGAAACATCCAGTTGACTCCATAGGATGATACAAACAAATACATCCCTCCACCTAGAAGGGACGATAGGAAGAGCCTCGAGAATCAACGTATGAGGGAAGGAAAATGTCGACGATGTGGAGACAAATGGAAACCTAAACATAGGTGTTGCCCCGAGGATAGATCAAAGAAATTATATACTTGTGAAGCAGAGGAGAATAGTGAATCAGAAGAGGAAGAGCCAGAAGATGAAGAGGAGGAAACCGCAAATATGGCAGCCAGCAAACGACGAGACCCCCAAAATCTCCCTAGCAGCCATGACAGGCATTAGTCAACCATAGACTCTCAAGTTAAAAGGGCATATAAAAATGAGAATGTTACAGTGCTAGTAGACACTGGAAGCACTCACAAATTTCTTGATATAAGAGTGGCACGAAAACTCAAGTTGTTTGTACATCCAGTTCCAAACATGACAGTGATGGTTGCAGATGGCAAGAAGATCGAAAAAGTTGGAAAGTGTCACAAGGTGAGACTTGAAATACAAGACTTCGAACTGGAATCAGAACTCTACACCTTACCGTTGGGAGGAGTAGACATCGTTTTGGGAGTCCAATGGTTACAAACATTGGGAACATATTCTTCCAATCATCAAAAACATTTCATCAAGTTTAAGTGGCAAGGGAAAAATTTTAAGCTATATGGTTTTCATCCACCAAACACACAGGTAGTTTCATCTCAGCATATGGAAAAACTCATTCGAAAAGGGGCATCAGCATACGTAATACAATGTCATCAATTGGAAGGAAAGGAGGAGGAACCAAATGAGTTCAAGAAGGAAATCCAAAAATTACTCCAGAAACATGAACACATATTTCAAGACTTACCCATGCAGCTACCACCAGAAAGGAGTATACAACACATAATCGAGATTAAACCGGGGTCAAATCCTGTCAAGGTTAAACCATATAGGTATCCCCACCACCACAAAACAGAAATAGAAAGGTTGGTTCAAGATCTACTGAATTGTGGTGTCATTACCAAGAGTAGAAGCCCTTATGCATCTCCAGTCGTACTAGTACGAAAGAAGGATGGATCGTTTATATTATCTATAGATTATAGAGGATTAAACAAAATAACAATTAAGAACAAGTTTCCAATCCATTTCATCGATGACATGCTGGATGAACTTCATGACGCAAAATATTTTTCGAAACTTGATTTAAGGTCAGGGTACTATCAAATCAGGGTCAGATTAGAGGATATCGCAAAGACTGCTTTCCAAACTCATGAAGGACATTATGAATTCAAAGTAATGCCTTTTGGGTTAACCAATGCCCCTGCCACATTCCAAGAAACTATGAATGAACTATTTCAGCCATACCTAAGGAAATTTGTGTTAGTATTCTTCGATGACATCCTTATATATAGCAAGACATGGAAAGAACATTTGACGCATCTAGAAGAGGTTCTATCTCTTTTGAAGGAAAACCAGTTCTATGCAAAAAAGTCAAAATGCACATTTGCGAAGCAAGAAGTGGAGTATCTCAGTCATATAATCTCAAAGGAAGGAGTTAAGGTGGACCCAAAGAAGATCCAGGTGATGAAGGAGTGGCCCGAACCAAAGAATGTTTCAAAATTGCGAGGATTTTTGGGATTAACAGGTTACTATCGAAAGTTCATCAGGAACTATGCACATGTCACTGCCCCACAAACAAATCTCCTAAAAAGAAATTCTTTTCAATGGAATGATGAAGCAAGAAGATGCTTTGAAACGTTGAAACAAATTATGTCTTCAACTCCCGTTTTGGCAACACCTGATTTTGCAAAACCATTCGTAATCGAATGTGATGCTTCAGGGTTTGGGATAGGAGCTGTGCTAATGCAAGAAGTTCATCCAGTCGCTTTTGAAAGCAGGAAGTTGAACAAAAGAGAATACCTACAGTCTACATACAACAAGGAAATGCTTGCCATAATGCATGCATTAACTAAATGGCGACAATACCTTTTGGGAAGTAAATTCCTAATCCGAACAGATCATAATAGTCTACAACACTTGTGACAGCAGAAGACATTAACAACAGAGCAACAAAAGTGGATAGAGAAAATCTCTACCTTCGATATGGAGATCCTACATAAAAGGGGGAAGGACAATGTAGTAGCTGATGCTTTATCAAGGAAAGATGAAGAGATACAAGTCTACATCGTATCCATGGTGATCCCAGAATTTTTGGACGAAATTCGTAAGGAATATGCCAAGAATTCAGAGGTTTGCTCCATAATTAACAACATAAATTAGTATCTGAAGTTTGAATGGAAGAATGATCTCTTATGGTACAATGGACGTATTTACGTAAGTTCCAATTCCAGTTTTAAGACCAAGGCGCTTAAAGAGTCACATGACTGCCCAGCCGCTGGTCATGTAGGAATTTTTAAAACCTACTATAATGCAAGGCAATCATTCTTTTGGAAGGGTATGTATGCCAACATTCACAAGTATGTTGCAGATTGTGACATTTGTCAGCGGAATAAAACTGAGAATATCTCAAGTCTGGGGCTACTCCATCCGTTACATATTCCAAATAAGAAATGGGAGGAAATTTCAATGGATTTCATTGAAGGTCTACCCATATCAGATGGAAAAGACAAAATACTAGTTGTGGTAGACAAGCTAACCAAATATGCACATTTTGTTGGAGTGAAGAAAATTGATTCGGCAAAAGAAACAGCCGAAGCTTTTTGTAAAAATGTCTACAAATTACATGGTTTTCCAAAGATTATAGTAAGTGATAGGGATTCCAAGTTTAAAGGGAACTTTTGGAGAGAGTTTTGCAAGCAAATTGGAATGTCTCTTAACATGAGCTCAGCTTATCATCCCCAAACAGATGGACAGACAGAAGTTGTCAATAAATGCTTAGAAACCTACCTCCGTTGTTTTGTAACTGATAAGCAAAATAAATGGTTCCAATGGCTACATCTTGCAGAATGGTGGTATAATTCTACTTGTCATACATGTCCAAGAATGACACCATTTCAAGCCCTATATGGATATGAACCCCCAAAATGGAAGGATTTCATCACCAACCAAGCAAGGGTCGCATCAGTAAATGACCATTTAGAAGAAAACCAAAAGGTTTTCCAAGTACTTAAAGAGAATTTGAATACTTCCAGGAATAGAATGAGACAACAAGAAGATCGACACCGAACAGAACGAGAATTTGAAATTGGAGATTGGGTATATGTAAGACCACAACCCTATAAACAATTATCACTTAAACAAGGTGGAAAAAATAAATTGGCTCCACATTTTTATGGCCCATATCAAATCAATAAGAAGATTAGTCAGGTGGCATATGCGTTGGAATTGCCAAGTACAAGTCGCATCCACAATGTCTTTCATGTTTCATGTTTGAAAAAGATGATAGGTCAACACCAGAAGGCACAAACAATACTTCCCTTGTTAGATGAAGAAGGAAGAATCATATTCGAGCCAGAATCTATCATTGCTACTAGAGAGAAGAGATTAAGAACGCGAGTCATTAAAGAATACCTCATAAAATGGAAAAATATTCTCGAAGAAGATGCAACATGGGAATCAGAACAATTTCGATAGTTACATCCCTCATTACCATTGCTTTGAGGACAAAGCTCTTTAAAAGGGAGTGGCAATGCTATGAATATTAAATATTGTATTAAATTAATCAGTAAATTATTAATTAGTTTAATTGAAGGGACGTAACCCTTCTTAAGAATGCTCAAACCTTATAAAAGGCAAGCTCTTGTAAAACGTTAAGCATCTTATCAATTCAATAATATATCTTTTTATTCAATATGGATTTCGTGTCCTAGTTTTTCTGTTGCATTCAACAGCATCGACATTTAAAAGCATAGAATTAGGTTATAATTCGGAATAGTTAGATATATGGGCCTCTTGGGTAGCAAGAGGTTTCTGTTGGCATTTTTGTAGGAATTATATTCAACATATGTTATTTGATACAGTTTTGTTTTAAGACTTTTTCTGAACATGAAGTTACGATTTTAATGGAAGAAGTCATGTTATTTCAAGCTTTGCATTTATAAATCTTTTTCCACTCCTGAAATACAGGTTGGAGAGGGCCCCTCCAACGTGTAGGTCGGGAGCTTCATTTTTACTTCAAGTATTTCTCATATGTCCTGTTAATTGATTTAATCATCATCGTATATGAAGTACTTGACAATGGTTTGAATAACATAGTTTTATTTCAGTTCAACAATCATTTCAGCTCAACACTTTTTATCTGTAGTTCGGAAATATTGATTTTGTAGTTCCATAACATGTTTTTCGTAGTCCTGTACATGCATTCTGTGCAGGCATATTTACCTATGTTTTCCAGAACATTATATTAATTTTAGACAATGATTCGGATATGCAATTCCATGCATAGTTCCTTTATCTGAGTTCAGTTACATAGGAGTTAATTGCTTTAAGTTCTTTGGATTTGAATAGAGTAAATGATTACCACTTTTAGTATTGGATTCGAATAGATGAAGTTTGATTAATTTTCAGTACTTCGTCTCTAGTTAAATTTCCAACTTTCAGTATTTTAGTTCTAGATCAATTTTCCCAAGCTTTCAGCATTTTATTTCTTAGACTAGATTTACAGTTTTTCAGCATTTAATTCTTAGCATAGAGATCTACCAGTTTCAGCATTTCCAGTTCATAGGTTTACAAACTTTTTATATTCTTTCATTCTTTGTTTAAAAAAAGATCACTTCCATTTCCTTTTGAGAAAACTTTAAGATACATCCCAACACCCAAAATCAATGAAGACTATCCTATAGAGAACATACAGTGCTTAGCACCTCTTAAGTTTGTACGCTCCCTGGTCAATAATTAAAGTATGCTCCTAGTTTAGCTACCCTAATTAGGTATTGATTCCTAGAGTCCACCAACAAACAAGGTCAATTAAGGTGACACTTGGCCCATTGAGTTGTCACTCGACTAGAAGAGGTTGGATTTGTTTCCTAGGTGTCCATATGAAACCAAGGAGGGGACCAACAAGGTACAACACATATTAGGAGGAAGTGTCTCAAGTTCATATGTCATGAAGATGCGACACTAAGGCTCGAAGTGTAACTTCGAGGTATAACATAACCCATCGATGGAGATCTATTCAAATTAATGGTACAGTTTCCTAAGGAAAATGTAAATGGTGTACTGACAATGGATACAAATTATGTGTCATGTTCAAGGGTGAAAAGGACTAACTATTGTCATTTCAAGGATATAATATGATATGATTCAAGTCTCCCTCTTTATTGCATTTTTGTGTTTTTTCATTTTTATACCTTTTTCATTTATTAGCTTGAAAAAGAATAAAGCATGATATGGTACATTAGATAAAACTAGTGTTTCAAGGACGTGTGCCTATATTTTGAAGGGCACAGATCACGCCATGGAAAATATACATATCACAAACAAGGGTTGAGCTAGCTATGTACACTCTTATGGGTGTTTCCTCCATGGGTATGGGTCAATTATATAGAAGCAATGTTGTATAGGAATCATGTAACAAAAAGTGACTGGAAAGGAAAATAAACAACATAAGCAATAAGCAACGAAGCAGTAGGAACAGATGTTCAAGTGGATATTTTAATGCATACTTATGTAAACTCACTAGGGTAATTTTTAGGGGCAAAATTTCGCCAATTGGCTACTTTTGGGGATTTTTTTCAAAAGATAAATTTGTTATTTGGTCATTTTTAGTCTCTAATATCACCTATATTTACATAAAATATGTGTTCTTACCATAATATTCACCAAAATATACAAGTTTCAGTACTAAATTGTATTTTTCATATTTAATATTCACCTACCTATCTATATACATGTTTTTTTCAATCCAAAATAATCACCTACAATACTATACTTAAGTATAATATTAGAATCTTTAAAAAATACCCTGAAAATGACACAAAATTGGGATCCCATTAGGATATTGTCAGAAATGTATGAAAGAGAAATATGTGTTCTCAAACTCCAAGTCATGATGGTACTAATAGGGCTCCTAGGCCTATGAGAATAACTCATCATGGGCACCACAACGACAGTGGGGAGTTGACTAAATTGTCCTATGTTTGGTAGTCTCTTCTGTCGAAATGGTGGAATATACATATATGATAGGATGACCTACCAATTTCATACAGGTTCGACCCTAGGAAAAGTTTGGGTTGCAAGAGGTTAAAATGCATCTACACAAAGCGATAAACTAAACATATATGCAAGCTTCTAAATATACCTGATAAGATCGAGGAACATGTAAAGCATGCTCCTATACTTGGGAAGATTTAAACCAAGTATGCTCCCAATGGCCCCACAAAAGATGTCCTTAGGGTGGGTGCACCTAAATTTTCATAACTTCAAGGATAGATTCATCTAATGATAAAATTTTGTCCAAGAAGTCATGTGAGCTAGGAGAGATCATAGCCCCAATGTGCCAAGCAACTAGATCATATTTATCTATCAAGGGAAAATTTTGATCTGAATCTGCCGAATCCATTTGAATAGATTGGTATGAAAGTTCTACAATAGAGAACAGTGTACTACTCTCTGTTTCACCATGTTCCATAGAACTGAGTAAATTTCCATCACTATTTTGGACTAAGGTGTCCTCTATTAATTTTTCGATAATTTCATTCAAACATTATCTTAGGATCCTACTAAGAGAATAACATGCACAACATAACAATCATAAACACAAGAGAGAAAGAGTTTCCTCGGGGGAAAACCAAGAAGGTGAAAAACCCCATGACTTCCTCAGAGATAGAATAAGCCACAATACAAGATCACAATGATCAAACCCAAAAGATAGATGTCTCCAGCAGCTACTCCTCGTCCACTAGTGTGCACTCCTCTCTCAACTAATGCGAGTTGGATAAGTGAGTGAATGAATAGAATGAGAGACACAACCTTTCTATTTATACACTAACTTGACCTGCCAATAACCTAACAAGGCCGACTTCCTAAGGAATCCTAATAACCCATCCACATGACTCAACTAGGGCCAACCCCACACCGGTGGTCTAATAACCCATCAAATATAAGTTGCGACACTTGCAACAGTTGCAACACTTACAAATACAAATGAAGACACTTCTGATTGGAGAAATAATACATCTCCATCATGAATATAATAAATTACAAGTGTAATACATAGAAGAATATCTTTTGAAGTTACAAATACATCAACACTCCTTCATAACTAGGAAGGTAGGTCATCAATACATGTCGGCATAAGTCTTCAATTCTGGAGCTGGATCATCGTCACTGGATCACGGAGCATCATCGTCACTGCTGCTATACATCGACATCTTGATTATTGGGCTATCCCATAATTATTCTCGTCATAGGAAGTTCTACAGAACCAACCCTTTTTCATACTAGTTGTAGGCCTATCCTCCTGTAGGTATTCATCATCTTTGGCCATACTGTGGAATCCTCGAGATTGATTATGTGTATCAACAAAACCTTGAAAGAGTATTCGAGCACAGACTATCGGATCTCCCGGGATCTTTTACATGTGACCATCACAAAACCTCGAAAGAGCATCCTAGCACATACTATAGGATCTCCCAGGATCTTTTCTATGTGACCACCACCACAAAACCTCGAAAGAGCATCCTAACACAGACTATAGGATATCCCAGGATATTTTCTATGTGGTTAGGAAAAACCTTAAAAGAGTGTCTTGCAACTTGCAAGAACTCTAAAGAGCATCCCGGGACTTTTACGAGCACATAGCTCAACCTATCCGATCTCCAGGACTGATTACATGCCTCTAGTAGAAAAACATCAAAAGAGAATCCTAGCATAGACTATAGGATCTCCTAGGATCTTTTCTATGCTATCTGTAGCAAAACCTCGAAAGAGCATCCGAGCACAGACTATCGGATCTCCTAGGATCTTTTCTATGCAACCTGCACAACTTGTCCACAGCCAACCTGTAGAAAAACCTCGAAAGAGCATCTGAGCACAGACTATCAGATCTCCCAGGATCTTTTCTATGCTACCTGTAGAAAAAACCTGAAAGAGCATCCGAGCATAGACTACCAGATCTCTTAGGGTCTTTTACATGCTACCTGTACAATCTGTCCGTGGAGTATCATCCTGATACTCATGATCATACTGATCATCATCATATAGTACATTGTCCTGTGCACATCATCATCACATGATCACCCTGATCATATACACAACATCATCATGATGCATATCATCATCACATGATCATCCTGATCATCATCATAGCAAAAACTGGAGCATTGTCCTGATGCTCGTCACACAACGCTTACATCCACAGCCATGGGAAGGATCCTCCTATCGCCATGCTTGGAATGGATCCTGCAAATGTGTCCCATCACTTCTTCCTTGAAGTACCTTCTATCTGAAGAACACCAAGCCTCTCTCTGAATTACTCAAACTTCACTCTGGCTAGTGGTTTGGTCAACACATATGCAATATGCTCATCCGTCACAACATACAGGAGCTTCACTGCTCCTCTCTGCACCATATACCTGATATAGTGATATTTGATCTCGATGTGCTTCGACCTATCATGGAACACCGGGTTCTCAGACAACTTCACACAACTCTGCCTCTCACAGAAGATACAGGTAGCATCTAACGGGAGATAGAATAATTCAGACAGTAGCTTCCTCAGCCATACTACCTCACAACTGGCCAAAAAAGCTGCGACATACTTTGCTTCGGCCGTACTCAGTGCTACGCAGGACTACTTCCTTCTAAACTAAGAGATCACACCTGATCCCATACTGAAGCAGCACCCTGAAGTGCTCTTCCTATCTGCAGCACTACCTGCCTAATTTGAATCAACATAAACCTCTAGGTTAAAATTTTGATTCGCATCATACTTGAGCCCATAATCAATCGTACCCTTCAGGTACCTTAGAATATGCTTTACATCAATCAGGTGAACATGTCTAGGATCTGTCAGAAACTGGATCAAGGTGTTTACCGCAAAGCAAATATATGGTCTTGTGTTCGTCAGGTACATCAAGGACCCAATCATCTGATGATACAATGTGACACCAACCGACTCTGATGAATCATCACTCAATAGCTTCAGGTTCGATGCCATAGGTGTGGCCATGGCCTTGCAGTCCATCATCCCGAACCGCTTCAGGATCTCTACTGCATACTTCCCTTGTCCAAGGAAGATTCCATCTGCACTCTGCCACACCTCCATACCTAGAAAGTAATGCATCATGCCCAATTTCTTCATCTCAAACTCAGCAAAAAGATTCCTCTTTGTGTCGGCAATCAATCTATCCTCACCTATTACAAACAGATCATCCACATACAATAGGAGTATCACTGGATTGCCTTCCTCAACCTTGTAGTAAAGGTTGGAATCCGCTTTACTCTTGGTAAATCCTAAACTGGACAGGAAGCTGTCTATCCTTTCATACCATGTCCTAGGAGCTTTCTTCAAGCCATAGAAGGATTTCTTCAATCTGCACACATATGAATCCATGTCATGTGTATCAAAACCAAGTGGCTTCTACACATACACTTCCTCTTCGACTACACCATTCAAGAAAGTTGTCTTGACATCCATATGGTGTATCTTCCACTTCATCACTGCAGCCAAGTCAAGTATTGTTCTGATGGAAGTGTATCTGGCTACAGGAGCAAAAGTCTCTTCATAATCTATCCCCTCTTTCTGAGAGAGGCCACGAGCAACAAATCTTGCCTTGTATTTCTCTATGCTACCATCTGCAGCATGCTTGATCTTATAGATCCACATGGAAGTCATAGCAGAATTCCCATCTGGTCTTGGGACTACATCCCAAACATCATTCTTCATGATCGACTTTTATTCCTCGACCATGGCATACTTCCATTCTTTCTTTTCCGCAGCTCCTTCATAACTAGAAGGTTCTTTGTTCATAATGTCATAGAGTAAGGAAACATAGCTGGTGTGTGATATTTTCCTTTTCCTTTCTCTGTGTTCCTCCTCTGGAATACCATACCTTTCTGCATCTTGAATGAGCTCTCTAGCCCATGCAGGTTTCCTCCTATGAGAGTTCTTCTCACAGGGTGGATCTACAAGTTCTTGTGGATCTTCTATTTCACGATCCACTTTTGGTATTGCTTCATTCATAGTGGTGTCTTGTGTTCTAGGTATCCTTGGTTCTTCATAGTCTTCAACAGGTGTCTTCCTTGATTTGATGTAAGCTGAGTTTTCATCAAAAGTCACATCCCTGTTGATGTCAATCTTCTTGAATCCTGGAAAGTAGATTCTGTAAGCCTTTGAGCTTTCACTATACCCCACAAATATACCCTTCTTTCCTGAAGGATCTAACTTTGTCCTCTTTTCTTTTGGAATGTGTGTGAATAATGGACATCCAAATATCATGAGATGGCTGACTTCTAGTTTCTTACCAGTGAAAACTTCTTCTAGTGTCTTGTTGTCAAGTATCTTGTGTGGTGTTCTGTTTTGTACATATACTGTTGTTCTTGTTGCTTCTGCCCATAAGTGCATCGGTAGATCTTGGTCATGAAGCATTTCCCATGTTGCTTGCATGATTGTTCTATTCTTCCTTTCTGCAACCTCATTTTGTTGTGGATTGTAGGGAGTAGTCAACTCCCTCTTAATCCATGAATCACTGCATAAATTCTTGAAGTCTCCTGAAGTAAATTCTCCGCCATTGTCGGATCTAAAGATCTTGATCTTATTATCAATTTTATTTTCTATCAAGGATTTGAATTACTTGAACTTATCAAACACTTCATCTTTTTTCTTCAAGAAATAAACCCAAGTCTTCCTAGAGAAATAATCAATGAAGGAAACATAGTATACATACCCACTCAAAAAACTGGATGACATTGGTCCGCATACATCGGAGTGGACAATCTCCAAGATTCCTTTTGCTTTGCTTTCACTGCTTGGAAATGCCTTCTTTGTGTTCTTTCCTTTTGCACATCCTTTGCAAACACCTTCATGCTTTGACTGGATTTCAGGAAGACCTTCTACTTCTTTGCTTGCAATTGGTAGTGCCCTATAGTGCACATGAGAAAGCCTTCTATGCCAAAGTTCACTTGGATCCATGGATTCATGTACCATGGCATGTTCAGGTTGTCCCTTCAATTTGTACAATCCTCCCTCTTGCTCTCCAATCACTACTACATCATCAATGGTCTTACCTTTAGACCACATAAGTACTTGGCCATCCACAAATGCAACTCTCATCCCTTTTGCATCCAAAGATGATATGGAGCAAAGATTCTTCTTGAGTCCAAGTCCATATAGAACATATTGCATATTTAAAGACTTCCCAGAGTCTAGTTTGTAGGAGGCTTCACCACTTCCTTTTATAGGATATTGGTAGTCATCCCCAAGTTTCACCTTATGAGGTGACTCATGTTCATATAGATCTATAAAGGATTCTTTAAGCCCAGTCATGTGTTTGGAATCCCCACTATTAATAAGCCAATCATCACACCCATGGAAAATAGTACTTGTGAGAGCAGAGATTAAGACATATTCATCGTCACTTGATGAGTCTTCACTTTCCTCCCTAGCCTTCTTTCTGGGAGGTTCATCATCCTCAGCAGCATGAGCATGATATCTCTTATTGTGTTGTTGTTGTTGTTGTTGAAGCTTTATTTATTCTTGGGACATTCTGAGGAATCATGTCCTTTCTCATCACAAGTGAAGCATCGAACATGGGAGAGATCTTTATTCTTCTGATGGAAGTGATGGTGTTTCCTGTTATAATATTTCTCCATCTTGAACTTACTTCCCTTAGTATGTGTTGTGAGGGCTTGGTCTTCACTTCCCATCTTTTCTTCTTGGGCCACAAGCCTAGCTTCATCTTGTGAACATTCCTCCCATAGTTTACTGAAAGAGATCAATTTCTTCCTAGCACAAATACCTTGGATGAAGGAGTTCCATGACCTAGGTAGGCCATTCGATGTGGTCATGACAATTTATCCATTATCCACTACTTCATCCATAGCCTCAAGTTGTTCTTTTATTTGAGAGACCTTAGTAAAGTAGGATTGGATGGTCTCTCCAGTCTGGAACTTTACCCCTTTCAATTGATTTCACAGAGTCATCTTCCGATTTATATTCTTTCCTTCAAACAACTTCGTCAAGGATTCAAACATCTCCTTAGGTGTCTTTAGGGAAGACACATGAGGTATGAGATGGTATTTTATAGAATCAACAATGATCCTCTTGGATTTGACCAAGTTATTCTTTTGTAAGACCTTATCCTCATCTCCCTCTGGAACTGGAACCTCTTCTTTTATGTAGGTGTCCAAATCATTCTCTTCTAGGATTAACCCAATCCTATACTTCCATGCTCGGATGTCAGCTCCTTCAAGCTTATCCTCAAGCTTGGTGTGGTGAAACATCTTAATGAGAAACTCAAATGGAAATAAAAGATTTAGGTCTTACCACTTGATTTGCTGAAAACTGGATCTGGAGCTAGATTAGGGTTTGTCATAGAAACCCTAAAAATTCAAAATTTGAATTCCAAACTTCTGAAAGGATGGAAACATGCACCTTGATGAGCTGATCAAGTTGGTATACTTCAAATTTGAAATCTGTAAAATTTGTCCCCTCAAAATTGCCTTTGAAATTTATGGATCTTCTAGACAGGATCCTGAACTAGGGTTTGATAAAGCTTGGCCTTCTACCCAACCAAAACGTTCAATATTGTGCTCTAAACTTCAATTTTTTTGAGGAGCATCCAACCGTGGTCACAGATTCAAAAAATTTCCACTTTTGCAGAAACCCTAATTTTCCACCTTTTCGATCAAAATCCCGATTTAGGGTTTGATGAAGCCCGGCCTTCTGCCCAACCAAAAAGTTTGATCTTGGTCTCTAAACTTTGATTTTCTTGAGGAGTATCCATCAATGGTATCGGATTCCAAAAATTCCAAATCTCTCTGAAACCCTAATTTCCCACAGTAGTGACAAGCCAAAAACTGAAAGTGCTCAGAATTGAATTCTATCTCAACAGAAATATGTGCCCTTCCAAGGAGAGTCATCCTAGCCTTCTGCCTTTGATGATTTGAGGAGAGAAACCCAAAAATTAAGAATCCTTGGCTTCCGCAGCTGCATAGTGTCTTCTTCTTAGCACCGCTCTAATACCATGTTAATTTTTCGATAATTTCATTCAAACATTATCTTAGGATCCTACTAAGAGAATAACATGCACATCATAACAATCATAAACAAAAGAGACGTAGAGTTTCCTAGGGGAAAACCAAGAAGGTGAAGAACCTTGCAACTTCC
The DNA here is from genome assembly GCA_027924585.1 of Larix kaempferi. Classification (NCBI taxonomy): domain Eukaryota; kingdom Viridiplantae; phylum Streptophyta; class Pinopsida; order Pinales; family Pinaceae; genus Larix; species Larix kaempferi. The sequence continues at coordinate 2,091,537 of BSBM01000697.1, read as the reverse complement.
TCAGAGATAGAATAAGCCACAATACAAGATCACAATGATCAAACCCAAAAGATAGATGTCTCCAGCAGCTACTCCTCCTCCACTAGTGTGCACTCCTCTCTCAACTAATGCGAGTTGGATGAGTGAGTGAATGAATAGAACGAGAGACACAACCTCTCTATTTATACACTGACTTGACCTACCAATAACCTAACAGGGATGACTTCCTAAGGAATCCTAATAACCCATCCACATGACTCAACTAGGGCTGACCCCACACCGGTGGTCTAATAACCCATCAAATATAAGTTGCGAAACTTACAAATACAAATGATGACACTTCTGATTGGAGGAATAATACATCTCCATCATGAATATAATAAAGTACAAGTGTAATACATAGAAGAATATCTTCCGAAGTTACAAATACATCAACATCCTCCTTCGAGGCTCCCTATAATGAAGTGAAACCTTTCGTTGTGGTGGACTTAGAGACAACTTTCGATGGAAATTAAACATTCGGTGTTATAGTGAAAACTAGAGTATTTTGTGGGATAGATATTGGTGCATGTCTTGTGCAAGAATTAGCATTTTTCTTACTCTTATATTTCTCTTCTTTCCTCTAGGGTCCATGGACTTGACTGTAAGGACTTCAAAAGTTTGGGAAGGAGTAGCACTTTTCTTACCCTTATATTTCTTCTTATTTCCTCTAAGGTCTATGGATTGGACTGTGAGGATGTCAAAAGTATTGGAAGGGTTAGCATGACGCTTCATTTCTTGGCCACCTATAGGTTCCAAAGTATCAGCATACATTTGTCCCATTTGCTAGGTAATATGATCAAGTTGGTTGATGGAACCCATCACATCATTGGAATGAGGTACATGTGGTGGCCTGGATGGATCGAACGCAATTCTTGCAGGTTGGCTCCAAAAAGATTGGTTACTTCCTGGAACTTGACCACTCCATTATGGAATGGAGTTAATAGGTGTATTTCCCCTTATGGGGATAGGACCCAAACATATTGGTTACTTTTTGGAACCTGACCACTCCATTGATATTTTCCTTGGGTGTGATAAGCATTCCAAGGTGGATTCCCCCCTTGTAGAGATTGACCCCAAGAAGATTGGGTACTTCCTGGAACATGACCAATGGGTGGATTTCCCCTTGCAGAGGTGGGCCCTAATAAGTTTGGTTACTTCTTGGATCCTAACCACACCATGGTGGTTGTCCTTGCGAATAAAAAGAATTCCAAGGTAGATTGTCTCCTTGTGGAGGTTGCATCCATAAAGATTGGTTACTTCTTGAAAATTGTCCATTCCATTGTGAAATAGGATGAATGGATGGATTGGCCCTAATAAGATTGGTTACTTTCCGAAACCTAACCATTCCATTGATTGTTTCCTTGGTTTTTATTAGTGTTCCAAGGTTGATTTCCTCCTCATGAAGGTGGGCCCCAAGAATATTGGTTATACTTCTTGAAACCTTCCGACTCCATCACGGAATGGGGTTGATAGGTGGATTTTTCCTAGGAATTATTATAGGATAATTTGAAGGATAACCACTTGAGGAATTTCCCCTATTATGTGGAGGATAACCCCAATTGCCATTAATGTTCCACGGCCCATTGCTTCTACCAAGAATATTACCATTCCATGGTGAAGGGTTTCCCCCATAAGTAGAACCTGGACAAGTATTTGGTATACCAAGAAGATTTTGGGTTACTCCTTGTGTGTTTTGGAATTCATTAGTCGAACCATATGGAAAATACATGTTAGGTAAGACACACCCACCAGTAGGGATCCCTGCAGACTAAGTGGATGTACTTCATGGATTGGAACCCAGAACTGTACCAAATGGCACTGAAGTGCTAGTTGAACTTGTGTTGGTTACAAGCATTTTAACTCTTGAGATTAGTGTTGAGGTCAAAATGGAAGCATTAATTACTCCTGCAACGATTTTGAGGTTGCATTGATGTTGTCCCTTGAGCTTCTGAAGAAGATAAAGGGTCAAGTGTTTTGTTTTGCATGCTATTCAAACTTTTGAAAAGAGGGTTAATCATACCCAGTGACTCACGAATAGTAAGTACAACTTGTTCTGAAAGAATCGTTAAAGGTGGATTTACGTGAGTGTTTGTGTGATTTTATAATGTCTCAATTTCAACTAGAGTAAAATCATTAACTATGTCTATATTCAGTTCGTGATGTAATGATGAATTCTTAGGGTTTGTTTGATTTTATTCCTCCCTAGTAATATTAATTGGGTTTAAAATAAGTTCTATTTCCAAGTCACTAGGATGTGTTTTTTTTTTGTCTCCATGATTTACTAGGGCCTTCAAATTTCGATGACTCACCTCGCTACCGCCGTGACTAGTGGATCAAGAGAGTAGCCACTTTGAATTTTTTGGTAAATAATTTGTTTATAGTGGTATACTTAATCAAAAAATAGAATCTAACAATCATAAATGAAATATAGACTCAGCAAAAATCAAAGTGTCCACATAGTAAAAAATTTCGTATGAATCCAATCAAACAATATACTTTCCCAAAGAACCAAAGCTCAGTGAAAAGATGGATTAGAGGGCATTCTGAAATTGGTAGCTCCTGAGGGATATCAAGCCTCAAATAATTACTAATAGCAAAGGTATGAGAAACAGTTACAATAAAATTTAATCACTACAGGTGCAAGTATTGGTTCTTGACCAATCACCCTCCCAAGGAGTAAAAGCTTCAAAGTCTATCTTGGGTACCGTAAGAGTCCCCCACTCCCCAAAATGTTGGTAGATATCAGTGTAGGGACTTGTCTACTCCATTATATATCCTTACTATAAGTTGGTGAAGTTTATTTGATAGAAATACACAATAATCAAATTGTCCTTAATATTTCTAAGCATTTTCCAAGAATTGAGAAGGGAGGAAGAGAGTAGAATACCTCTTGAAGCTAGCTGTTTGTAGGAAATCCCATTGCTTGAGAATTTGTGGCCTTTAGGCCTCTATTAGCAACTTTCTTTCTATCTACTTACCTCTAGCTCTACTTCTACTAATTTGAAAAACTTGAAATCTATCTACCAAACTTTGAATTCAAAACTAGATTTGGAAAATAAATTCAAACTCAAATTTGGGGGGAAACTATAATTGTATCATATTGAATCAAAGAAAAAGAATGCTTACAATATTGCCTTGAAGATGTTATCCTTCTCCCTTGCTTGGATCCTCTGCTTTTCCATCCATGCCTTTGATGTCCAAATGACTTTGAATAAGGATAAATCTTTCCTTCAATCTTTCATTATGCCTTTGCTCTCACTTTCTCTATATTTTACACTGCCCCAAATGTCTTTCTTATATAGCATTGGTATTTGTGCACTCAATTTCCAAACATGAATGTGGAACTAAACTTTTTTATGAATTTTGATTGTTTTAATAAAAAAACCACTTTACTTAGTTTTCCAGGCATTTGCCTTGATTTTCCATAATTTTAGGACAATTAATATATATGACATGTATTCTTTCCACTCGAAGAGTTTTGGAAACTGGGTTATGACCGTTAAGTGGTCCTGGCCTTGGCCTCTTTAGAGAAACCTTTGTATTCACATACTTATTCCTTTGAGAAAGAAGTGGTCAAATGAGATATTAAAGCTCTCAATTCTTCCAAATTCCCGCTCTTCATGTTGCGGGCGAATGGTAAAATGTGCTTCCAACCTTCAGTTGTTAAGGATGCTAATTTGATTTTTAATAGATGCCCCCTAATGTGTGAGGTCCGAAGTGATGTTGAGGGATGAAATACATTATCTCTTTATATATTATACTCTTTAGTGATCTAGGAAGGATGGCAAAGGAGTGGAATCATGGGCGTGGGAGTTGAAAAATCACTTGCAAGTCAAACAAAGCAATTTCCCAAATATACAATATCTTCCTAAGGCGGGTATACCCATGCTCACCAGTAAACAAGTATGGACACGAACAATACATAGTGGATCCATGTAAAAATTAAAATTTTCAGAAGTGTAAACATGCACTTTGATGAGTGTGAGAACAAGATCTTCATCGAACTTCTGACATGGTATTTTAATCTTGCACAACTCGGGCAATGCATCGATGAGTGATAGAACTGTTTTTCCCAAGGTATTCAATGCAAACTGACAATATTACAAGTTTATATCATGTGAATATATGAGATGATGTTAAGAATAATAAAACACCATCTGATTTCCGATCATTGATGTATACCGTTAACAAATGCGAGGAGACCCGCCGATAATGATGATGGAATCCAAGGGAGCAAGTACAGACTAGCAAATGAGAATAGATTTTCTGAATTCGAACGCTTGTAGAATCAAATAATCAGGGTTCATTGATGTATACCCACTATCATTTGAAAGGAAAATTTCCACTAATGACTACAAGATCCAAGGTACTCCAGGGTTCCTAGATCCATTTCCTCGATGATGATTTGGCATTGATAGGAATATGTTCATCGGAAGGGGGGCATTAATGCACCCCACATCAACCAATATGAAACAAAGATTAGTAGTATTATATGATTTGGTAGAGCTGCGAGATACAAAACTATATATTGACACAAGGAAGGCCAAGATGATTGGTCAAGAATATTTGAGGAATGACAGACACTATTTTAACTTCCCTTGAACACATAACATGACACAGAATGGACACTTGGAAACATAAGACTTGAATAAATAACCATTATGAAATCCTTCAATGCGAAATACATTAACAAAAGCTCCATTGATGACAGGAAGGATAACCCATTGGTGGAGATCTATTCAAATTACTGGTACAGTTTCCAAAGAAAAATGTAAATGGTGCATTGAAAACGGATACAAAATTATGTGCCATGTTCAAGGGCGATAAGGACTGACTATTTCCATTTCAAGGATACAATATGATATGATTCAAGTCCCCTCCTTTATTGGATTTTTGTGTTTTTTTAATTTTTATACCTTTTTCATTTATTATCTTGAAAAAGAATAAAGCAGGCTATGGTACATTATAGGAAATTAGTGTTTCAAGGGCTTGTGCCTATATTTCAAGGACACGGGTCACACCAAGGAAAAGATACATATTGCAAACAAGGGTTGAGCTAGTTATGTACACTCTTATGGGTGTTTCCTCCATGGGTATGGGTCAATTATACAAAATCAATGGTTTATAGGCATCATGTAACAAAAAGTGACTGCAAAGGAAAATAAGCAACATAAGCAATAAGAAATGTAGCAATAGGCACATATGTTCTAGTGGATATTTTAATGCATGCTTCTGTAAATTGACAAAAAATCATGAGGATATGATCATAAATGTATGAAAGAGAAATATGCGGTCTCAACCTCCAAGTCATGATGGTACTAATAGGGTTCCCAGCCTATGAGAATACCTCAGCATGGGCACCACAATGGCAATGGGGTTTTTACTAAAGTGTCCCATGTTTGGTAGAATCTTTTGTCAGAATGGTGGAAAATACAGATATGATGGGATGACCCACCAATTTCCAACAAGTTCGACCCTAGGGAAAGTTTGGGTTGCAAGAGGTTAAAATGCATCTTCACAAAGGGATAACTTAAACCTAGATGTAAGCTTCCAAATATACCTAATCATATCAAGGAACATCTAAAGCATGCTCCTATACTTGGGAATATTTAAACCAAGTATGCTCCTAGTGGCCCCACAAAAGATGTCCTTAGGTGGGTGGAACCAAATGTTCATAACTTCAAGGATAGCTTCATCTGATGATAAAATGTCATCCAAGAAGTCATGTGAGATGGGATAGCTCACATCCCCAACAAGCCAAGCAACCAGATCATATTCCTCAATCAAGGGAATATTTTGATCTGAACCTACCGAATCCATTTGAGTAGCTTGGTATGAAACTACTACAGTAGATAATGGTGTACTACTCTATGTTTCACCATGTTCCATAGAACTGGATAAATTTCCATCACTATTTTGGACTAAGTTTTCCTCCTTCGAGGCTCCCTCGATTGATGAAGTGAAACCATTCGTTGTGGTAGACTTAGAGACAACTTTCAATGGAAAGTAAATATCCATTGTTGTAGTGAAAACCGAAGTAGTTTGTGGGATAGATATTACTACATGTCTTGTGCAAGAATTAAAATTTTTCCTACTCTTATGTTTCTTCTTCTTTCCTCTAGGGTGCATGGAATGGACTGTAAGGACTTGAAAAGTTTGGGAAGGAGTAGCACTTTGCTTACCCTTATGTTTCTTCTTCTTTACTCTAAGGTGTATGGATTGGATTGTGAGGATGTTAGAAGTATTGGAAGGATTAACATTTTGTTGCATTTCCTAGCTAGCTTTAGGTTACGAAGTCTGAATAGACATTTGTCCCATTTGCTATGTAATATGCTCAAGTTGGTTGACCAAACCCATCACATCATCGGCATGAGGTCCATGTGGTAGCCTAGCTAGATTGAACTTAGGTCTTGTAGGTTGGATCCAAAAAGATTGGTTACTTCCTGGAACTTGATTAATCCATTGCGCAATGGGGTTAATGGGTGGATTTCCCCCTTGTGGGGTTATGCCAAAAGAAGATTGTGTTACTTTATGGAACTTGACCACTCCATTGATGTGGTCCATGGGTGTAATAAACATTACAAGGTGGATTTATCCCTTGTGGAGACTGGCCCTAAGAAGATTGGGTACTTCTTTGAACATGACCAATGGGTGGATTTCCCCCTTACAAAGGTGGGCTCCAAGAAGATTGGTTACTTCTTGGATCCCAACCATACCATGGCAATTTTCATTGGGCTTGAAAAGAATTCCAAGGTAGATTTCCTCTTTGCAGAGGTTGCATCCAAAAATATTGGTTACTTCCTTAAAATTGTCCATTCCATTGTGGAATAGGATGAATGAATGGATTTCCCCCTTGTGGAGGTAGGCCCAAATAAGATTGGTTACTTTCTGAAACCTGAACATTCCATTAGTTGTTTCCTTGGTTTTGATTTGCGTTCCAATGTTGTTTTCCTCCTTGTGGAGGTGGGCCCCAAGAAGATTGGTTGCTTCCTAAAACCTTCCCACTCCATTGCGGAATGGGGTTGATAGGTGGATTGCCCCTCGACATTGTGCTAGGATAATTCAGAGGATAAACCCCATGGCCTTTCCAATAATATGTGGAGGATAAATCAAATTGGGATTAATGTTCTAGAGACCATTGATTGTGCTAGGAATATTACCATTCCATGGTGAAGGGTTTCCCCTAGTAGTAGAACCTGGACAAGTATTTGGTATACCAAGAGGATTTTGGATTAATCCTTGTGTTTTTCGACCTTGATTAGCCAAACCATATGGAAAACCCATGTTAGGTAAGGCACACCCACCAGTAGGGATCCCTGTACATGAAGTGGATGTACTTTCATGATTGGAAACTGGAACTATACCAACTAGGACTGAATTGCTAGTTGAACTTGAGCTGGTTATAGGTTTTTAACTATTGGGATTAGTGTTTAGGTCAAAGTGGAAGCATTACCGACTCCTGCAACCATTTTGAGGTTGTGTTGATGTTGTCCCTTGATCTTTTGATGAAGGAAAAGGGTAAAGTATTTTGTTTTGCATGTTATTCAAACTTTCGAAAAGAGGGTTAATCTTACCTAGTGAATCATGGATAGTAAGTACAATTGGTTTTGAAATACTTGTTAAAGGTGGATTTATGTGAGTGTTTGTGTGATTTTCTAATGTCTCAATTTAAACTAGAGTAATATCATCAACTATGTATGTATTCAGTTTGTGATGTAACGATAAATTCTTAAGGTTTATTTGATGTTGTTCCTCCCAAGTAATATTAATTTGGTTTAAAATCAATTATGTTTCCAAGTCAGTAGGATGTGGTTTTTGTGTTTGTATCTGTGATTTAGTGGGGCTTTCAAATTCCGATGATTCATCTCGCTGTCGCCATGAATTCTGGATCGGGAGAGTAGCCACTTCGAAGTTTTATATAAAACGATTTGTGTATAGTGGTATACTTAATAAAAAAAATATAATCAAACAATCCTAAAGGAAATATAGACTCAACAAAAATCAAAGTGTCCACATAGTAAAAAATGTCCTATGAATCCTAACAGGTAATCTACTTTCCCAAAGAACCGAAGATCTGTGAAAAGCTAGATTAGAGGGCCTTGTGAAACTAGTAGCTCTCGAGGGATATCAAGCCTAAAAAATTACTAATAGCGAAGGTATGAGAAATAGCTACAATAAACTTTAATCACCAAAGGTTCAAGTATCGGTTCTTGACCAATCACCCTCCCAAGGAGTAAAAGGTTCAAAGTCTGTCTCGGGTACCACAAGCTGAGTCCCCCACTCACCAATCTGTTGGTATATATTAGTGTAGGGAATTTTCCACTCTATTATCTATCCTTACTATAACTTAGTGAAACTTATTTGACATAAATAAATGTAATAATCATAATTTCCTCAAGATTTCTAAGCATTTTCCAGGAATTGAGAAGGGAGAAAGAGAGCAGAATACCTCTTGAATCTAGCTGCTTGTAGGAGATCTCCTTTCTTGAGCATCTGTGGCCCTTAGTCCTCCATTAATAGCTTGCATTATAGCTCCTTACCTCTAGCTCTACTTCTACTAATTTGAAAAACTTGGAGTCTATCTACCAAACTTTGAATTGAAAACTCGATTTGGAAAACAAATTCAAACTCAAATTTGGGGGGCAACTAGAACTGCATCATATTGAATCAAAGAAAAATAATACTTACAACCTTGCCTTGAAGATGCTATCCTTATCCCTTGCTTTAATCCTATCATTTTCCATCCATGCCTTTGATGCCCAAATGCCTTTGAATTAGGAGAATTCTTTCCTTCAATCCTTCATTATGCCTTTGCTCTCACTTTCTATGTATTTTACATTGCCCAAATGACTTTCTTATATAGCATTGGGATTTGTGCACTCAATTGCCAAACATGAATGTGGGACTAAATTTTTTCATGAATGTGGGACTAAATTTTTTCACTTTTTTATAATTTTTACAATAGGATCGTAGATTGGCTCGAGAAATATTATGTATAAGGCCTTATTTTATGTATATATGATTGAAGGTTCTTGATTGAAAGTGATATTATCTTTGCAGAAGTAAAGATGCTTCGATGGATTGATGGATTCACTGGCCATTCGACTTTACTTTATTTTGTTTTACATTTGATTTTATTGTATATATGTACAGATTTAGTTCATACGTAGTTTTAGATTTAGTTTAAACTTGTTTTCTTTGGCTAGAAGTAGGTTGTTATATTTTCATAATGAGCAGTTTTGAAGTAATCCATCAATTTCTAGCTGGAGATGAGCTTTCAACAAAATACTATTAGGGAAGTTTTCACTTTATTTTTCTTTTCTTTTGGTCATTTATATTGCTTATGATAACATTCTTTTTAATCCTTTCTTTTCAAGTCAAATTTTTAATTTTTTATTATGCAGACCTTGTTATGAAATGTTTAGTACTTTACAATCATGTAGTGAGAATATTTTAAAGGAGAAGATTTATTTTGAACTTCTTTTTCTTTTGAATGAAGTCTTCTATGCTTGAAATTGATATAATGGTTGTACACTTAGTTAGATTTTCGATCTTAATTTCATTTTTTGTGTTTGTTTTAGAATAAAATAGCCTAACTTATTTAATATCTTACTTGAATTGATAAAATAATGTTTATTTCACAAATTCTAATTAAAAAAAGAGAGACACATTTTCATTTGAAAAATCTAATTTCTCTCTTTTCTTCTCATTTGTAATGTAATTATTACATATTTTGTTTAAGTAAGGTTAGGCTCTTAATTGATCTGTATATACATCTTATATTAGTTTTTGCATATTTTTCAGTTCTTGATTTGATAGTTTTTTATTTTGCGAGTTTTCCAAGTTTGCTATTTGGTTTTGATTAGTTCAAAAGGGGTTGTGAACTTATCTTAGAATCTAGTAGCATGTCTGGTAAGTCATTTGTTTCTTCCTAAAGGTATGGAATTATCTTAAAAGTTGATTATTATAGATAATTTCTTCTTTTGTCAAAATTTTGATCATAATGAAATTAACCTTGGCATCGAAAAATCTATTATGAACATTATTGTTGGATTGATTGAATTACCCAACTTTTATCTAGAATCTCCATGTTTTAAAATGATGCTATAATATAGATAATATGACTTTTAAAGGAATCATTTTCCCTAAATTGAAGTAGGTCATGAATTGTAGTCATCACTAGACCTTTTACGCTATTTTTCACTCTTAAGGGATCCATTTAGATTAGCTTTGTGATCCACTAAGTTATTTCTATTAAGATTAACAATTGTATATAGTATTATTAACGTAATGCATTGATTGAAAAATATGAGGTCTCGCCATGAGATGACCTATCATGATCATAAGTTCTATGGTAATGACATCACCATATCTCGACACTTAACCAAGGTAATGCCTCTTGGCCATTTGATCAAGAGAAAGGAGGTCTCATCACGAGCCGGCCTTTTCATCTCTCATAGTTCTTATGAATGATGCTATCATTATTTGGTTACCAATCCAAGACATTATTCTTTAGTTAATGTTCAAATCAATATCAATTTTTCTTTGTAAATAAATGACAATAATTAAAGGGTTTCACTCAGGAACAAGAGGTCTCATTATGATACAAAATGTTCATGATCATGGGTTTTATTAGATTGGCATTCCCAATATATCGTTACCAAGCTAGAGTAGTGGCTCTTGGTTGAAAAATTAGGAGATAGGGGGTCTCATCATGAGCCAGTCTAGTCACTTCTAATAGTGCTTGCGAATGACACTACCATCATCTAGTTGTGAATTTTTTAGCATTAATTCAACATACTCTAGGATCTTTACTGAGAGAATAACATGTATAGCATATCAAGCATAACAATGCACATCCATCACACCAAGCAATCGCATGAGAAAATAGACACATAGAGTTTCATTGGGGAAAACCATAAAGGTGAAAAACCCCACAACTTCCTTCAGAGATAGAAAGAGCAATGATACAACCCACGTACACAGAGATAGTCCTCCTAGAAGCTGAACCTCCTCCTCCACTAGTGCACCACTTTCTGAGTAGTGTAGAAGTGAATAATGAGATGATCAAATAGAGTGCCTCCCGCACTCTATTTATACATGACCTGACCTGCCTAATAACCTAGCAGGGCCGACTTGTCTAACTCAGTCTAATAACCCATGGTTATACTAATCGAGGCCGACCCCACACTTGGTGGTCTAATAACCCATCATATGCAAGTTGCGACACTTGTCAATACAAATGACGACACTTTCGTATAGAGGAATAATAACATCTCTATAGGGGTACAATATACATAGGTGAAATACATTCCAAAGTTACAAATACATCAACACTCCCTCTTAACTAGGAAGGTATTTCTCGACACAGATCTGCTAGCACAAGTCTTCTTCTTTGGATCATCGTCAGCGAATCATCATCCTTGAATCATCATCATCGTCAGTGTTGCTGCTATCTCAATCAATCTCCAATATACTCGTCATAGGAAGTTCTATAGAGCCAGTCCTTTTTCATACTGGATGTAGGACCACCACCTGTAGGTCTTCATCATCACTGGGCATACTGTGGAATCCTCAGGAATGATCATGTGCATCAACAAAACCTCGAAAGAGCATCCCAGAACTGATTGCGAGCTTACTGCTCAACCTATCGGATCTCCCAGAATATTTTACATGTTAACCTTCACAAAACCTACTCAGAGCATCCCAGGATGTTACAAGCACACCGCTTTACCTGTCTGGATCTCGATAGAGCATCCCAGGCTGTTACGAGCACACTGCTCTACCTGTCCAGATTTTAAAGGATCTTTTGTATGTGAACTTTTGCAAAACCTACTCAGAGCATCACAGGATGTTATGAGAACACTGCTCTACCTGTCTGGATCTCGATATAACATCCCAGGTTGTTACGAGCACATCGCTCTACCTGTCCAGATTTTAAAGGATCTTTTCTATGCGAAACCATAGCAAAACCTACTCAGAGCATCCCAGGATGTTACGAGCACACCGCTCTACTTGTATGGATCTCGATAGAGCATCCCAAGCTGCTACGAGCACACTGCTCTACCTGTCCGGATTTTAAAGGACCTTTTCTATGCTACCTACACAACCTGTCCACAGCCACACAGTATCAACCTGATACTCATCATACACCATCCTGATGTACATCATCATATGATCAACCTGATCATCATCATAGCATCAACCTGATGCATATCATCTAGAGCAACATCCTAAAGCTTGTCATCTATGATCAGCCTGATTACCATCATAGCATCAACCTGATGCATATCATCTGGAGCAACATCTTGAAGCTCGTCATCTGTGATAATCCTGATCAAACAATATATCCATCTAATGCATACAAAGTATGTACCTGATACAAAACATCATACATGATATACCTGATCATACAATGCATCCATCTGATACATACATCAACACATGATCTTCCTAATCATATAATGCATCCACCTGATACATACATAAGTACATGATCTACCTAATCATACAATGCATCCACCTGATACATATACAAAAATACATGATCCACTTGATCATACAATGTATCCACCTGATACATACATAAGTACATGATACACCTGATCATATCAAGCATCCAACATGATGCATATACTAATACATGATCAAACTGATCAAAGCATCCAATTGATGCATATACAGAGTATTAATTGGAGTATCGTTCTGATGCTCATCATCTAGCGCTTACATCCACAGCCATGGAAGGGATCCTCCTCTCACCATGCTTGGAATGGCTCCTGCAAATGTGTCCATCACTTATTCCTCGAAGTGTTGTCAATCTGAAGAACACCAAGCCTCTCTCTGAAGTACTCAAACTTCACTCTGGCTATTGGTTTCATCAACACATCCACAACCTGCTCATCCGTCGCAACGTACAGGAGATTCACTGCTCCTCTCTGCACCATATCCCTGATATAGTGATATTTGATCTCAATGTGCTTCGACCTGTCGTGGAACACCGGATTCTCAAATAGCTTCACACAACTCTAGTTGTCACAAAATATACCATTAGCCTCTAGTGGGAGATCAAATAACTCAGACAGTAGCTTCCAGAGCCATACTGCCTCACAACTAGCCGAACAAGCTGCAACATACTCTGCTTCGGCTGTACTCAATACTACATAGTATTGCTTCCTACTAAACCAAGAGATCACACCTGATCCCATACTGAAGTAGCACCCAGATGGGATCTTCCTATCTGTAGCACTGCCTGCCCAGTCTGAATCCACATAACCCTGCAGGTTAACTTTTGATTCGCATCATACTTGAGCCCATAATCAATTGTACCCTTCAGGTACCTCAGAGTATGCTTTACAGCAACCAGGTGAACACCTCTGGGATCCGTCAGGAACTCGATCAATGTGTTCACCGCAAAGCAAATATCTGGTCTAGTGTTCGTCAGGTACATAGTGGACCCAATCATCTGACGATACACCATGACATCAATCGAATCAAATAAAGCATCACACAAAAGCTCTAGGTTCGATGCCATAGGTGTGGCCATGGCCTTGCAGTCCATCATCCTGAACCTCTTTAGGATCTCTACTGCATACTTCCCTTGTCCATGGAAGATCCCATCGGCACTCTACCACACCTCCATTCCTAGAAAATAGTGCATCATCCCCAAGTCCTTCATCTCGAACTCGGTAGCAAGCTTCCTCCTGGTATCGGCAATCAATCCATCCTCACCTGTTACAAACAGGTCATCCACATATAGGATTAATATCACAGGATTTCCTTCCTTAACCTTGTAGTAAAGGTTGGAATCTACTTTACTCTTGGTAAACCCAAAACTGGATAGAAAGCTGTCTATCCTACCATACCAGGTCCTAGGAGCTTGCTTCAAGCCATAGAAGGCTTTCTTCAATATGCACACATATGACTCCCTATCATGTGTCTCAAAACCAAGTGGCTGCTCCACATACACTTCATCCTAGACTACACCATTCAAGAAAGCTGTCTTGACATCCATCTGGTGTATCTTCCATTTCATCACTACATCTAGGGAAAGTACTAATCTGATGGAAGTGTACCTGGCTACAGGAGCAAAAGTCTCTTCATAGTCTATCCCCTCTTTCTGGGAGAAGCCATGAGCTACAAATCTTGCTTTGTACTTTTCTATGCTGCCATCTACAACATGCTTGATCTTGTAGATCCATTTGGAAGTCACAACCAACTTTCCTTCAGGTCTTGGGACTGCATCCCAAACATCATTCTTCATGATCGACTGGTATTCCTCAACCATGGCATCCTTCCATTCTTTCTTTTCCGCTACTTCTTCATAACTGGAAGGTTCTTTGTTCATAATATCATAGAGTAGGGAAACATAACTGGTATGTGATCTAGTCCTCTTCCTTTCTCTTTGTTCTTCTTCTGGAATGCCATATCTTTCTGCATCTTGAATGAGCTCTCTAGCCCATGCAGGTTTTCTCTTGTGAGAGTTCTTCTCACGGGGTGGATCTAAAGGTTCTTGCGGATCTTCAACTTCACGATCTGCTTCTGGAATTGTTTCAATCATAGTAGTGTTTTGAAATCTAGTTTCCTTTGGTTCTTCATGATCTTCAACAGGTTCCTTCCTTGACTTGGTGAAAGCTGAATCTTCATCAAATGTTACATCCCTGCTAACTTCAATCTTCTTGAACCTTGGAAAGTATATTCTGTAAGCCTTCAAGCTTTCACTGTACCCCACAAAGATGCCCTTCTTTCCTGAAGGATCTAGTTTTGTCCTCTGTTCCTTTGGAACATGAGTGTATACTGGGCAACCAAATATTCTGAGATGGATGACTTCAGGTTTCTTACCAGAGAATACCTCTTCTGGTGTCTTGTTGTCAAATATCTTGTGAGGTGTTCTATTCTGCACATATACAGTTGTCCTACCTGCTTCTACCCATAGATGCATAGGTGTATCCTGGTCATGCAACATTGCTCGTGTTGCTTCCATGATTGTTCTATTTTTCCCTTCCACAACTCCATTCTGTTGTGGATTGTAGGGAGCAGTCAACTCCCTCTTAATCCCTGAATCACTACATAGCTTCTTGAAATCACCTGAAGTGAATTCTCCGCCATTGTCGGATCTAAATGTCTTGATCTTCTTATCAGATTGATTTTCCATCAAGGCTTTGAATTCCTTGAACTTATCAAACACTTCATCTTTATTCTTCAAGAAATAAACCCAAGTCTTCCTAGAGAAATCATCAATGAAGGAGACATAGTGTACATACCCACTCAGAGAACTGGATGACATTGGACCGCATACATCAGAGTGGATAGTCTCCAAGATTCCTTTTTTCTTTTCTTTCACTGCTTGGAAATGCCTTCTTAATGTTCTTTCCTTTTGCACATCCTTTGCAAACACCTTCATGCTTTGTCTTGATTTCAGGAAGACCCTCTACAGCTTTTCTTGCAATTGGTAGTTCCCTGTAGTGCACATGTGCAAGCCTTCTATGCCAAAGTTCACTTGGCTCCATGGATTCATGTGCCATGGCATGTTCAGGTTTTCCCTTCAATTTGTACAATCCTCCCTCTTTCTCTCCAATCACTACTGCATCATCTATATTTTTACCCTTTGGCCACATTAGGACTTGACCATCTACAAATGCAACCCTCATGCCTTTTGCATCCAATGCAGATATGGAGAGTAGGTTTTTTTTTAGCCCAGGTACATATAGAACATCTTTCATCTTTAAGGACTTCCCAGATTCTAGGTTGTAGGAGGCTTCACCACTTCCCTTGATAGGATATTGATGGTCATCCCCAAGTTTCACTTTATGGGGTGACTCATGTTCAGATAGATTTACAAAAGATTCTTTAAGCCCTGTCATGTGTTTGGAAGCCCCACTATCAATAAGCCAATCATTGCATCCATGAGAGATAGTACCTATGAGGGTAGAGATTAGAACATATTCATCTTCACTTGATGAAGTATCACTTTCTGCCCTAGCCTTCTTCTTGGGAGGTTCATCATCCTCAACAGCATGAGCATGAAACCTCTTCTTGTTGTACCTCTTCTTCCTGTTGAATTTGTTGTTGTTATCTTTCTTCTTCTTGGGACAATTTGAAGCAAAGTGTCCTACTTCATTGCAATCAAAACATCGAACATGAGATAGATCTTACTTCTTGTGAGCATTCCTCCCATAGTCTACTGAATGAGATCAACTTCCTCCTTGCACAGATTCCTTGGATGAAGGAGCCCCATGACCTAGGTAGGCCATTCAATGTGGTCATGACAAATTCACCATTGTCCACTACTTCATCCATAGCTTCAAGTTGTTCCTTGATCTGAGAGACCTTAGAGAAATAAGATTGGATGGTCTCTCCATTCTAAAGCTTTACCCCTTTCAATTGCTTCCGCAGAGTCATCTTCTGATTTATGTTCTTCCCTTCAAATAGCTTGGTCAAGGAATCAAACATCTCCTTGGGTGTCTTTAGAGATGAGACATGTGGTATGAGATGGTCTTCGATAGAATCAACAATGATCCTCTTTTCCTTGACCAAGTTGTTCTTATGTAAGGCCTTAGCCTCTTTTTCCTCTAGGACAGGGACCTCAAAACTTATGTAGGTGTCCAATTCATTTTCTTCTAGGATTAACCCAATCCTATACTTCCATGCTCGGAAGTTATCAGCCCCTTCAAACTTATCCTCAAGCTTGGTGTGGTGAGACATCTTAAAGAGTACTTCAAATGGAAATAGAAAAGATTTAGGTCTTACCACTTGATTTGCAGAAATATGGATCTCGTGCTGGATTAGGGTTTGTCAGAGAAAACCTAAAAATTCAAAATGTGAATTTCAACTTTCTGAAAGGATATAAAGATGTGCCTTGATGAGTTGATCAGCCTGGTATACTTAGAAATTGAAAACTGCAATGTTTCACCCTTCATAAATGCTTTTCAATCTCACAGATTCACTCGGGAGGACCCTGAATTAGGGTTTGAGTTTCCTGAAGCTTCACCCAACCAAAAATCTCTATCCAAAGCTCTAAACTTTGATTTTTCCAAGGAGCTTCCAGCTATGTCCTCAAATTTCAGAAACTCTTATTTTTGTGGAAACCCTAATGTTTAGGGCCAAAAATGAAAGTGCCCAGAATTGAATTTTGATTGGACAGAAAGATGCGCCTTGTTGAGGAGAGTAAAAATACCCTACTTCCTTTCAATATCTGTGGAGAGAAACCCAATAAACAAGAAACCCTAGTTTCTGCAACTGCACAGTGTCTTCTTCTCAGGATAGCTCTGATACCATGTTAATTTTTTAGCATTAATTCAACATACTCTAGGATCTTTATTGAGAGAATAACATGTATATCATATCAAGCATAGCAATGCATATCAATCACACCAAGCAATCACATGAGACAATAGACACACAGAGTTTCACTGGGGAAAACCATAAAGGTGAAAAACCCCACAACTTCCTCAGAGATAGAAAGAGAAATGATACAACCCAAGTACACAGAGATAGTCCTCCTAGCAGCTCAACCTCCTCCTCCACTAGTATGCCACTTTCCGAGTAGTGTAGAAGTGAATAATGAGATGATCAAATAGAGTGCCTCCTACACTCTATTTATACATGACCTGACCTGCTTAATAACCTAGCAGGGCCAACTTGTCTAACTCAGTCTAATAACCCATGGTTATACTAATCAGGGCCAACCCCACACTTGGTGGTCTAATAACCCATCACATGTATGTTGCGACACTTGCGACACTTGTCAATACAAATGACGACACTTCCGTATAGAGGAATACTAACATCTATATAGGGGTACAATATACATAGGTGAAATACATTCTGAAGTTACAAATACATCAACACTAGTTACCACGCTAGGGAACTGGTCCTTAGTTAATGTTTTCGTTAAAAAAATTCAAAAAAAAAAGAAAAATGAGAAGAAAAAAAATTAATTGTTAGTTATCTATACGTAGTGGATGGGATACAAGTATCTAAATAAGGTCAAAGGTTTTTCATGTGGTATTGAGGTCATATATTTATACTACGTGTTCAATGACTTATTTTGATTATGAGAAACTGATTCTTGGTAAATTTTTCTTCCTGCAACTGTAGAAAAAATAATTTATCTTTAGAAGATTTTAGATAATGGTTTGGATAGTTTGATTGATTTCGAAAGTTTTGGGTTCAATTTATCCTATATAATCCAATGGAGAATTTGACATATGAAGAGATATTTATTTTTATTGCACTTGAATCTTTAAGTTTCAGGTTTATATTGGAGATATAACTGTTGGCTATCAACTCCTTATTGAGGTTTCTAGTGTAGACCCAGGTACTTTGCGATTCAAGGAACCAACAAAACCCCAATTCACCGGCCCTTTCAGCAATAGGCTGCGTGCAACCTGAGGACTCACCTGAGGCGAAGCTAAGGGGGTGGTTGTGGAATCAAGTTTCCACAACCGGGTGATGCGATGGGGGGGGGAAAGGATAATAAGCACCGCAATGAGTTGTGGGTTGCATAAATGGATAACTGCGCAAACCTTCTGTTCCACGTAGGGTACTTCGGCACACAACTGTGCTTGCGCACTTGCGCCCCCTCTGACTGTGCGATACATGATACCTTTGCGTTACGACATTAAGCTATCAACAACTTACTCCGTAGCAACCTTCAATGACTTGGCGCATTGCCAAGACTGAGCGTCCTTGCCAGGATGTCCAATCCTAACCATTCTAATTAACATTCTTTATCCCTTTGTTCTTCTCAAGTTCTTATCATTAAATTGCAGATGGTTTACTAAACATACACTGCTGCGCGCTCCAACACTGCGATTAAACTCAATGTTCACTACTTAACCAATAGTTGGATTCATACATTACAATCGACAGATTCATACATGTTGAACACTTAACAATCCTCTGCAGATGCATTACTTAACATATTATTCCCATTCTCTGCAGCGAATACATATAAAAGCAATCACATAACAGAAGTTTCCAACATTAAACGTTCATACCAAGCAATTTAAACAATCATAAACACACATTAGTCACATAACACAGGGTTTAACGTGGTTCATCCCCCAGATGGAGGCTACATCCACAAGAACGGTTGTTAATATTTCTCCTAATGGGAAGGGTACAACCATTCTTAGTCTGCGCACTCAGCTGCAGACTCTCTTCTCTCTCTGATAGGTCTCTGCGCACTCATCTACAGAGCCTTTACAATGGTTGTCTAAGCTTAATATTTTACAATATCCAAATACTTAACCAAAACCGAAGAGTAACCCTTCCATTACAATATTGTGCCTTATTTATAGATCATGCCTATAGGTCATGTCTTTACAATCATTAGGCCGAAACCTAAAGTTTACAAAACTGGCGTGGCTAACTGCCACCCTAGCTGTCGTCATCAACAGCCTACTCTGCCTGCTCCAGCTGGGCCACTCGTGGCTCACACGCTCTTCTGACAGCCGCAGTCCTCAAAATGGTTACAACTGCATCATGGCCTGTGCCTTTCCACTCCTCTGCCTGCCTGTCGCCATCAGCGTCGTGGCCTAGCTTCTCAACTGCTTGCTGCCACACGTTCGAACAGGTCACTTTCATCTGTCATCCACCTATTCCTTACCAAAAATAGGTCATATCCTCGTCTGAACTCTACCCATGTTCTACCCCAAAAATAGCTCATGCACTACCATACGCATCGTCCTACTCCATGACTATGCCTTAGGCATTGCTGTCACGCAACACACGCAAAACCTCAAAATTGTTTGTCACCTGCCGCCACGCGCAATGCACTTCCATCAAAACTGCTTTCTCTCCCTGCCGCAGCGCGCAATGCGCAATTATCAAACTTGTCTTTTCTTCCTGCTGCAGCATGCTACGCATGCTTTTCCATTCTTGTATATTTTTCCAACCCACTTGGGCCCATCCCAACAGGCCCCTAACACTCACCTGTGGCTCGTCCCGAGCCACTTCCACTTGCGGACCCTAGTGGCCCGTCTTCCATCGTCCCAAGCTTTACTGTAAAGCTTTGCAGAGTTCCTTCTAATTACGCAACTATGTCCTTGGCTTTCTGTTCGAACTCTTGAAGCATCTCCAGAGTAGCCTGTGAGACCTTCTCCCGATCCACTTGTTCCTGCATAGTGCCTTCTGCCTTCTGAAGTTCTATGAACTTCGCATTGAATTGCTGCATTAATTCGAGGCCTTCTTGCTCAATAGGTTGCAACTTGTCCGATGTGGAAGCCTCTTTCTCCCTTAGCGTTGCTAACTCTTTCTGTAGGTCCTTGACCTCATTAAATCTCTGGACTTTCTCTCTGGCCAACGCATTCCTCATCTGCATACTTGCAGCATCTACCTACTACTGCTCCTGTTCTACTTCTGCCCTTACCTGCTGTAGCACAGGATCCTCACTCAACCCGGTTACCACTGTAGTTATGCGCTCAAGTAAGTCTTGGCATTTCATCACTTCCGTCGAAATGCCATTCATGGTTGCCTTGATGTCCTCAGCTGGAGCAGGGCACTGATCTGACGGAATGACAGGGTGTCAAGCCTTCAGCTCTACGATTTTGCCTTTATACGAGGTTTCCATTTCCATTTTATCAGCAGTCAGGGACTCTACCTTGGCCCCAATTTTCTTTATTATGTCCGCCATTTCATCATCTTCTTCACATTCTTCTATGTTTGCACACACAGCGGAAATGGCTTCCTTTAGATTCTGGCCCTTTTCCTTGGCTGCGCTCAATTCCTTCTTGGTGTTATCTGATTCCTGCCTTAACTAATTGATGTCTTCAGTTAAGTGCGCACACTTATCATATGAGGTGAGGCCTCTCTCATGAATTTCTTCTGCAACTCTGATGTGTAACTCGTTCAAGTCCTCCAGGGGCAGGGCCCCAATGTTTAGGTCAATACATGCAGCCTTTATTGCTTCATTAACCGCTTCATTTGGACAAATGAGGTAGCCCAGTTCGAGGCTCAAGACGCGCGGATACTTACTTTCAGCGACAGGTGGTCTTTTCTGCGTGCTCGGTCCCCTTGACTGTCCATTAGAAGTTGAACTTGGTTTCCCTAATCCCATCTGGGCTACCATTTTCTTGACCTCCTCCATAGCTTGGATTATGGTCAAATTCAGTTGTTCTTGCTTGGCTTCTTTCTTAGCGCGAGTCTCTTCCCATGCTTCCTGCACTTTGGTTGAAATGGTCTCGCAATCATTGGGATGTAGTTGTGGCCCGAACTCGAGTTTTTCAACCTTTCTTTTTGTGCATCGGCTTTGTGATTGTGAGGGGCCTTCATTGGCCTTTCTCTTTCCTACTGATGTGACTGTATTTTGGCTCTGTACGTCAGCCTTTTCTTCCTCAATGAGTGTTCCAACTGGTAGGCCACCCTTCTTTCCCTTCTTTGTTATTGTTTCTTCTTTGTCTTCCTGATCTGTTTGGGTATCTTCTTCATCGGTGTCTTTTACATCGATCTTCTCCTGAAGAGGTTCTATGTTATGCTCATAGTCAGAAGCATCATCACGTGAAGTGGGAACTTTCCATTCAGGCTCCCATAGCTCCATCATTCCCTCGATCGCCTCCTTATCCAATCGGTAAAAGCCTGGATACCATAAATCCTACTCTGTTATGTCGCCTCTTGGATGAATGAATGTTTGGTGTCTTTTTGCTTGAAACCTCATGATGCAGGTGTATTCATCAGCTAGTGGTTTTGAAACACGTGATGTTTCCATAATTGCTTCATGGAACTAGTGATAGTAAACATAAAATACTTCAGTCGTTTGCCACTGCCTAAACTCCTTTGGGCTTGCCCATAGATTGGCAAAGCGCGTTCCTCGGCCTTTTCCAGCTAAAGTGGCAGCTCCCTGGTAATTCTTTGGCTCCTTCTAGCCTACAAGGGCTATCAACACTAGTAGCCAACTAAAATGGAACAATGTTCCATCATCTTGGGTATCCTGAACATCTGCCAGAAACTCGTTTAATAGGAATTGGCACCAATTCTAAGATTTTTCGTGCAATACATTAGCAGCTGCGATGATTGTGATCATGAGTACTTCAGGTAATCTACACTTGCCTACAAGCAGCTGGGTCGTAAACTGTGTAGCGCGGTCATTGATGTTGACCATTGGGAACCCTCATCCCTTGTACACTACGCCAAATTCTTTTTCTATTTCGGTGCTAAGGGCTTTATCATGCGCCTTCTTTATGATGAGGTTAGCAGGGTCCTCTCCTCACTTGTTTAGTCTAGTGACCTGATGGACCAGGTCTATACTGATATCAATGCGCATGTCCAACCATAGGAATCCTTCATTTACGCAAGTGAGCAGTGCATGCGCTATGGTGGAAAATTCAGCACTCTTAGTAAAGTGTGGCATTTGTAGTAAATTTAATAAACCTGATGGTCGGATCGCCCTTAACCATTCTTGAACTTCCAATCTTTTGGTGCTGGTTTGTGCATCCTTGACCCAATTGATATAGGCATCCAGTCTAAACTCTGGGTAATTTTTCAGTGTTACGAGCGTATTCTCCAATAAGTCTTGATCATCCAGCTTGCAGCCTGGTACACCACCCATTAGATTCTCCTCAATCTTTATCCTGGTGGAAATGATGGGTAGCAGGATTTCATATTTGAAGTTCTTTTCTATGTTGACTGGTGGGGCATCAAGCTTCCTTGGGGGAATATAGTCGGTCACAGGATAAAATGGCGGGACTTGAGCTGAATCTCCTTGCTGTAATGGCACTTCGGATCCCCCCTACTTTGAAGCTGTTGTTTCTTTGCCCTTGTTGCTTCCTGCAGCCTGTTGTGCTGAACTTCTGGATGCACCTGGTTTCGCCGTCTTCATTGCTGCTAGAATCCCTGCTTGCTCAAATAACCAAGAAATATCTGCTAACTCAATCGGGTCGCTCATACAATGCTCTGGTTGCTCGGTTATCGAATAATTCAAACACTTCGCAAAAATGGCTAAGTGGCCAAGCGAGGTCTATTTATAGCCACTGTTGGTCTCTGCCTTGGCATTCCGTAGTGCCCGATGCCGTTAAAGCCATCTTGATTACCAATTCGTGCGTATTATCTTGGGCCTGTTAGCTGATCCTTCTCGTGATGCGAATGCGGTTTCCTTAAATGCCAAAAGGTTGTCTCGCAATCCAACTTGTCAAATCCATTAAATCTGCATTAATGGCTTAGCCTACCAGCCATATTTTGGTATGAACTGGTCATTTCAGTCTTTAATGGGTTCCAAAATGTCACGTCCACCTTTAAATTGTGAATTTCCCTATTGCCGCCAATTTGGTTAACAGCCCACTAACCAGCCAACAAATGTCATGGTAACGGTTTTTGTTATAATGCATTGGCGGTCTAATAGGATGTTGGTACAGGATGCACACTAGGTGTTATCTTCTGCACGATTAATATCTGGACTTGCTCTGCGTGGCTGCTCTTCTCTTCCCCTTTTTTTTTCGCGCGCAACTTCAGCAGTGTTGCGTAGTACACTTCCCCTGATCATATAGAAATCTGTGCAACCGGACTATCACAGTAAAGCTTTAGTGTGCTTCCATTTATCAAACTTGGTAAGGTGTCTCTGGCTAATGTAGCTAACTGAAATTTCTTGTTCTTTATGTGACAATCATGCCACGCTTTTTCACGCTCTTTCTAGACTTGTTGGTGGAAGCCTGCGACAAAGTGATCTTCCTCTAACCCAACCAAGTGCAGGAGTCTTTCTTAGAGTGCTGTGCGGTCTGCCATGCCTATAAACACTACTATTCTCAAGATGGGAACAATGTACTCCATTGGCATTATCGCTTCTTTCCCATAGGCCAACCTGAAAGGTGTATGGCCAGTTAGCTTCTTGTAGGTAGTCCTGTATGCCCATAGCACAAATGGAATGCACAGGTCCAATTCGTCTTGATTGACATTACATATCTTTGTTAGCGCATTCTCCAATACTTTGTTAAATGCTTCAACAGTTCCATTCGCCTGTGGATGATAAGGCGTGCTACGTTGATGATGGACGTGGAACACTTCGGTTAAAGCCTCAATGGTCTTATTCAGAAAATGAGTTCCTTAATCACTCATCAATATCTTCGGGCATCCAAACTTTGTAAGGATATTCTCATATATAAACTCCGCAGCTGTAGCGGCACTACAGTCTTTGATTGGCTTTGCTTCTACCCATCTGGTGAGGTAATCGGTAACAGTAATGATATACCTCGCACCAGTTCTTTTGGCTGGTGGGTTAATAGGAACCACAAAATCAATGGCCCACTTCTCAAAGGCCTCCAGTGTCAGCTGTGGATTTAGTGGCATTTCATCTCTGTGTGATGGCTTCCCTGTCCTCTGACAGACATCACAATTCTGGCAGTGTTCCTTCGAATCTTTATGAATTGTAGGCCACCATGGCCCTACTTGCAATATCTTCTGCGTGGTAGCTCTTCCTACGTAATGGCCTCCTGCAATTCCTGAGTGTGCATCAGCTAGTATAAACGGTTTCTCATGCTCTAGCACACATCTACGCAGTACTTCATCCAGTCCCAGTTTATATAGCTGACCTGCAATTATAGTGAAGTCTGTTGCGTGCACTACCAGCTTCTTCTTCTGCTGCGTAGTGAACTCTGCGGGTGCGAATCCAATAGTTAAAAAATCAATGATGTCTTGATAGTACTCATTTGCAACTTGTATGGAAAACAACTGCGCATCAGGCAGATTGTCCTCCAAATTCGTAGGCTCTTCTCCTAACTCGATTCTTGACAGATGATCAGATCCCAAATTCAATCTGCCTGGCTTAACAACAATCTCGAAATTGTACTCCTAAAAGAGTAGTAGCCATCTACATATGCGCCCCCCTAACACTGGCTTATTAACAAGGTATTTCAAGGAAGAATGGTCAGTGAACATGGAGAAGTGTGCACCAAGCAAGTAGTGCCTGAACTTCTGTAGCGCATATACCATTGCGAGTCTTTCTCTTTCAGTAGTAGTATAGTTCTTCTCCGCGGATGATAACTTTCTATTGGAAAAGGCAATGGGATGATAAATACCTCCCTCTCCTAGTTGCGTAAGAACAATGCCCAATGCTATGCAGGATGTGTCCACATGGGCGTGAAAAGGCTTCTCCCAGTCTGGGAAAACTAGGATCGGCGCAGTGACCATTTTCCCCTTTAATGTGTTGAAGCCTTTCTCACAATCCTCATTCCAAATGAATGGTACATCTTTCTTCAGCAGTTTTTCCATAGCTGCGGTTATCTGCACATACCCTTTTATGAACTTCCTATAGTAACCGATATGCCCCAGTGTAGTGTGCAATTGCTTAACTGAATTGCGTGTAGGCAAGTTTACAATGACTGCGATCTTAGCAGGGTCTACCATCAAACCCTGTTTGCACACAATGTGTCCCAACAAGACTCCATAGGGAACAAAAAAACCGCACTTCTTCAAATTTAATGAAATTTGGTCCTGTTTGCACTTTTCCAGCATCGTCTTGAGGTTCGCGGCATGGTTCTTCAATAAACCGAAAATGGTCCATCATCAAAGTAAACTTCTAGAAACTTATGTATAAAATCCTTAAATGTTGCGACGACCACTCTAGAGAATATGGTGGGTGCATTCTTCAGACCAAAGGGCATCACTGTGTATTGGAATGACCCCCACTCTGTAGCAAAAGTCATCTTGTGCCTATCTATGCGATCAATCCTAATCTGATGGTAACCAGAGAATACATCAGTAAAAGAATAGGCCTCATTCCCTCCAAGATTATCTACCACGTCATCTGTAAAAGGTGTAGGGAATGGGTCATGCATTGAAGCATCGTTCAGTTTTCTGAGATCCACACAAATTCTAATCTCACCCTTTGTTTTCTTGTCCTGGATAACCATCGGGCTTATCCATTCAGATTCTTCGACTGGCTCAATGATGCCTGGATCGAGCATCTTATCGAGTCCTGCCTTAACTCGTTCTTTATAGCGCGGGTTCAGTCTTTATGGTCTTTTTTTCACCGGCTTCACGCTAGGATTTAGAGGAATTTTCATCACTCCTAAGTCTCCCAAAATACCTTTCATTTCTGTGAACTTGGTCGGGAATAGTTCTTGATATTCCTGTAATATACCTGCGACCTCCTCAACTATATCTTTGTTCCAATAATCTTCAATAGCTACAAACTTTGGCTCTTCACTGGTGTCAATGTTCACTTTCCTTATTTTCACAGGTCCACTCATATCTGGAATTTCTAGTAGAGGTCCTTCTACCTCGCGCGATCCCTCTGACTCAAGTATCCGTATGTTGCACCGGTCCTCCTCATCACTATCTGCTGTATCCTTGGTGTTTCCATCGATGTGATAACAGTCCATGGCATGCTCGAGCTGCTCTTCCCATTCAGGCTGTAGGCATGCAGGTATGCTGTCTGTGCCAAAGAATTCTTCTAGTGTCATGTTTCCTTGTGTACACTTTGGGATGAATATTTTTTTCTTAATGACTTGTAGCGCGTCATGGATACTTGGATGCTCATATTCGAAACTGAAATCATATTGGAAGGTTGCAATCAGGTCTGACCAGTCCACTGTGCCTCTGCACAACTCCAGGTCTAGGTACCAGTTCTTCAGAATTGGTTCTTCTAACGTATGCACAAACAGATGCACCCATTCTGTCTGTGGTCTTTCCTTCCATACTGCGGAATAGACCCAAATATGCTCTCTTGGAGCTGTTTGTCCATTATATTTATCAAAGGATAGGGTAACCTTATCAGCAAACCTGATTTGCATCTTAATTCTACACTGATCCCATGTTGTCAGTATCTTCTTATGCACAGCCCACCATATGGTAGGTATGCCGCACAATGCCATGTCTAGAGTTGAGACACGATGTTCATCCAGAACTGCTGCAGTATATTCTTTGATAAAACAATAAACATTAGATAAACCATCAAAGGTAGGGATTGGAGTTACCTCTTTCCCAATCCAGCGGAGAGACTTCGTGATCCATGCGCATTTCCTGGCAGATACTTCATGTAGTCTGCTTTGCCAATTTTCTAGTCCTGCATCAGAGCCCGAAATGCAAGAGCTATCACATCACCAGCTGAGTGTGCCATCCGTCGTGGGACTGACATAGTCAGCATCATTAGTGGTTATCTTGTAAATATGGTCCAGGTCTTGAGCTCTAAATTCCTCTTGAATCGGTTCAATATACCGCTTGCCCTGCGAAGGGTCTAATGGCACGATGACCCTGATATCATTGCCTTCAAATATCATTTTCATGGTCTTTAAGTCAATAATGGCAGAGTTAGTCATTGCCCAATCGATACCCAGCAGTGCTGTATATGGATGGTTGTCATCCACTATTTCAATTACTTCAAAATCGGCATAGCTGCACACTCCATCAATGTCAACTACTGTGTCCAGTAATCTTCCCAAAGATATAACTATCCCTTGATTAGCCATCCTCAACTGTAGAGGTGACCACTATACTTGGGTTTACCCATCTGATGCCATGTATGCTTGTACAAGACATTTACTTCGAATCCAAGATCAAGAATAATCTCATCCATCTCATTGTCCCCAATCTGTGCAGTGAATCTCATTTCCCTTCCTGTTCATTTTGGACTCCTAATATTATGGACTACGCCATGGGAAACTCTGTGTAAGCATCTGCACTCTTTAGTAATTTCATGCAGCTGCGTAAGAACTGCACAACAGAGGTCCCTGTGTTTGTTGCAGCAATTATTTGATCTTGTGCCATTGGCATGTTCTCTCTTTGTGGTATTTCACTGTGAAACTGTGTTCTGGGGGAGCCAGGTGGCGGTGCCCTGAACATGTCCCGCGCTTCCTCAAATGCTCCCTTATTTTTCTGTAAATCTAGACCCGGTGCTTTCCCAAGAGCTTTCCTGATCCATATCGGCTCTCTAGGATTCTGTCTAGGGTCACGCATTCCAGAGGTTGAAGCTTCTGTGCCTCTGTCCCTTCCTGTATCAGCGCCACTGCGCATTACCACATTTACACTTGGATCCGCATATCTGTTCTCTACTACGATCAACTGAATATTAGGATATGGTGGTTCTGTCCTTCTTCTCTTCTGCATTTCTACCTAAAGCATAGGGCAGTCTTCAATAACATGCCCAAATGATTTACAGTAATTTCATGTAGTGCATGGGTTGGTACAATCTCTAGAAACGTGACCTAGCTGGCCACAGTTATAACAGATTACCTAGCCGCGGCCTCTTCTTTGCATTGGGCCAGCATTTCTTCCTCTCCCACGGTATCCACCACAACGGCCTCTATATCCTCCTTGATCATAATGGGTGTTTTCTTGCTTTGGCTAATTTTCTTCTTGAATGCGATACATCCCAGCACCTCGCATTGCTTCCATGTCACGCTTTATTTCATTCATGAGCTCATACGAGCGACAGTTGGATTCGTCATGTCCCACTGATTTACAGAAATTACAATATAATCTCTTAGGTGTTCTTACATATTTCTATATTAGGTAACAATCTTCAGGCCCGTGTCCTCTGGTTCTATAGATTTCACACCATGGTTCCTGATTATGATTCATATTGATTGGGTTTGGTGCGCCACTTTCAAGATAATCCTGAAATAGAGGGCAATGTTCTCTGGTATGGCCTTCTCCTTTGCATCCGGTGCACCAAACTTCATGTCTGTGTTCGTACCTTTGTTCTTTCCCATTCTTCATACCCTGTAATTCTAACGTCAATGTAGTCAGTTGGTTTTGAATCTATGACATCCCAGCGCTACTCTCACCAATCGGTGAAGCTTCCAACTGCATTGCGATCTCTAGGGCCTCTGCCTGCGACGCAATCTTCTGCTGCATCAATGGTTGTCTGATATGGGGAAGTAGCGCAACAATAAACCATTCCTTATGCTGTTGCGGAGCTATAACAAATCTTACTTGGTCTAACAGTGTCTTAAAATTTTGGTCAAATTCCCAGACCGATTCGGTAGGCTTTTGTTTGATTTCCTTTAATTCCGTTATGCACTGTGATTCTAACTTTGAATTCTTAAACTCCGCGACTAGTGCAGCCTGAATTTCTATTAGGGTTCTCGGTTGTGCCTGAGAATATTTCATAAACCAATGCAATACACGATCTCTGAAAGTAGTGACGAGTTGCGCTCTCTTCACAGCATCATCCTGGATTTGCTTTAAACTCCATATGGCTTCACATAGAAACCAGTGCTGCTCAAGGTCTTCTAGACCCGTGCCTTTGAATATCGGTAGTTTTATATCATTATCTGTCATTCTCCTCCCTGGTTGTGCACGGCTCTGAGTAGTGCTGACTATCTATGCGGAGAAAACAAAAGGAATATTCGAACTGGGCTGCGTGACACTCGCAGCGAGTGGGTTCTGAACTAAAGGTGGCGTGGTTCTTGCAAATGGAGGATTCTGAGTTGTAGTGGGGTGGATAGTAGCTGATAACGGCATGGTCTGATTATTAAGGTCACATGGGATTTCGGTATCAACACGGAGTCTAGGTCCTCCGGGATTCTTTTCCTTATTAAACTTATATATCTTTCCACTTCTTAGATTATGTGTCTCTTTGTCAAAATCACTATAGATGCTATTGACCATGACAGATATAAAAATATTACTGCATTCTTAAAACTCCTTTCTCAGCTAGAAGCATTTTAACGTATAGACTTAGATTGTTCAAAAACATACCTCTGAATCCTTCGAAAAAGTATGCTTCAACTTGACTATAGGACTTTAGTGTGTCTACAGTAAACTCGGTCACAAATCCTTCAAGTATACTATTGACCCAAAAGTTGACTGTGCGTGACAGTGGGCTGTCTATTGCTTTGAGCTGCGCAGTGAGCTTTGGAGTCCACTCTGTAGGTACTCCCCCTTGAAAACAAGTCTTCTTCTCTGCGAGTCATGATATCCACACATGTAGCTCGTTGATGAACATAGCCCAAAATATCTCATGAATATCTCTCCAAAAATATCCGTTCAACCACTGCACGTTTGATAGACGTGATCTGTTTTCTTTCTTTGCAAAGTCTCTTTCAATCTTGTCGTACCAATCCCAGATCTCTTTCTTTTCAGGATTCCAATTGTCTAAACCCAATGGGAACTGGTATTCTTCTTCACACATTACTTTCCAACACACTATCGCATCACTGGTCTTAGTCGAGCAACGGAACCATTTGTTGGTTGTCAACTCCTTCTTCAGGTTTCCAGTGTAGACCCAGGTACTTTGTGGTTCAAGGAACCAACAAAACCCCAATTCACCAGCCCATTCGGCAACAGGCTGCATGCAGCCTGAGGTCTCACCCGAGGCAAAGCTGAGGGGGTGGTTGCGGAATCAAGTTTCCATAACTGGGTGATGCGATGGGGGGGGAAGGATAATAAGCAGCACAATAAGTTGTGGGTTGTGTGGATAGATAACTACGCGAACCTTCTATTCCGCATAGGGTACTTCGGCGCACAACTACGCTTGCGCACTTGCACCTCCTCTCACTGTGCGATATAGGATTCCTTTGCGTTACAACAGTAAGCTATCAACAACTTACTCCGCAGCAACCTTCAATGACTCGGCACATCGCCAAGATCGCGCGTCCTTATCGGGATGTCCAATCCTAACCACTCTACTTAACATTCTTTATCCCTTTATTCTGCTCAAGTTCTTATCATTAAATTGCAGATGGTTTACTAAACATACACTACTGCGCGCTCCAACACTGCGCTTAAACTCAATGTTCACTACTTGACTAATAGTTGGATTCATGCATTACAATCGACAGATTCATACATGTTGAACACTTAACAATCCTCTGCGCATGCATTACTTAACATATTATTCCCATTCTCTACGGTGAATACATATAAAAGCAATCACATAACAGAAGTTTCCAGCATTAAACATTCATACCAAGCAATTTAAACAATCATAAACACACATTGGTCACATACCACAGGGTTTAACATGGTTCACCCCCCGGATGGAGGCTACGTCCACAAGAACGGTTGTTAATATTGCTCCTAATGGGAAGAGTACAACTATTCTTAGTCTGCACACTCAGCTATAGACTCTCTTCTCTCTTAAATAGGTCTCTGCGCACTCAGCTGCAGAGCCTTTACAATGGCTGTCTAAGCTTAAGATTTTACAATATCCAAATACTTAACCAAAATCGAAAAGTAACCCTTCCCTTACAATTTTGTGCCTTATTTATAGATCATGCCCATAGGTCATGTCTTTACAATCATTAGGCCGAAACCCTAAATTTTCCAAAACTGGCGTGGCTAGATGCCACCCTAGCTGTCGCCATTGACAACCTGCTCCAACTGGGCCACTTGTGGCTCACATGCTCTTCTAACAGCCGCAGTTCTCAAAATGGTTATATCTGCATCATGGCTTGTCCATTTCCACTCCTTCGCTTGCATGTTGCCATCAATGTCGTAGCCTAGCTTCTCAACTACTTGCCGCCACACATTCGATTAGGTCGCTTTCATCTGTCATCCACCTGTTCCTTACCCAAAATAGGTCATATCCTCATCTGACATGTACCCATGTTCTACCCCAAAAATAGCTCATGCACTACCATGCGCATTGTCCTACTGCACAACCATGCCTTAGCCGTTGTGATTGCGCGACACGCGCAAAACCTGAAAATTGTCTGTTGCTTGCCGCTGGGCGCAATGCGCTTCCATCAAAACTGCTTTCTCTTCCTGCTGCAGCGCGCAATGCGCAATTATCAAAATTTCCTTTTCTTCCTGCTGCAGCGCGCTATGCGTGCTTTTCTATACTTGTATATTTTTCCAACCCACTTGGGCGTAGCCCAACAATGATTCGCTCAGCACGTCACCATTTGTTGGGCCCCCAACAACTTACCCTTCATTTTTCAAAAACAAGGGGCCCGCATGTAGATTTTGTATAAAGGTTTTCTTTTGATTTCATCTTGTTCAGATTTGCTTGATGGTCTAATGGTTTCCTTTTTCGGATATTTGACTTTCTGTCATTTTTAATTCTTTATTATTCCGCATGAAGATCATTTGATTTCCTAAGTATCTGGCTTTGAGTTCTTTGTGCTTGGTGCTTCTCCTTCATATTCCACGAGACAATGATTTTGTGACTTCATTGAAGCAATTAGTGAAAATTCATAATTATTTATTTTCATTACGTCATTTCACTCATTGTTTTGCTGAAAAGTTATCATTTTGTCGTCTTAGTATCTTGACCTCCTTGTTGCTAATCAATGATTTCATGCTCTCATTTGAACTTAGTTGAATTGATTACTTGTCTCCGTTCAAAGAGATTAACTTATTTTGATTGCGTCAAGAGGAGCTCTACAGCCCATTATGAGGGAGATCTTGTAACATGTGTCAAGTGTTTGTCGAGTTTGTCGAGTGTTTGTCAAGTAACAAAATAATACAAAGTAAACAAAAAAGAATAATACAAAGTAAAAAGTAATAAATATTATGTCGGCAATAAACAAAAAAAATAATACAAAGTAAAAAGTAAATATGACACTTAAACTAGAGACTTTAAAGCTTA
This sequence comes from Larix kaempferi, assembly GCA_027924585.1. Lineage (NCBI taxonomy): Eukaryota > Viridiplantae > Streptophyta > Pinopsida > Pinales > Pinaceae > Larix > Larix kaempferi. Next base: position 2,059,052 of record BSBM01000697.1, on the reverse strand, counting down.
GGATTAGGTGGTAAATATTATGTCAACCATAAACAAAAAAGGATAATACAAAGTAAAAAGTAAATATAAGACTTAAACTAGAGACTTTACTTTTTACTTTTAATACAAAGTAAAAAGTAAATATGAGACTTTAGAGTGTTTGTCGAGTAACAAAATAATACAAAGTAAACAAAAAATAATAATACAAAGTAAAAAGTAATAAATATTATGTCGGCCATAAACAAAAAAAAATAACACAAAGTAAAAAGTAAATATGAGACTTAAACTAGAGACTTTAGAGCTTAGGATTAGGTGGTAAATATTATGTCAACCATAAACAAAAAAGAATAATACAAAGTAAAAAGTAAATATGAGACTTAAACTAGAGACTTTACTTTTTACTTTTAATACAAAGTAAAAAGTAAATATGAGACTTTAGAGTGTTTGTCGAGTAACAAAATAATACAAAGTAAACAAAAAAGAATAATACAAAGTAAAAAGTAATAAATATTATGTCGGCCATAAACAAAAAAGAATAATACAAAGTAAAAAGTAAATATAAGACTTATATTAGAGACTTTAGAGCTTAGGATTATGTGGCTCAGGTATTGCACTCAAGGAGCTATTCAAGCAGAGGTTTGCACCTTGGGAGATTTGATCCCTCTCGGCGTTTGATAGAGCCTAGGATTTGGATCTAAGCTGGTTTTACGACAACCTTGCCAAATTTCAGACCTTTATTGCATTAATGAATTAGAAAAGCATCTTGGTGGAACATAATAGTTTGACTTAATTAGTATTTTCAAAGATTCCAATTTTCATATTCAAAGAGTGCATATCAAAAACTGTAACCGTGCATTTAGTTCTCAATTTGAATTATTTATAGATTTTGTAAACTTTTTATTTTTTTATTAAAATTTTGCCTTTTATATGCAATTTGATCATTTTGGGAAAACTTAAATAACTAAATTGAGTCTTGTTTATGATTCAATTATATTATAAGCTATCGATAGTCCTTATTTTGATTCAGTAAATCATTATTTCTCACAAAGAATAATTGCATTTGCGCATTAGTGAATAAATCTCAAATCTTTAGTCAGTTGGTTATTTGTGGCTTATTAATGTCTTTTTATATGACAGTATCAAGCTTTATGGTATTATTAATCCTTCTTTCATATAATTGTTTTCTTGTAAGTTATATCGTCATGCTCTAAAGTATTAAGGTAATATTGTTTTTATATAATATCATTATTGCAAGTCAATATTTCTTAATTATTATGGTCTAATCATACCCAATATTTGAGACAATAATGATTCATTACTTATTTATTTGACTTTGATTATTTACTTATTTATTTCACTTTCATATATAATAAATAAATACACTATTTTTCATTGCATGGTTTGTCTTATTCTATATTTTAATAATTTTAAGAACACATAAACCTCTCCCAAGGTATACTCTAAAAGGTTCATTATTAATACAACCTTATCATCATGCAATAAAGCTTTTTACCAAAACCTTCAACCTTTACCAGAACGGTGGATATTGGAAACTTTATTTATATTTCAAAATTAGATGATTAACATGCGATCATAAAACGTTTTGGTTTATGTTATATTATTAAAACCAATACGTTGATTTCCAAGTTGTCTTTATCATTTTTAAAAAATTGTTAGTGTAAATATGATGGAAACGCTTATAATACTAACAAGCTATATTAATATTAATAATAATATAGCTTATATATGTTGATCGACATATATCAACCATAAACCACACATTTAAATGTGGTTGGTTACGTCGATCAACGTATATAAGCCATATTTTAATATTAATATGGCTTGCTAGTTAGTGATCGACGTGCAGAGAAGGATTGTTGAGTTTTAATTATTATTTATTATAAGAAATAATTATTATTATTATAATTATTAATAAAAATAATAATTATGATTATTTATAAAAGAAAATATCAAAAAAAAAAAAAAAAATTTAATTATTAAATAATAATAAATAAAATGGTAAAAAATAATAATAATTAAATATAATGGTTAACCATGGTTGATCATGTTTGGTTTACCATAGTTGACAACTGTTAAGCATAGTTGACTATGGTTGACCATCGTTGGTTGACCATTATTAGGCATGTTTGACTATGCTTGACCAAAATCACCCATGGTCAAACATGGTCAACTTTGGTTGACCATGCTCAACCCTGGATGCTTCTGGTTAATCATGCTTGACTTTGGTTGTCCATGGTTAAACATGGTTGACCATGGTTGAACATGGTTGACTTTCGTTCACTATGGTAGACTAGGATTAACCCTGGTTGACCATGGTTGTCAATGGTCGACTCTACTTGATACTGGATGATTTTGGTTGACCATGGTTGACAATGGTCAAACATGGTTGACCATAGTTCACTTTAGTTGACCATTGTTTAACATGGTTGACCATGGTTGCCTTTGGTTGAACATGATTGAACATGGTTCACCATGGGTGACTATGGTTGACTATAGTTGACTTTTGTTGACCATGGTTGACTTTCGATGACCATGGTAAACCATGGCTAAGTTAGGTTAACCATGGTTGACTATGGTTGCCTTTGGTTGAGCATGGTTCTCCATGGTTGACTCTCATTGAACATGGTTGACTTCGATTGACCATGGTTAACCATGGTTGACTGTGGTTGACAATGGTTAACTATGCTTCACCATGGTTGACTATGGTTGACTCTAGTTTCCTTTGGTTGACTATGGTTCACCATGGTTGTCTTTGGTTATCCATGGTTGGCCATGGTTAACCATGATTGAATTTGGCTGACCATCATTCAGTATGATCCACCATGGTTGACCATGGTTTTCCCAAGCTATCTTTGGTTGACTATAAATGATTATGGTTGACGATGGTTGACCATAGTTGACTTTGGTTAACCATTATTTAGCATGGTAGACCATGGTTGAATTTGGTTGAACATGGGTGAACACGGTTGACCATGGGCAACTATGGTTGACTATAATTGACTTTGGTTGACCATGATCGACTTTCGTTGACCATGGTTTTCCCAAGCTATCTTTGGTTGACTATAAATGATTATGGTTGACGATGGTTGACCATAGTTGACTTTGGTTAACCATTATTTAGCATGGTAGACCATGGTTGAATTTGGTTGAACATGGGTGAACACGGTTGACCATGGGTAACTATGGTTGACTATAATTGACTTTGGTTGACCATGATCGACTTTCGTTGACCATGGTTTACCATGGATAATGGTGGTCGACCATGGTTTACTATGGTTGAATTAGGTATACCATGCTTGAATTTGGTTGACCATGGCTGGCCACAGTTGATTATGGTTGACAATGGTGGACGATGCTTAACAATGGTTGACTATTGCTTAGTTAGGTTGAATTCGGGTTAATATGGATGACTAAGTTTGAATTTGGTTGTCTAAGGTTCAACATGGTTGAATTTTGATGTTTATGGATGATTATGATTGACCATGGTTAATGATAGTTGACCATAGTTGACTTCCATTGACAATCTTTAACATGGTTCACCATGGTTAACTTTGGTTGAACATTGCTCAACATGGTTGACCATTGGTGCCTATGGTCGAGTATAGTTGACTTTAGTTGACATGGTTGACTTTGGATAACCATGGTTGACCATGGCTAACTTTGGTTGACAATTGTTCTCTTTGGTGAACATTGGTTGGCCATGGGTGAATCTGGTTAACCATGGTTGACTTTGGTTTACCATGGTTAACCATGGGTTTAAAGTTTGACCATCATTAACCATGGTTGACCATGGCATGGTTAACTTTGGTTGGCCATCGTCAACAATGGTTCATAATGGTTGACCATGGTTAGCCATGGTTGAAAATGGTTGACCATGGTTAACCATGGTGCTCTATCATTGACAATGGTTGACAATGTTTGACCATGGTTGATTTTGGCTCCCTGTCATTGACCGTAGTCAACCATAGTCAACCATGGTTAATAAAAATATTATTATTAATAACCAACCATAGTTGGTTAATAAAATTATTATTATTACTAACTAACCATGGTCTCCCATGGTCAACCTTATGGTTGATCATGGTTGACTATGGTTGTTCATGGTAGACTTTGGTTGACCATAGTCAACCATGGTTATTAATATTATTATTATTAATAACCAACCAAAGTTGGTTAATGTTATTATTATTATTATTCTTATTATTTTTAACCAACCATGGTTAACCATGGTAAACCATCGTCAACCATGCTCTACCATATCAATAAATTATGTCACTATTCTATCACATTGCGACGTGGCACGTAGTGCCACGTTATTAAAGTTTGTTAGAATACGACGTGGTGTGGATGTCACAGTGCGACGTGAAATGTATGTCGCAATGTTATGTGATATCTATGTCACATTGCGACATGAAGAACAATTTCATGTTAGAAATTAGTAAATATAAATAAAAGGTATGTCATATTGCGGCGTGACAACCAATGCCACATTGTCATAATAAATATGTCACATTGCAATGTGATACATATGTCATAGTGCGACATGGCAGGTATTGCCACATTATCGAAGTTTGTCAAAATGTGACGTTGCGGGGATGTCACATCACGACGTGATAGGTATGTCACATATTTATGTGATAGTTATGTCACATTGCGACGTTAAGAACAATTTCATGTTATAAATTAGTAAATATAAATAAAAGGTATGTCACATTGGGACATGAAAACTAATGCCACGTTGTCATAATAAATATGTCACATTGCAATGTGATAGATATGTCACATTGTGTTTACTTTAATCCATCACATTGTCAAGAAATTTAAGAAAGGTTGACTTCAATCCAAGATTATATTCAATCCAGGTTTGACTTGAATCCAAGGTTGACTTCAATACATATTTGACTACGATCTATATTTTACTTCAATCCGCAAATCACTTTTAAGAAAGGTTGAGTTCAATCCAAGGTTGAATTATATCAATGATTACTTCCAATCCATGGTTGAATTCAGTCCATAGTTGATTTCAATCCATAGTTAACTGCAATCCAAGGTTGACTTCAATCCATAGGTGACTTCACTCCATACTTGACTTTTAAGCAAGGTTGACTTTGATCCATAGTTGACTACAATCCATAGCTTACCCAATCCAAGGTTGACTTTAATCCATATTTGACTTAAATGCGTAATTCAATTTTAAGAAATGTTGACTTCTATCAAAGGTTAACTTCAATACATGGTAGAATTCAATACATAGTTGACTTCAATCCATAATTGACTGCAATCCAAGGTTGACTTCAATCCATGGTTGAATTTTAAGCAAGATTAACTTCAACCCTAGGTTGACTTCAATCCATGGTTGACTTCAATCCATAGTTGATTGTAATACATAGCTAAATTCAATCCAAGGTTGGCTTCAATACATAGGATTAACCATAATCCTAGGTTGAATTCAATCCAAGGTTGACTTTAATCTATATTGACTTTAATCCATATTTGACTTCAATTCATATTTGACTTTTAAGTAAGGTAAACTTCAATCCATATTTGAATTCAATCCATAGTTGACTTTGAAGCAAGGTTGACTACAATCTTAGGTTAACTTCAATCCAAGTTTGACTTCAATCCATGGTTGACTTCAATCGATCGTCACCTTCAATCCAAGGTTGACTTCAATCCATAGTTGAATTTTAAACAAGATTCACATTAATCCAAGGTTGCCTTCAAGCTATGTTTGACTTCAATCCAAGGTTTACTTTTAATCAAGGGTGCCTTCAATCTATGGTTGACTTTAAAGAAAGGTTGACTTCAATCTAAGGTTCACTTCAATGCAAGGTTGACTTCAATCCATAGTTGAATTTAAGCAAGGCTGACGTCAATCCAAGGTTGACTTCAATCGAAGGTTGATTTCAATCCATAGTTGAATTTATTCCAAGGTTAACTTCAATCCAAGGTTGACTTTAATTAATATTTGACTTCAATCCATATTTGAATTCAATACATATTTCACTTTTAAACAAGGTTGCCTTCAATCTAAGGTTGAATTCAATCCAAGGTTGTATTTAATTAAAGATTGATTTCAATCCATGGTTGACTTCAATCCATATTTTACTTGAATAATCTATATTTTAGCTTCAATCCATGGTTTACTTCAATCCATATTTGACTTCAATCCATGGTTTACTTCAATCCATGTTTGACTTCAATCCATAGTCGAATTTAAATCAAGGTTAACTTCAAACAACGATTGACGTCAACCCAAGGTTGACTTCAATCCATGTTTGACTTTAATCTAAGGTTACTTCAATTCATATTTGACTTTTCAGTAAGGTTGAGTTCAATCTAAGGTTGAATTCAATGTAAGGTTGGATTCAATTAAAGGTTGACTTCAATCCAAGGTTGACTTCTACAATGAATAATTGACTTGAATTTAAGGTTGAATTTAGTCCATGGTGGACTTGTATCAAAGGTTGACTTCAATACATGGTTGAATTCAATTCATAGCTGGCTTAAATCCAAGGTTGACTTCAATCCATAATTGGCTTCAATCCAAGGTTTCCTTCAATCCAATGTTGAATTCAATACATATGTGACTTTTAAGCAAGATTGACGTCAATCCATAACTGGCTTCAATCCAAGGTTGACTTCAATACAAGTTTGGCTTCAATCCACGGTTGACTTCAAACCATAGCTGGGTTCAATCCAATGTTGGATTCAATCAAAAGTTGACCTCAACATAAGGTTGACTTCAATCCATGGTGGACTTCAATTCATAGTTGGATTAAATCCAAGGTTGAATTCAATCCATAACTAACTTCAATCCAAGGTTTTCTTCAATCTAAGGTTGACTTCAATCCATATGTGACTTTGAAGTAAGGTTGAATTCAATCCATAGTTGTCTTCAATCCAAGGTTAACTTCAATCCAAGTTTGACTTCAATCCATGGTTAACTTCAATCCATAACTGGGATCAATCCAAGGTTGACTTCAATCCATATGTGACTTTTAAGCAAGGTTGACTTCAATACATCGTTTCAATTCAAGGTTGAGTCTGGAATGCAATGTTGACTTTAATCCAAGGTTGAATTCAATCCATGGTTGACTTCAATCCATAGCTGACTTCATTGACTTCGATCAAAGGTTGACTTCAATCCATGGTTGACTTCAATCCAAGTTTGATTTGAATCCATATTTGATTTCAATCCATATTTGAATTTTAAGCAAGATCGACTTCAATCCATATTATGGTGGACTTCAATCTATAGTTGAATCATGTTGACTTCAATTTATAGTTGACACTAATCCATAGTTGACTTTAATCCATAGTTGATTGACTATGGTTGCTTCATGGTCGACGTTGGTTGACTTTAATCCATAGTTGTCTTTAACCAATGTTTACTTTACTCTATGTTTACTTTAATCCATTGTTGAGTTTAATCCATAATTTAATTTATTATGAATTCATATTAATTTTAATCCATGGTTAACTTGCATTATGACATATTATTAATTTTAATGTTTCATAATAGTAATGTTTACTTTAATGTTTCATAGTAGTAATGTTTACATTAATGTTAATATTGATATTAATTTTTTTATGTATTAATATTAATATTAATGTTATCAATTTATAAATTACGTTATTATTGCACATCTTATTAATTGCAGTATTAATATGTTTACAAAAATAGGTAATTTATAATAGTGTTAATATTAATATTACTATTGTTAATATGATAATTAATGTTAATGTTGTTAATATTTTAATGATAAATTAATATTGTTAATAGTAAAAATTATTAATATGAATGTTAATCATGTCAAATGTTGTTTGTTATTTATGATATTAAATATAATTTTTTTATTAATATTATTAGTTTTAAGATTAAAAATAATAACTTTATTAATTTGTTTTAAATAAAATTAAAATATTTATTAAACTAAAATAATATTATTTAAACGAAATTATTATAATATTATATTATTACAAATGTAATAAAATCAAATAATTTCAAGTAATTATAAGTAAAGGTCTCGTATATGAGCTTTTATTCTATGAATTCATATTTATATTAATATAAAAATAAAAACAAATTTTGATAAATTATAACCAATCTTGACTAAGTTGAAAATTTTCAAATTATAAACTTCCCATCTGCAACTTCTATAAGTTTTTGGAATATATATGTGAAAACATAATTTAACATGCAGAACTTTCCGTGTACACCATGATAAAATGCAAATTATATGATCATTATAGAGCATAAACATAGATTGTTTGGGATCGTATAAATGCAATTTATTTGGATAGAAAACTTTTGGCAAACCTACATTAAAAACCATATAAAGGTTTGGCAATTTATTTATTATTAATTTTTTAAAATTTTAGTTTACAATTATTGTGTAACATGGAAAATAAATTTTATTAAGTGGTAGGGCGTTTACCATGTGCGATCTATGTGGATGATGTTCACTATCCCTCTGAAATCCAGTTAGAATAGAGCCTCAATTGAGTTGGTTTCCGGAATTCAACTTCTACATTCCAAGCATGCCTCGGAAAAGAGATTCAGAGTACTACCATTTCATGGCCGCTTATGCCATATTATAAATCACTATAAAGGATTATATAATTTAAATTTGATTCGACCACATCTTTGGTTAAAGAAATTCAATAGATTATTAATTGATTTTTATTAATGGATTGTATATGTAAATAATGTATTAATAATGCAATATTAAAAATGGATTGTTGTATGTAAATAATATTCAAAAGTATTAATGTGTTGATAATGTTTAAATGGTCAGTAGAATATTATGAGACGGCAACCCATACCAAGTATACAGAAGGCAGTTTAAGAGGGTTGCATCATATGGAATGCCAGAAAACTCTTCTGTAGAAACCCTTTGAAATAAACAATTGATTAATCCTCCAATTCATTAAAAGGAAGTAATAATAATTGATTAATCCTCCAATTCATTAGAAGGAAGTAATAATACTAAAAAACCTCATACATTTGTAACATTTAGGTCATCATACATCACCTTTCTAGGTCATCAGCGAGACCCAAATTACTTCAATGGGCTAAAACTGCATGAAGACATGGTGGATAGCAACACAAAGCCACATGGCTAAATTCATTCACGAAGACATAAAACGTGCTGTGAGCAGCTCCAAATAAATATAATAATTGGCACACGAAAATGATCGTTGTGCAGATGGAGGGCATGCCATTGAAAAAAATGTAACTCGTACAGTCAAGAAAGCTACGGGACAGGCGGTGACATTAGAGAACAGGCTTGGACCTATGTGTTAAATAGGCATTCCCAGAATACCTGTTATACAAAAGAAAGAGATTTTCGTTAAATGAACGTCATGCAGTAATATTATTGTTGGCTTGGTTTCGCAACCAAGCTTTGTGCAATGGGCACCTATCAACAAGTGATAGCAGTTTCAAATATTGAAAGCAAAAAACAATTATAAATTTGAATCTAACATGTGCATATAACAATAAACTTGAAAAAATTTAAGAACAAGAACAAGAAATAAAATAAAAAATGACTTATGTATTATAATACCTCAAATGGTGAGGATGTGGTGGTGTTGAGCAGCTCCAAGGGTGAGATGCTCCAGGCTCCAATGGTCTCTTTTCCAAGATTGCTACAATGGTTAAGAACTCATGAGAGATTTTGACAGTATGAGGATAGGATGATGGATGGATCGAAAGTGAGGAGCCCCTACCACCTTTTTATAGTTTTTGGTGGTGGGGAATACCATTATGGTTTTGAGGAAACCAATGGTATTGACCAACATGGTTTAGGTACCTTTTCCCTCCTTTTTCTTTTTTTGAATATTTTGAATATTTTTATTTCTTTTTTAATATTTTTGGGAATTATGGACCCTTTTTGAGGGTTTTTTATGCTTTTTGAGGAAAAATATTCATTTTGAGGGGAAAAAGGGGGGTATTATGGTCTTTTTGTGACTTTTTGGTGGCTTTAGAGGCTCAAATGGTGGAAAAGTGGACAAATGGGTTATGTGAATAAGGAAGTGAGTTAGTGAGCACTTTTTGGGTGTTAATAGATTGCCCCCTGATGTGTGAGGGCAGGAGCTCATCGTATGGCCGATAGACATCATAGTTCTTTTGTCTTTTTCCTGGGGTTTGGGGAAGAGAAAAGACCAGTTGGAGACTGGATCAATGGCCCTTGGAAGCTGCAAAAACAAAAAATATTACATGGCCTCAATATGAATGAGGAATAATCTCTGATAATGGATGAGGCGGGCATACCCATGCTCGTATTAAGACATATACATAACAATTAGTCCCAAGGAGGGGGACCTAAATAAAACATAAAAAATCTGCTGGTACATCATAATGGTCCAAAGGGGACACTATTTTGGGATGTACTCATGATCATAACATGACTGACCTCAATAACTGATACACTGGATAAAAGCGACAACCGTTTTGAACAAGGTTTCAGAAGGGTTGATGAACTGCTGAAACTGAAGGTGTCCAACATCTGTAGGGACTCAATGACTATGAGTCGTCTCTGAGAAGTACATGTAACTGTATACTCAAGGGAGTATAAAACTGGGGTACATCGAAATACTGTCACCATGTGCAACCCGGATATCTATAGAAAAAATGTAACTGGTTGTTTCCATAGGTAGACTCTCAAATGTGGAAGAGTCAGGTGGTATCCGGGGTCTTCAACAAATAACTGAATGGACCAATACCTTGTGCGAGTCTCAACGATGCGATCAAGGTGTTGAAGTCGAGCATGTGAGAAACAACCATTTGGAGAGGCACTGAGGACTCTTCTCGAAATGATTCGTAGGCACTCATCATAAATGGTGATGTGTCCAAGACACAGGGACCTCTAGGTCTATCCTCTGGAATAAATTCGGGTGTCGTCGACAGAGGGAGACCAGCAACTAACAAGGCAATGATGTTTCCTTGATAGGAGCACGAGGTGTAGAACTGAACACGGGGTGTAGAACTGAAGTGTGGTAGTACTAATGGTAGGACTGACATACTTGTGGGGATGGGAAGTAACTGGGGTCATAGAGTGGGTAGACTCAAACTTCCTTTGTTCAGAGCATGACGACATGGTTAACCTGACAGCGTAGGGAACTAACTTGTAGGTGTGGGGACCATAGCTTTTAAGGACTGAAGGGTATGTATTAAATCTGGGGGGGGACGAGCTAATGGGTGCTGTCAAGGGATTCTCAGGGTGACATACTGCAGAATACTCTAAACAAAGGCGACCAAAATGGGGAAGCTGCCATATGAGTAGACGTGATCTGTTGTGGCGCCGAGAAGCACCATTGGGTCCTTCTTCGTAGTTTTAATGAGCTCCAAGAAGGGATAAAAGTGTGCTCTGAAATGGTACTGTCCTGTGGATTTTGTGAGCCCAATACTATTCGTGCTCATGGGTGCTTTCATTTTTAAGGAGCTTGAAAACGATAAGAAGACTCTCCAGTGGTTGTGAGTACCGTCCTGTGGGTTTTTACAAGCCCAGGATGGTGATTGTTCGTCGTCGCTTTCATGTTTAGAGAGTCTGAAAGCGGTAAGTGGACTCCATTGGTTTTTTTTTTCGTAAGTTAGTCTCCAAGGCCCGAAAAAGCATAAAATGATGCAAATGGAGAACTCTTCTAGCCGATGTGACTAGAGTATTCCTTTTTCATAATTAGTCTACAAGGTCCAGAAAAGGGGTAAACTTATACCAGGTAGACGTCCTTTCAGATATGTTTAGAGAGCATGAAAGGAAGCAAGGTTGCTCGACAATCTTTTCATTGTTTTAGGAGTCAGAAAAGAGCTTAACAGAAACTCCCTAAGTGCCATCTTTTCTTCATGTGGGTAGCGGAGGGGTGGGTCGGACAAGGTCTAGCTCACATAGTAGATGACATGCTCTTGGCGAGTAGTATCTTCTTGTACAAGGACTCCAGATATGGCATGTTCGGATGCTGAAACATAGAGAGTGAAATATTTTGTAAAATATGGAGGATAAATCAACAAGGCGTTCGTGAGTGCTTTCTTTAAGTTGATGAAAGCTGTCTCTACTTGTTGGTCCCATATGAAACGGGTATGCAGACGTAGTAGTCGTAGGAAACCGTGGACCGTTGTGGCATAGTCAGGGACAAAGCGACGGAGGAAGTTGGACCTCCCTTGAAGGCTTTGAAGTTGTCTTAATGTACGGGGTGACGGTAATTCTATAATGGCTTGGACGTTTAAGGGGTCTATAGTTATGCCTTTTTCTGAGATAACAAACCCCAGCAGGCGACCTGATGTAACACAAAAGACACACATGAGAGGGTTCAAGCGGATGTTGTATTTTCGACAACGCAAAAAAACTTGTCGAAGGTCGTCTAAATGGTCAGATCGCTTCTTGGATCAAGCGGTGAGGTCATCCAGATAAACTTTTATGATCCTGTGTAGATCGTGGAAGCAATAAGTCATGGCGCGTTGGAAAGTGGCTCCAGCATTCTTGAGACCAAAAGGCATGACATGATAGGCGAAGGTGCCCCATGGGGTAGTGAAAGCTGTCTTGTATTGATCTTCTTTACGGATTTTTATTTGGTTATATCCGGAGAAACCATCCATAAACGAAAGGACCTCATGTCCCGCACATTCATCGATTAGTTGGTCAATGAAAGGTGTGGGGAAGTTGTCTTTGGGACAAGCGAGGTTGAGGTCTCGAAAATCAGTACAAACGAGTATGGTGCCCACTTTTTTGTTTACTGGCACTGGGTTTGAAACCCAGGTGGTGTAGACAATAGGATATATGAATCCTGCTTTTTGAAGTTTTTCAATCTTAGCTTTAACCGCTGGGAGCTTGGATGGGTGAATTGGTCGTTGTTTCTGTTAGACAAGAGGCACATTGGGCCAAGTGTCGATGTGATGTTCCACAATTTTGGGATTGAGGCCAGGCATCTTGGTGTAAGACCAAGCAAAGACATCACGAAACTCTTGGAAGAGTTTCTTATATGCCTGAGTTTCTGCTTGAGTGCATGATGCGCCTAGTGAGATGAGCTCAGGTTTTCCAGGTGTGGTGGAAATGTCGATTTGTATAATAGGGGAAATGTTGGACATGTTCCCTTCTTCGAATGCATCTGGTGTTGGGATGGGGTCTTTGAACCAATCAACCTTAGTTGGTAGGAAATCTTTCAATTCGACTGGTAGCTGGTTTTCTGCGGTGGATGTAGATGCCTCAGGGAGGAAGTATGAGTGATGATGCATATCGTCCCAAGGGTAGTCCAGTGCAGTGAGTGTTTCTAAAATTTGCTCATCAGTATGAAAGTAATCAGACCATAAATCAACGGTTTCTTGTTTGTATGTGGTTGAAATCATATAGATGGTATGGATTTCTTCCGAAGAAGATGATTTCAGAGGGTAGATCTCCTCGATGAGGGGAGGAGATATCTCTAAGTCAGCATTTTTCATCTCGTACAAGGCTGCTCTATAATCTGGGAGATCAGGGCAGTGGTGTGAATAATGGCCATAACTGCCGCATATCGCACAAGGGTGGTTAATGCGGAGCATTTTGTCACGAGGGTGAGGAGGTGGCTCAAGTCTTACCACTGGAATTCCAGTGTCTTCATCGAACATATTGATGTGTTCTTGGAGTGCCGGTAATTGTGGACATTGATGAGTGGCATGGCCTACGTCGTCACACAACGATCATTTAGGGGGAATGCGAATAGTTGGGGGGTTTTTAGCTACCTTGGGGGTTGCCAGGGGGGTGCGACTTATGAGCCCAGTGTTATAAGTTGGTGGGCCTCTGCCCCATGTGTTCCGTAACGAAGGTGGGGTGTTTTTGGATGTTGATGCCATAGTCACTATTGGGGGTGGTTTGTTTTGCAGATGAGTGACCGGAGGGGGTGGGTGGCTGGTAGTAGGGATAGGTTGTACCGGTTGTAAAATAACAATCGGAGTCGGCGGGGGGATCAGAGCAGGTAAGTACCATACAGGTAGCCCTAATGTTAATCCAGGAAGATTGAGTGTAGCCATTACTGGCGAACGAACAACTCCAAAAAATGGGAACAAGAACGGGATAGTGTGAATTGGCGTTGTGCCAATATGAGTAGGCACTATGGGTGTTTGTGGTAGTGACGAAGGTTGCTGTGTGGTGTGCGACAGGGTGCACAAATCCAATGTTTTTGTTATCGGTGAAGGTGGTGAGATCGATGGAAATGTGGAAGTCATAGGTGACTCGGTGTAGATTCCAGGACCAATTGACGACACAAATGATGTTGGTCCATTTTGAATGGTTTGTTCAATCATTGGTAGCACATTTTGAGGAGCTGCGGGGGCATTAGGATCATAATATGTGAGTTGATCGATCTTGATAACGCATCCTTCATGTGGGAACATCATGAGGCGAAAAACAGATGAAGTCACTGCTTTCATTTTGTACATATAGCTACGTCCAAGAAGGAGGTTGTAGTTGAGCTAGGCATTGATCACTTCGATGTCGATAAGAACTAATTTTCCACCTAGTTCTACGGGTATGTTCACTAAGAGACCTTGTGGTTGAGCTGAGCGTCCGTCGTAAGCTCGTAATGCCGTGGTGGATGGTTGTAAAGCGGGGGAGCCAAGATTTTGCCACACAAGGGTGGACATAACGCAGGTGGAAGCTCCTTCATCGATGATGCATCGATGCACAACAAGGTTTCGAATGTTTACTGATACTTGGAAAGCCAAATTTGATGGCAATCGAGGTTCGGCTTGGTCTAAGTCAAAAGCCATCATGTGTGTGTCGTCAAGGTCTACTCCTCTGATGGAGGATAGTAGTAGTTTTCATTGTGCAGGGCATGTTTTCAGTACCTCTAAAGCAGACATAGCAGCGGGGGATTGTGCTAGGTCTTCCACGACGTTGTAATTGGATGTTACACGAGCATTAGGATTGTTGTTAATCCTTCGCAAAGGGATGCGAGGGATTTTAGGTCCTCCGTCCAATGGCATATTTGGTATGTGTAGTGGTTGATTTGGTGGAAGGGAAGTGGATGCGTCAGTGGGAGGAGTTTCTGGGGGTGGGTTGTACTGATTCCTGCGAGTTTGGAGGTTGATGTCATTGGATGACATCATTAATAAATGGTGTGTGCCTGGATCCGCATGTTGATAATCAGTTGCGGCATAGGTGATTTGTTGCTGGGGTGCAGCAGATCCTTGTGGGGGATCCATATGGCGAGTATTTACTACTCCCTGGTTTGGCAATTGGTTTTGTAATATCATGGGTTGCGGTTGATTAAGTGGAGCTGGCTGTCTAGCGTGGCCCTGGCGTTGGGCATCGTCATCCCAAAGTTTACACGCTTTTTCTAAATGGGGGCAGTTATGAGTGTAGTGTCCATAGACTCCACATATAGAACATGGATGGTTTGTTCTCAGGTTATTGTTTTTTGGCTGCTTGGGATGACGATCAGGATTCTGGTTGGGAGGAGCAGCATTGTTATTATTTGGAGGTTTGGGAGGTGGTGGACCTTGATTATGTTGTTGGTTGTTGTCACGGTTACGTCCTCTTCCACGGTTTTGTTGTCCACCCTGGTTGCGTTGGTTGTTTTGATGTTGGGGCTGATTATGTTGTGTGTACACTTGCCCTTGAGTAGTGGGAGGATTTTAGGGTGCCGCAAGTGTGGGAGCAGGTTGCGGTGGATAATAAGCTGGTGGGGCTGGAGGTGGTCTAGTTGCCTGCTGGGGTTGTTGGTAACCCTGAGCTATTGGAGGTGTTGGGTTAGCTGTTGTAGCTTGCTGTGGGTAATACATTGGTTGTGCTGGTAAATGAATTGGGTTCTGGGTGGCCGGTTGGTTATAGTATGTGGGTAGTACATATGTCAATGGCACTTTCCCATAGCAATGTTGTGGACAAGAGGGTCCATGAGTGTGATGAGTCTGATTTGTTGGAGCGTACGAAGTTGTCGCTCCAGAATTAGATGTAGCCCTATAGAGGTCTGGGGCATTTATGGTGCTCACCATGCTAAAAGGTTTAATTTGCACCGTGACTTGGCCGATAATACCATCAACGGCATGTGATGCCCCCGGAGCATCACCGCGTGAAGAATCGCCTCGTGGGGTGTCTGGTATGATGGTGTAGAGATAGTCTGACTGGGCATAAATCAGGTCGAATTGCTAAGCTTTTAAGATAGCTTCTTCCTCTGACTAGGGTCGTTCGGAAGCTACGTATTTTTCTATGAGGGGTAGGAGTGATTTAAGAAACTAGTCCAAAAATATACGGTCATCCAATTTTATCTTATAGAGGCTACGACGCTTACGCCACTCATGGATATGGTCGGTGATGTGGGTAGCTGTGTTTTGTCTGCAATACAACAGTATTTCAACTCCTGCATCATAGTGTACAGGTAGCTGAAAAAACTGAAGGAAAGTGGAGGCGAGAGATGTAAATGTATGGTGGGCCCCATGTGGTTGTTCGATGTACCACTTGGCTGCAGAGCCAGTGAACGTTCATTGCAACAGTCTCAGTCGAATGGAGTTATCCACTATGGAGTTAGATGAACACCATAGGTGAAATGACATTATGTGGTTTTGGGGATCCTCCCGAGGTTTCCTTCAAACTTGGGGATGTCCGAGGGGAGCTTTGTAGGCATGGGTGGCCATGTAGGGTTGTGCCTGATAGGATCGTTGGTTAGCCTGGCTAGGTCTGGTAAGTTCAGACTAGCCATGAAAGGTAAACTAGCAGATGGGTGTGGCGTAGTGACTGGGACATAACTATTAATGATGGCATTATGTAGTGGTCCAGTAGCCCCTAAGGGTATGCTAGGTATTGAAGGTATGTGTCCTCCAACTGTTGTGGTTTGGTATGGGCCAGCATTCCCAAGTGCAACATGGGTTACACTAGGGTTAGAAATTCTTGGGATCTGGGTTGTGGTAATGAGAGGTGGTGTGATTCCTATGTTTGGCATACCCATAATAGGAGGTAATCCTATGTTGGGAATACCTAAAGGTGGAGTCTCCCCTATATTAGGCATGCCTAGAGGGGTTGTTGTTACCATGGATGGCACAGTAGTAGAAGGGTTTGTGGATGTATATCCAATAGTACTGGTGAAAAGTGGGTCGTATTGTGGTCCAGCCATGAGATTGGTTGGTGATATTTCAATAGGGTTTTTGGATTCAGCCTTAGAATCAGATGTGAAGTGAGGCGTGTCAGAATCGGATGACTATGTGTTTGGTCGATGATGTGTCGAGTCAAGGGATAAGGCTCTACATCGGTGACGTGTAGAGCCAAGTATATTGAACTGAGGGGGTTCATCCTGAAGACGACAAGATCATCTTAAATTCTCAATGGTGAGAAATATTTTTTTTTAAATTTCAATGTAAGGTGGTGATGTAAAAAACTTGAAACCTTAATGCAACAATGAGTGCAAAAGGGGAGTGAAAAAATAAAGGCTCTCAGGCCAACAATCAACCTCAAAAAGCACTTATTATAGCAATTGTGTTATAATAAGTGGAGGGATGCAACAAAATTGGTCAGAATACCAAAAGTCAAACAATTTCTAGAAAAAAAGGGTGTTACTAGACCAAAGGTGGGTAATGTATCATGCAAACACCTAACTAGAAGTATTGTGAGTCAGCAGCGATATCCTCTTCAAGGTGATGAAATCCAAGTCAGACAATATAGAGTGTTGAATCAACGGCTAGATATCCCCCTACCGGGAGAGACACCGGGTAGACAATCCTAAAGAGTGGTAACTAGGATACCCCGTTCATGACACGTTTGGTTGGGTGAATCTGTAGTTTGGTTCTATCGCCACTGTACATCCTCTTGGGTGTACACCGAGAACTTCGAAAGGTATCCTTCGGTTACTGAATGGATTGCGGTATTCCACTCAGACTTCCGGAACCAATCTGGCTACTTCAACCCTCCTAAGGGAGAGGCCTTCCTGATAAATTGGTTGATAACCGTGTCAAAATTATAAGGGATTTTGGTATCGTAGAGGACAACCACTATGTCTCAAATGTAATAATTGAGGGGTGTTATTGGAACACCTATCCCCTCAATTCTACCTAACTACAAAATTATTTTAAGTGCTCCCCAAGTGTGGGGTTAAGAGTTTGTTGAGTTTAAGGTAAATTTTAAAGCTCAGTTTAAATTATGTGGCAGAGTGGGTGCAAGTGTGGTATTTAAATTGAAATTGATTTGCCTCACTTGGGCTATTGATTACAAATGAAAGAAAAGACGCTTCCAGTTTTGCAAAAAATAAAGCCGTTTTTGAAATGTAAATGCATGAAAAAAAATTGTTTCAAAAATAATGGATCTTTGAAATAATTTGAAGGAAAGCAAATAACATAAATATTTCAAGAAATAAATGGATCTCTTAAAAGTTGTTTGGGCAAAGTATCAAGCAAATAAACAGTAAAACCTTGATCTAAATAAAATGCAGAAAAATCTCTCTTTCAATTACTGAAATTTTTTTAAAAAGACTTTTAATGGAGCATTCTAAATAGTAAAAGATTTAATGTGGTTGTAAAAATGCAGAAAAATTAATGCTGTAAAATATGCTAAATGGGTAGAAAATACAGCAAAAAATAATTTTAAAAAAATTGGCCGAATTAAAAAAAATTACATCGCGGGTTTCGAGAAAACAGCCGCGATGGGCAATGCGGGTTTCGACTGCGAAGCCGCGATGGGCAGTGCGGGTTTCGACCGCGAAGCCACGATGTGCAGCGCAGGTTTCGGCTGCGCAGTTGCGATGTGCCGCGCGGGTTTCGGCTGCGAAGCCGTGACGTACAGCGTGGGTTTAGGTCACACAGTCGCGATGTGTAGCGCGGCAAATGGCCGCGAAGCCGCAATGTGCAACGCGAAAAAAAGCCGCGAGGCCGCAATGAGCCGTGCGACTGTCGGGCAAAAAACCACGAGGCGAAAGTCGAAAAACGGACGCCAAAAAATGAACCCGAAAATGAAAATTTCAGGCTATTAATGGCAATAGAAGGGGCCAAGATCTAAAACAGCAATGGATCTGCTGTCTAGGATGACAGATCTATGATTAAAAATGATTAAAACTAAGAAAAACTAAGATCTAAAGCAAAAAACTGAGATCTAAGAATTCGTCCCCAATGGAGTCGCCAAAAACTATTGGCTTGGTTTTGCAACCAGGCTTTGTGCAATGGGCACCTATCAACAAGTGATAGCAATTTCAAATATTGAAAGCAAAAAACAATTATAAATTTGAATCTAACATGTGCATATAACAATAAACTTGAAAAGATTTAAGAACAAGAACAAGAAATAAAATAAAAAATGACTTTTGTATTATAATACCTCAAATGGTGAGGATGTGGTGGTGTTGAGCAGCTCCAAGGGTGAGATGCTCCAGGCTCCAATGGTCTCTTCTCCAAGATTTCTACAATGGTCAAGAACTCATCAGAGATTTTGACAGCATGAGGATAGAATGATGGATAGATGGAAAGTGAGGAGCTCCTACCACATTTTTATAGTTTTTGGTGGTGGGGAATACCATCATGGTTTTGAGGAAACTAATGGTATTGACCAACATGGTTTAGGTACATTTTCCCTCCTTTTTCCTTTTTTGAATATTTTGAATATTTTTATTCCCTTTTTAATATTTTGGGAATTATGGACCCTTTTTTAGGGTTTTTTATGCTTTTTGAGGAAAAATATTCATTTTGAGAGGAAAAATGGGGGTATTATGGTCTTTTGGTGACTTTTTGATGGCTTTAGAGGCTCAAATGGTGAAAAAGTGGACAAATGGGTCATGTAAATAAGGAAGTGAGCTAGTGAGCACTTTTTGGGTATTAATAATTATTTGAATTTCGAAACTACTCTGATGATACAACAGAAAATCCCAAAGAAAATTGTAAACCTGACTACCCTATAATTGTAAACAACTCTAAAATGAGATACCCTATAATTGCAGCATAAAATAGAAAAATAGGATAAGATTAAGTGAATTGCAATGATGCACTCATAAGTCCCGCTGGAATTACACCACTGAAATTGTTGTTGTCTATAATCGTGTGAAAATGATCAAAAGGATTGTTATATTGTGAATGAATTAAGAAAACATATAAGTAAAATTAATCAATTCAGAAAAAATACTTAAAATTAAAAAGTGAGAGGAAGACTTGCAATTCTTCAATTTTTTTGAGTTCATATAGCCAGTCTAGAAGATTACCTCTGAAATCGTTGTTCTCAAGATTTCTGCATAATAAGCGAAGTACATAGCTAAATTAGGACATAAAATTTTATGTCCTAATTATAGGCCACTGACCTAGTAATTTCAAGTTTAGGCAGGTCAAAGCTAAACCACGTTACCTCGAAATGGAATCCTAGAGCGGCAGCAGGTTCACTTAAACCGCGGCAATAGATGCACGATAATAGTTCTAAGAACAATCGACATAACTAACAGCAAATGTAAGTGCTACCATGATCCTGGGCAAGCGTTTCCATGACCTGCAACATGAACAATAATAATCTGAAAACCTTCCATATAAATTATTTGGTAACATTACATTAAACTCGTGATTTTAAATTTGTTTGTATTCCTCCTCGTTTCCAGAGATAATGAGAAAGAAGGACGCAAGAACACAAAAACCATTGGAATAACATGGAAGAACCACGGATTCTTTAATTTGGGTTGAGGGTGCTCATGTAGGGTTGATGTTTCTATTGGTTATGGCCTTATGGTAATATTTGAAAATAACAACCTGTTTTATTAATTTTCCACATTAATTTACCAAAAGTCCAAAGCATAGCAAGCAAGTGTTAGTTGTATTATTCAGTTATCATAAAATGCTGGACACTTGCAATAGCTATAGCTACGGGTAATAGAATATTGAAAGGGTATAATAGAATATTGAAAAAAAATTGAATTATTTTTAATTAATACAACTTATAACCGTAATAAACATGCTCATAAGTTAATTAGGTAAATCTCAGTTTCTTATTAGTGAAAGCCATGAATATTCGGGTTGAATTAATCTGGTCCGTTGATAAACCACGCCTCCACGGAGCAGTATAAGGGTTAACTAAATCCGGCAGTGTGGGAATGACTGAATCCGGCAGTGTGGGAATGGTTGAAATGGCAACTTCGACAGCTCAAATAGTAATTTTGGTCATCTGAGTCGTTTTAAAATAAGGTATTTAGTTTAGGAAAGGCAAGTACCATTACTGAAATAAGAGTTAGTTTTTCGCATGATTATTTCTCCTGAGTTTGCAACAGTTTTAACCACGAAGAAAATATGCCTCTTCAAATATGGTCTTCCAAGTGGAAGCAAAGGAAATTATCAAATCTGGTCCACAGCTTTATTATTACACAACATCACCACAATTTCATGAGTTTGTTTTGAAGAAGTTGCTATGGATCTACAAATGGATGGTGCATGCATTAAAAAATAAATGAAAAAGTAAACTAGAGAATCAACAAGGATTCCACTTATTGCAAGATATTGAGCCATGCAATTCATGGATGTTAAACAGAAATAAAGTATAATGCCAAATCATTGAAGATAATTTCACTCAAGTTTTTCAGAAAAGAATCACCAGTTGACTCAACCATATCGCAAGGAGGGAATCACGCCATGAATTCCTAGAAGAATTTGTCACAAAGTTACTACACCTGATCTTTGAAAGAAGAGGGACTTGTATTAAATAAGGACTGCCAAATTATTAACAAATACTCCAAAGATAAACACATCAAGCCAGGGTTTGCTCTCAGGTTTTGTTGTTACTGCAACAACAGGACAAGATTTTCCCTATACTCAACTTGGGTTTTTCATTAAATAGATACCATTGCTGCCAGGAATAATAGGATTTCGAAGACTACTAAGTTGTTGAGAAAGAAGCCACGGAATTAACTTCTAGAAGATAATTTGTAGTAGAATAAGCAAGTTAGTTTACCAGTTCATAAAAACAAGAGTTATGCTAATAAATATTTTGTGTGGTTGAATTGTACCGAGGAAACCTAAAATGCCACGAAGCCAATTTGCCAGTTTCACAAATTTTATATCATTAAAATCTTCCAGTTCTAGCTTGGATATTCGCGTAACTAGCAGATTGAAACATTTTATGGATGCATGTTTACGGAATGTGTCAAATTGATGAAGTGAACGAAGTTTTTATCTTTCTCGTTATTATTGTTCATAATATATCTCTCGATTACTATTCAACATATATATTTTTCAAAGAAGTTTTTATCTATTTTTTCATTTGCTTTCTTTCTTACTATGAAGGCCCGATGGTGAAGATGGCGGAGTTCCACTAGAATAATTCCGGGAAGATAACAAAAGAAAGGAGCCAATTCAATAAATGTAATGAGGAAGATGTAGATAAATGGGAATGAATACATCTAAAGAAGCAGAAGATTTGACTACCCAGCTCATGAGGGGAATTAAGTGTTGTACCTACTATTTTGGAAATCGTTGGTAGCCTCATTACCTATTTAAGGATGAGAGCTTCAACTGTGCAAAGGGGGAGCGTCTCCATAGACCGAGAAGAACCTTATCTTCTCCAGTACGTTGTTTCTCCATAAAAATTGTTTCTTTTGAAGAAAAAGTGATGGAGATGTCACTTGCCTGTGTTATTAGGTCAACATATTTTGTATTATGATGTTACCAATGGACTTGGATATCTGTTTTGTATTTATTTTTTTGAGTAATAGAAATAGACTACCTATTCTAGTTATCGTTGTTTTTAATAAAATTAAGTGGATTCTTGAACTTAGATTTCAGTTATGCTTGATTTTCTTTGTTGAATTTTGGTTGTTATTGATGTCAAAGTGGACTTAGTGTCTATGTTCCAGTTTGAAGAAGTACATGAAACTAAGTGTGTAACACCTAAAGCCCACCTAGTCATGGAAATCCAAAGTTGATGTCAAAGAGGTCTTAGTGTCTTTGTGTCAATTTGAAGAAGTATATCAAAATATGTATAAGTCCCACCAAACCAATGAAGTGTCCCCAAGACCCACAAAGTCATAGCACTCCATTTGCCCGGGTTAAGACAAGTGGCAAATGCATGGGTAAGCTTGTCCAAAAATAAAGGAATAAGGGGTGTTACAGTTTAGAGAAACTCCAACTTGTGGATGCATTGTTTGAACTAGTGGAGTATAAATAAGAAGTCAAGTTGAGGAGTGAAAAGTAAGCTTGGAATACTTTGAATTGAAAGCTTCGGTCAAATGAAATGCTTAGAGGAATCATAAGAAACATGATTTGATGAAGTTCCCAAGGCAACAAAAAATGCAGGAACAAAAGAAGAAGACCCGCAAATCTGATCATTTGTGAAAAGGAGCAAGAATCATGTGGACATATATGTGTGCAAAATCTATGTTGTAGAGTGGATCAATGGTGTAATATAGTTTAAGAGAAACAACAGTTTTAGTTGAACCAATGGAAGAGAGCGTGGTCAGTAAAGCATAGTGCAAATGTTTGTGCACACAAACTTGAAGTCAAAAATATGTACTATGTACTTCTCAAGGTGGTTGGATGGGACAAGGAAATGAGATCAATGTCTCCACTTAGGCTGGTGCCTGAAAAATGCAAGTTGGTGCTTGCGCAGAGGATTGGTGTCCTCACGGGTCGGAGCCTAGTTCAACAAGGTGGTGCTTGCGTGGAGGATGAGTGTCCTCACAGGTTGAAGCCTACAGTTTGCAAGTTGGTGCTTGTCAGTGGGATTGGTTTCCCAATCACATGAATTTATGAGTGAGTCGGTGCTCACATCAATGGAGATTGGTGTCTCCTATCTTTCTTTGCAATATCATATATATATAATATATATGTATGTATATATAAGTTTTTTCAAATATTTGCACATAGTTTGTTTTTATTGATGTGGTGTTAAATTGATATTGGTGCATGTTTTAAAAGGGAATAATTTGTAAATCTGTGCATGATAGTGATTCATCCCCCTTAATATCATTAATAATTTCAACAATTGGTATCAGAGTGGGTTTCTTCAGTATGGTTTAACAACTAGAAGATAGATCTTTGCGTGGATATGGACAAACCGGAAGGACTTTCTACCAATAGAGCATCGAGGTTTCAAGAAAGTGGCAGCATAGATAATCTTTCTATCATAGAAGCAATTCATGTTATTCACATGCAAATAAAGACTATAGAAGAAGTCCAAAGGATTGCAACTGAAATCATGCAAACTTTGAAAAAGAAAGAAGAAGAGTCAAAGAGAACGATAGCATACTTCACCAGTCAATTACACGAGATGGATAAAACTTGTCAAGTTAAGGAACTCAAGATTGACTAATTGGAAGGTGGACTTGAAAAATCAACTGCAGTAAATAAGCTATCCAGAGAAACTATATTTCTAAAAAGGAAATTGCAAGATGCTAAACAAGAAATGGAAGAAAGGAATGCTAAATCAAAAGAAGAAATCTTATTATTAAACGATCAACACCAAAGACAAAGCAATGATGCTAGCATAGTGATCAACGAACAACAAATTCAACTTCAAAAAGGAAAGATAGAGATAAAAAATTTAAGGAATGAGATAAAAGAAGTCAAGAAAGATATGGCAAGACAACTTCAAGCAAGGAATGAAAGTTTTCAAGTGGGAGAGCTTGAGATTATTTCTTTGCAAAAGAAAATCATTGAGGATGCAAAAAAAATTAATGAACAAAAGACTCAACTACTGGAAAAGGACCAAGAAGTTGAACATCTGCAAACCCAACAAAAGATAAAAATTAAGTTCACCAAAAGTGCAGAAGTCTTGGAATAAATTATTAGCAAATAGAGGTCACCATTTGACAAATATGGTCTAGGTTATAAGGTTGGATTCAACAAGAAAGAAGAGTCATCTCTCAAAGAAGAATGTGAAGAAATTGGTTAGAAGGACACTCAAGGGACATAGTACAAAAATACTGCGCCACCAAGGAGATTGCACTTACTTAAAAACATTGAATGTTGGAAGTGTAACATGTCTATGCAAACTAGAAATTTCTATAACACTGTAGTTTGTTACAAATGCAAAGTAATTGGTCACAAATCTCAAAACTGTGAGAATTGAAATAAATGCAATACATGTTAGAAGAATAAACAAGGGAAGACAAATGAAGAATCTCAGCTATCCCTCTACAAAAGAAGGAGTACTCATGTAATTCAAGAAAAATAAAAATGTAGAAGGGTTTGGAAGAGAAATTCAATAGAAAAATGTAACAATTTATGTGCTATCAGTGAGGAAATAACGAGAAATCAGATTAAGTACCCTGTATTGAATCAAAATATGATTATGGAGAACTTGAGAAATAAATCTCTTTCCAATCCAACACACGAGTAAACCACCAACAACTAGACCTATCAAAGAAAGAAGGTTATCTATAAAACCGAGACTGCGACGGAAGTTAAGCATTTATGACCAATAAAGTAGTGGTAGTAGTGGGCAATTAAGGAGTATCATCATTAATTAGCAGTAGAGGAATGTTAATTGAATTTGGACAAGACTAAGATAAATCTAGAAAAATCAAAACATTCCAGTTTTCGAGAATGGACCAAATCCAAGTGAATATGCAAAGAACGGAAACCATAAATGATGAAGGGAAAGTGCCAAACCTCTTATAAGTCGTAGATATCTCTAGTGTGATCACCCGCATCCACTGAAAACATCAGCCGTAGAACAAACAGTTGTGAGTGAAGTCCTAAGCTTGAAAGTCAAGGGACCCAAGAGACAATGCAAAATGAAGAATCCATTAGTAAACGTGCAAGAGGAGGTTGCTTTGCACTAGGAGCTTCGTCATCGAATCCAACTGTTTTCCCTTGTGACTACATTCCATCCAAAAAAAATATTTTAGCATCGGTCACCCTACCCGATGTAGAAGATTCAGACATACCAACACAAAAGGTTCTAGAGAGAGTTCTAGTTGAAGAAAATCTGCTCGGCCATCTATATAAGGTCCAGTTTGCAGATCGTGACATCACCAATAAAACTAAATTTCCAGAGCTGGTCAATAGTAGCTACATGGAGAGAATGGTTAGCTTAGACCCTATGGCACCCGTTTGTATTGGAACTTTAGACCAGGGATAATTTTAAGGACCCATACTTATTTAAAAGTGTATAACCGAATCTTACCAATTCTTAAAATGTCAACTATAAAATATTTGGCAATATTTTTCTAAAATTATTTCAATTTCTAAGGATTTTATATAGTTTATATAATAATTTGGCGAATTTTAGAGTGAAAAAAAAATTTACCCCATCAAAATTGGGTGAAATGGGGCTTCAAAAAATGCAAATTGGCGAATCTTTTTTGGGAAAAAAACATGGAAGAATAGCCCATGGGATAAATTTCGCCCCTAAAATTATCCTTGCTTCAGACATGGAAAAATGGATTGATGAAATTAGGGCTACCGAACTTGCTGGAAATTCATCACTTTGGAAAGTCCTTGCAAGTGAAAATGTGCGCAAAGATGCTACTATCATGAGTACATGGTGGGTTCCCGTGGTTAACTATGACCATATCCCTCAATGCCAAGATGATTGAATTAATCACAGGACTGCCTACCATAGAAAAATATGTAGGACTTCTTCTGGACAAAATACAGGAGAAAACCCTTGGAAAGAAGATGACTGAAAGGTATGGAACCCAAAGAGCCAATAAAGGGTATTTAGTCACACAAATAAACAACAAGGGTATGATATTTGCAGTACAGATACTAGCATGCAAGCTATTTCGCAAGATTCGCCAAGAACAAGTCTCAGCAGCAATCATTGCAGCTGCAACACAATGTCTGGAGGGGGTGCAGATGAACTGGTCAACGTTTCTGCTAAATGAGTTTCTAGAGGACTGCAAGGAAGTGACAAGAAAAAGGTACACTCTTTCATTATACTTGGTTGGTGATATATATTGCGATAGTAGGTTGGAAAGAACTAAGAGACAACCAATTCTTCGACAGAAATAGGAAGCCCTTTTAGCAGCAAGGTATGCAAATCTATGGTTTACCAACAATCAGTGCAGGAAAACAGACAATGATATTAATTTTTCTTATACAATGAAGAGATTAGAGTTATTTTAAATAAAAAATAATGTATACAACCACACATAATTGAATCGTATAAGGGAGTTGCATGCTCAAGATAGGGCTGCATCATACCTACATACAAGCCTGAAAAGACCCCGAGGTGCAATGGTTGAATTCCATGTTCATTTGTTCTGAGGATGATGTTGTGCAAATTGTAAATGATTGGGATCCAGCATAGAAAATTCCACTAACAGAAGAATAAGTAGCAAAACAGAACTAGTCTAATGTTCCTTCATCCAAAGAGAATAAAATTGAAGGTGCAAAAATTCCTGCAAGTGATGCACAACAATCTGTGTAAGTTAAAAAGAGAACATAACAAACTTAGCTTGAAGAGTCATCAAAGAAGAAAAGGAAAAGTTCCAAACCTAGTCTTGTTCAAGCTCTGACAGAAGATGATATTTATCAAATTGGACTTGAAGTCAAAAATATTACTAAGGAGAGAATGAAGGATTTGGATACAAGGGAAGAAATTGAAGATATTTTGACACAGCAAGAAGATATTTTGTTGAAAATTGAAGAAAATTTTATGACAATGAAGCAACTTATACTGATGACGAAATGGGGAGAAGAAAATAATAATGTGGAAAAATGCTTAGATAGTACACAGACACATCTTGTTGCGCATATGAAGGAGACAACCAAGTCACATTGAAAACTAAAAATTTCAAATGTAGCTATGGTGCTTCCCACTCAAGAGATGCAGGGGTCATCAAGTCATGTAGAAATGGTCTTGTCGCACTTACCTATGGATGAGTTGCATGCACTACACACGTCTATCGCGCAAGAAATTAGATGGAGACATGAATTTGTTACAACTGACTAGTACAAAATCCAAGATGAGAAGGAAACCTTACAAGAAGAATTTTCTAGTCTAAAAATAGAAAAGAAGAAGACTACACAGAAGACATCAGAATTGGAGAGGAAAGCATAGGAAGCAACCACAAAAAGTGACCAGCTGAAACAAGTAGTGGAAGAAATATACAATGCGCTTCCAGAAGTTCAAATAGATAAATATACTTCTGTAGAAATAAAATTGTTGAAGATAGGTGAGGTCATTCAAAGTATACATGCTAAAATTGAGGAACTCTCAATATGACAAAAACTAGGAACACATCCAGAGGTTAGAGAAGAATGCGAAGATAGACTAGAGAAAATGAAAATTGTAATAGGCAATATCAGGACCCTAGAATGAAAATTTACAAAACTATATGAAGAAAGTGCTCAATTATGGGGAGAGTTGATCGCAAACGAGCGATTGAAGGGATTATATCAAAGGATATAGGATGCACAAGAATTAGAACAAAGGATGCATGATAGCTTAACTAGCCTACCAGATATTGAAAACATGAACAAAATAGGAGAGTATAGGAAACACTAGTAAGAAGTAGGCAAGATCTGGGATGAATGACATAAGATAGCTAACAAGCTTAAACCATTACAAAAAGAATCCATTAGCATCACATATGATCCACACCGTAGTTGGCATTGTTGTCAAATGCTAACATTGAATGCGACAAGTCATCGATGTCGATACAACTTTGACAAGTTTCGACTTCGACATGACTTCGACAACCTCAGCAACTTCGACAGGTTTCGATTTTGACACAACTACGACGAGTCTTGACTTTGACATACTGCAACATACTCCGCACCTTCGACATGTTCAGCAACCTCACAGTTTGCGACATCGACATGCAGCATCGACATGCGACCAACAACTATTGAACTTCGACAGACTGTCTCTTTGTCTTCCAGTCGACTGTAACGGTTGTACTGTTGAACCGTTCTAACTTCTTCTTTGTATCTGAATGTAAAAGGAAGGCACCCAAGCGTCTTAGAATTCTATATAATCATGTATGTTGGCAGGCGGTTCGAGGAGGAAATGTCACAATACTGCCGACGCTGCGACATATCGGATGAGGTCGCGGAAGGAATATTTTGTGTTAAAGTATACCGCGGTTGGCGGGTTTTGGGGTCACTTGGACCACATGTTATGTAATATTGAGTCAGTTGTACCGCGGTATGCAGGTTTTTGGGTCATTTGGACCGAGTCAGTTAGATATTGGGTCATTTGTCCATAGTGTCGATTAGGAAGTCGTTTGTAAGTGGACAAACATTGTAATGGCAGAAGCCTATAAATAGATGAGATTTGTAAGTGTTAGATATATAGAGTTGGTGAGAGATAAGGATATGTATGTGTATGGAGATATATGTTTGCTTCTGGTATATGACTATGACAGTAATATAATGATGATGCTTTGGTACGATCTTTGTGCAATGTTGCGATATATGAATGTTGCTATATTTTCTTGATGCAATGTCTGCTTACTGTTGCTGGGATGATAAATGTTGCGATTAAGTAATATGTTATAACTCCATGTTTAGAGTTTTTGTTTAAGTACTGCAATAGAGCTAGTCCTTGTAGCCACAACTCACCTCCTCCCTCGGCGGAAACATGGTTTCGTCTTCTCTTCTTGGACGCCTTGGGTGAGACCTCATCCGCTCTGCAGGTGTTGCTGGACAGGCTCGAACCTACCCGGGCCGGTGCCCAGAGAGAGTGCGGTATGTGTCGATAGTGAGGCGAACCCCTGTCGACCAAGGTTACATTTGGTCAACAAATGGTTCCGTTGCCGAGACCATGTGCAAAGTGAAAGGAGGCCATGTTGTGGCACCCGACGAAGCCGGAGATACAGGGCTGGTTTGATCAGAAATTGCGGGAGTTTGCTGAAGAAGAAAGCCGAAACACACGATTGACAGTAGATCACTGGCTGGGAAGGTATATTCACGACGGTTTGCACGAATGGTTTTTCTGTGAATTCCTGGTCATTCTGTATGAGTGGTTGTCAAAGCTAACCTTCCAGAAGAGGAATTTCTAGGGTGGTGAGCCGACGGCTTGGACCCCAGAGTTGATTTAGGAGCTACAAGAAGTCGATAATAAGGTATCGTGGGCTGTCGAAGTTTGGCTTGATAGCATCTTGGAGGGATATATCACTGAATTTGCGGTTGACATGCAGAAATCCTATAGTGAAGCTGAAAGATACTTCTTCTGCGGACCAAGGGGAAGGTTTCTGTTGTCGCTACAACTGTCGATTAAGATGCTTATCTGCGAAAAGGGTATATTAAAGATGCACCTTGATCAGTAGAAAACCTGGTGAGTGGAGGCCGTGGGTACCGCGACTACTGGGGAACGGTACATGGAATGGTAAGGGGTAGATGGGTGTAGACCATGAGGAGACTGTGAGCGAAGCCGAGGAAGAAAGTGGCCTTACGAGGGGAGGAGAAAGGTTTCGACAAGAGAAGAGACAGAGGACAGGAGAAGGTCCTGCTGCGATCGGACCACAAAACCATGAAGGAAGACCACACAGGACGAAGCGACCTCACAGTCCTGACAGGGATGACCAAGCTATGCCCAAGATAGAGGCACGACCAAACCCCGACACCAATGTACCCACACCTCCGCTCACTGACTCACAAACAGTAAGAAATACCACTTTGACACCACCAAGTTCGTCAATTCCACAGAATTTAATTGGTAGTAGTACAGCGACAGGAGGAAGGCAACCCATAATGGCGGGCAATGATGCTAAGTTACCGTTGTTCCATGGAAGTGCGACAGACAACCCAGAACAATATTGGTTTTTGTGTGAAGTGGTCTGGACCATGAAACAAATCACTGATGTTGATGCTAAGAAAGGATAGTTAGCCATGACTCTGCGAGGTCGTGCATTATATTGGTTCATGAAGTTTATTCTAGTCCCTATGGGAGCCCCAGGAAAATCACTGGATAAGATTCGAGATGGGCTGATTGCTGAATTTAGATGGCCTAAGTCAGAGGCTCAATATATTACTAAATTAAAGGAAATTAAGCAGTATCCCAATCAGACGGTATGGGATTTCGACCAGCGATTCAAGACGCTGATGGCAAAGGTTAGTTTCGACATGAGCATCATCCAACATATAGAATGGTTCATTGCGGCACTGCTACCCCACATACGGTTGCCACTGATGCAGCAAAACATATCGACGCCTAGTGAAGCTCTAGAGATTGTAATGTGATTAGAGGCATCACCAATTGGAGATAATGCAGCCGAGATGTCGAAGATATGGACACAACTCGCTAACCAGACTAAACAGTTGCAAGATTTGAAGAAGAACAAGGAACAACGTGATGAAGTATGGTGTACACGAGGCCGAGGAGAAGGTCATACGAAGGACAATTGCCCGGATTTCCGTAATTATTTGGTGTCAGGTGCGCCAAACCCGTTGAATGGCGGCAGTATGCCATGGTGTCACGTTTGCTAGGTGTTTGGGCATAGTCACGATAATTGTCCGTATATGCAGAAAATAGTGACAACCCCGCAAAATCTTTATTGCACATTATGCAAGTCGGTGGGTCATGATGACAAGGATTGTTGTGCATATGGGTTGCTACAGGAGAGAATGTGTGATGCAATCTACATCAAGGATGATCAGCACACCGTGCAACAACCACAACTGCAACCGCAGGTAGCTCAGCCGCTACCACAACCGCAGATGCAGTTTGCACCACAGCAACAGCAACCACATCAGTTCATGCCACAATATACTCCGATGCAGATGACTCCCCCACAGCCACAGTATGTACAGCAACCGCAGTATGCACCACAAGGGAAAAGGATACCAACAGCACCGATGCAGCAATAGTTTAACCAACCTCAATACCAGCAGCAGGGCAGCTACCGAGGAGGATACAAAGTTGGATGCGGTGGTGGATTTGGTCGTGGAGGAGGAGGCCTAGGTGGTCGTGGACCTGTTCAATGTTACCACTGTGCGGTATGAGGGCATTATCAGCGCGACTTACCACTACTACAGAATCAGTGTACGTTCTTTTTTGGTAACGATCATACGGTTGAGAATTGTCCACAGTTGATTGCACGATGACAGGCTAGGAACGCTCTGTAGCTCTAGCATCAGGCCCAGCCACATCAACCAGTACAGAATCAGGTATAGCAACCAGTACAGAACCATCCCCAGCGACCACCGCCGAACTCCAATCCAAATGTCAATCAACCGGGGAATCTGCAGCGGAAACAAATGCAGGGTGCAAATATTGCGACCATTTGTGCAGAACCGCGACCACAAGATGCTTCGGTGGCTGTTGTCACTCGTGGAGGCAAGAAGACTAGGGAATATAGTTCTCGACCACTGATTCGGTTGGATGGTTAGAAGATGGTACCTTTCGACATTGAAACAGAGCAGGAGACATTCCTGGAGGCACGTCGCACCTTGGAGAAAGATCACGGTAAGGCCATTGTTTGCGATATGCCACCTGTCTTCGACACCACATCAGAGGGCGGTCCGTCGACACCACCGGGAACATTGCAAAGGTTTCTTGAGATTTGTCTATTATTGTCCTGGGATACGGCCGCCCTGGTTGAGATTGAGGGATGGTTGTAGCGATTTTCAAAAGGACGGCAGGAGTCTGCAGTAAACTCTTTACAGCAACGGAAGGCTGGCAAGGAGATGCGAATGAATATTCAGATTGGTGAATATGATGTTGACTCTGTTATTCTTGACCTTGGTTCGGATGTTAACATCTTAACCAAGCAGGTGTGGCAGAAAATGGGGAGTCCCCCATTGAGCTGGTCTCCTGTGCAGCTCCGGTTGGCTAACCATGCGAAAGTAACACCCATTGGACGGGTTCCGCGGCTAATGGTTGATATTGAGGGTATGCCGACTTATGCTGACTTCGACGTCATCAAAGTAGTTAAGGGAGGAAGCTCCTATCCTGCGCTATTGGGGATTGGATGGGCTAACGATAGTGGAACTATAATCAACTTCAAGAGGCACATGATGACCTTTGAGAATCGCGATTTCATAGTCATAGACCCGTTGGATCCGGCTGAAGGACACTGATATGTTGAGCCTGTAAAAGATGATGATCCCACTGGATGGGACCATGCATTCAATATTTCTGAGGACTACATTCACCCTACCAACAACGGTGAGCTGGGATGGCGCAGCAAGAGCTTTGCGTCTTCTGACTTCGATGATGCCTTAGAACATTGGAAAAACAGGTTGCATGAAGTACCACTCCGAAAATGTGGCTTAGTTACGCAGTATTTATGTCGTGTTGCAACAGAAACGGTCACATTTCCTGTCTATAAGGGGTTTCCTGGCTTAACCAACTTTCTGATGGAATTTGAAGAACGGGTCTCATAACCACAGCGATTGCTGGCATTGGAGGAAGCACTGAAGGCTGCTCCAGCATGCTGGTGGGCGACACATAAGAAATCCATTGATGGTTGGTCACAGTGTCGGAGGTTGATGATGGTTCTGTTTGGCGATACTGAGGTTTATCACACTGGAAAGTATGATGGCTGGAATAATCCTATGTAATGTCCCCATTTTGACCCCCTTTTTGTATTAAATCGTAAATGATGTAAATATTGTAATTTAATCATGGTGAGGAGCTCAAGGCCAAGGCCCCACCATTGATTTAACGTTTTATGTATTGGAAATTAAAAATAGATGCCTATGGTTCTTGTGCTAGATAGGCACAATGTAAATAAGACATCATGTAAATACGAATTTAATGAAATACCCACAACTAGCTATGCAATGCAACAAAGAGATGGGGGCATGATTCTACAAGGAATAGGGAGGGAATTTATTCAAACCTTGAGCCAATGGTGTTAATCCATGTGTCAATGAGAAAACCCATAAACCCTCAACTACCCATTTTGGGTTATGGACCCAATCATTTAATTCTTCCAAGAGTTGGTTGAGGCAGTTAATGCCTTGGGAATGAAGAGGTATGGCAGCCAATTTCGTGTATAGGCAAGCCATCAACCTAGGGAAATCGTATTTTGTCTCCTGGGGCAAGAAAACACCCACGAAATGGTGCCCAAAGCCATTCTGAACAGTCAGTCTTTCCTCTCTCACGCAGTCTGAACTACTGGGCCTTTCCTCGTCACGTTTTTACCAATTTTCCTGCATTTTTCCATGGCTGGGAGCTCATTTTTGTGTTACACAGTGGCTAGGGAAGGACGACCACGATTTGGGACTGTTATGGAGGCCGTTTTTGCCCCGGAATGTCTATGGACGTTTTTTTGAAAACAGATTTGGCTTCCCAGGGTTATTCCCCATCTTCTAGTTTCGTTTTTGGGTTTCCCACATTTTTTTTTTGAAGTAAATGAAAACCCCATCTTTGGGCATCTCACTGTAAAAACGTCTCTTCATGCCCAGCACCTAGACTTCTATGGTTATGTGCATCCCTATTTTTTTTTGAACCTGTGAGCAAGAAACTTGGACTGGTAATGGACAGAATTGGCTTGATAAACCTAGTGGAGGGAGTAACCTCTCAAGAAGATCAAGAGGGATTTGGCTACTTTTCTATGCACACCCTGAGAGCACTAGAAAGGAAGGTATGGCTTGAGGGACTGTGTGGCAGTGAAGAGAATACTTCCTTGTGTTGGGTGTGTAGGCATTGTGAGTACCAAGCTGAATAGATCTGGGAGGGGTATCCATAGCTCTATGGTTGAGCTCACTAGCTTAGCAATTCTTCCTTTCCATTTCCTAGCAGCCTGATAAACCCAATTGTAGATTGGCTTGGCTCATCTTGGTGTATGCTTGGCTATGTGTGAATCTGTTGTTCCCTGATTCCTTGTAGAGATCATGCCCAGCTCGGGGGTGGCAGTTGCATCAAGAGGTTCATAAGCACAACTGCCCTATGGTTGGGTGGAACATTGTAGTGCATAGCCAGTTGCTTGGGACTACTTTATTGAGATAAGTATTCTCTTGTGTCAACTTTGCAATAATTATTTGATGAATATCTTGAATGTATGATGGATGTGTTGTTAATATTATTCTGCTTTGTTTTACTTATAATTATACATTCTATATGTCTTTTATATTATGTGAATGCTTAGCTAAAAGTTCATGGGGCTAGATGCCCAGATTTAGGGTCACGTCCTCTCTATCATGCTGGTATGGTAGGAGGGGATATTACATCCTAGTGATCATGTGATGGAATGCTAACGGTTATGGCTAGCATGACCCAGAGATGAGTGGGTCCATGCTTTTATCCATACCTTAGATGAGATGCCACGCTCGTGGTATACTGCAGCTGAATTGCGCAAAGAAATTACAACATGGGGGGAGCTGACGGTTTGTTTCACTCATACATTCACTTTTGCGGATGCCAACCCTAATGTCCATAACGCCTTACAGCTCATCCACGACGTGGTACTTCAGGTTGTTCCGGCGGCCTACCCTATCGACCCGCACACATACTGTCAGATGCAGTCTCTCATGGAATGCTTCAACATCAGCGGTGGGCCAGAGGATGATGATGATCCCCGAAATATTAACATTCCTAAATCTGAAGGGAGTCACGATGTGGTATCGCCTATCGCGCTAAGTACTCCGTTCGGTCAACCCTTGCAACTTCGCAAGATGAATATCGGCACAAAGGCTACTCCCAAGTTCGCTAATGTTGGGGATTAATGGGATGATGAGATGATGAGTAAGGTTACTGAGTTACTTCATGAGTTTCAAGATGTGTTTTCCACAAAGTTTTCCAAAGTGAAGGGAATCCTGGGTGATTTAGGAGAGATGAAGATTCCATTAAAACCAGATGCTAAGCCAGTTCGACAGCGACCTTATCGCCTGAATCCGCGACATAAGGAAAAGGTCAAGGCGGAACTTGATCGCATGTTGGATGCTGTTATTATTGAACTTGTGGAAGAGTCCGAATGGATCAGTCCTATGGTGGTGCAGGACAAGTAAACAGGTGAAGTGCACATTTGCGTCGACTTGTGGAATTTGAACGATGCCTGCTTGCATGAACCTTATCCGACCCCATTTACTGATGAAGTACTTGAAGGGGTGGGCGGCCAGGAGATGTACTCATTCACTGATGGATTCTCTGGCTACCATCATATTCGCACTGCCAAGGAAGATCGCCATAAGACAACTTTCGTTACTGAATGGGGTTGCTTTCAGTACACGGTATTGCCGTTTGGTTTGAAGAATGCACCTATGATATTCTCCCAGGTCGTTGTTGCCGCATTCAAAGATTTTATTCAGAAATTTTTGCAGGTATATATGGATGATTGGACAATTTATGGGTTGATTCGTGATCATCTGGCCAATCTGCGGTTAATGCTTGAGCGATGCCGACAGCACCAGATATCGCTGAATTTGAAGAAATGTATTTTTTGTGCACCGTTTGGGATATTGCTGGGTCATATTGTGTGTAAATAGGGATTGCTGGTTGATCCAGCCAAAATTGCACTCATTTTGGGTTTGCAACCTCCAACCACCATTAAGCAATTGCAAGCGACTTTGGGTCATACGGGATATTACCACAAGTTTATCAGGGTTTATGCTGCGATTACTGCCCCTATGGAAAAATTGTTGAAGAAGGATGGGGCATTCCAATGGAGCCCAGAATGTTAAGATAGCTTTGAAACGCTCAAGGAGAAGATGGCGTCAGCACCGATCTTGGTCTTTCCGGACTGGAGTAAGGAATTCCATGTCCATGTTGATGCCACATCAATTGCATTGGGTGTTGTGTTGGCTCAACCTGGAGAAGGCGACCTTGATCATCCCATTGTGTTTTCCAATCGGAAGCTGTCCACTGCAGAACAAAATTACACTACCACGGAGTGGGAAGGTCTGGCCATGGTTTACGCGCTGCAGAAATTCAGGCATTATTTGTTGGGTGGGCACTTTAAAATGTTCATTGATCATTCTGTGTTGAAATACTTGGTCAATAAGGTGAGCCACAAGATTGTGTTGGGGGCCTATTGGCAGGCGATTCGAGGAGGAAATGTCGCAGTACTGTCGACGCTGCGACACATCGGATGAGGTCGCGGAAGGAATATTTTGTGTTAAAGTATACCGCATTTGGTGGGTTTTGGGGTCACTTGGACCACATGTTATGTAATATTGAGTCAGTTGTACCGCGGTATGCGGATTTTTGGGTCATTTGGACCGAGTCAGTTAGATATTGGGTCATTTGTCCATAATGTCGGTTAGGAAGTCGTTTGTAAGTGGACAAACATTGTAATGGCAGAAGCCTATAAATAGATGAGAGTTGTAAGTGATAGATATATAGAGTTGGCGAGAGATAAGGAGATGTATGTGTACGGAGATCTATGTTTGCTTCTGGTATACGACTGTGACAGTAATATAATGATGATGCTTTGGTACGATCTTTGTGCAATGTTGCGATATATGAGTGTTGTTATATTTTCTTGATGCAATGTCTGCTTACTGTTGCTGGGATGATAAATGCTGCAATCAAGTAATATGTTATAACTCCATGTTTAGAGTTTCTGTTTAAGTACTGCAATAGAGCTAGTCCGTGTAGCCACAACTCGCCTCCTCCCTCGGCGGAAACATGGTTCCATCTACTCTTCCTAGATGCCTCGGGTGAGACCTCATCCGCTCTGCGGGTTTTGTTGGGCAGGCTCGAATGTGCCCGGGCCGGTGCCCAAGGAGACTGCGGTATGTGTCGACACTGAGGCGAACCCCTATCGACTGAGGTCGCATTTGGTCAACAATGTATAATATTGTAACATACATCAATCTATCTGTTTACATCTAATAGAGAAGAACAGTTCACATTCCTGCATATTGTCTGCGCATATTCGTGTTTACCTGTGTAGTTTAATCCTGCTTTGCTCATTATGTTTCTTAAGCTTTCACCATAACAGAGTCGACTCATTTAGTCGAACTGTTGTCCCCCTTGTGCTTCCTGGACATGACCCAAATCATTGGTATCAAAGCACTCAGTTTTTTTTGTGCTTAAGTTCTACATATACACTTCTCTCGAAGTTACCTGACTTATGCTGGTTCAAACTCGCTCTCAATCACAACAATCCAAGCATACGCTACCTCCAAAAATGATAGAAGAAACAAATGATAGACATGCAACCGACGAGACATCACAACTTATTGAGTAAGCTCTGGCTCGACAACGGACTGAAATGTTCGCCCAGTTTAACGAAATTCTCATGCGATTTACTTCGACATCCGGAGGATTTTCGACAAGAACTCACTCCGATAAAATCATCCCCTTCAAAGTGCAAATGAATTTGGACATACCGAATCTTGAAGGAAAGATTGACGCGGAATCTGTCAACAATTGGGTGCAACAATTGGAATCCTTTACATTGTAAATCAACTCTCCAAAGCTGAAAAAGTCACCATTGCATCCTTAAAGATGTCAACATCTGTGCACTGCTGGTGGGAGAACCTCTCAACAAAGATGGAGAAAAGCGGAGAGCCCATCGACACATGGGATAAATTCATCAAACACATCCGAAGGGAATTTTACCCACCCAAATACCTGGAGCAACAGTATAATAAGTGGCAGCAGCTAAGGCAATGGAAAGACCAATCAGTACAGAGTTACACCGAAGAGTTCTACCGACTCATGGCTAGACTTGGCATCCAAGAGGAAGAAAAATGGCTTGTCCTAAAGTACATCAGAGGATTGTCCCAGTACATACAACATGAGATGTAATTTCTGACTGTAAATACACTTGCGGATGCATTCCACTATGCCAGCAAATTGGAAACCAAGCAAAAAGGGAAAGCACGCTTTGCGACAAAGCCGACATCAGGACGACCACCCGACAAGAAGGCTCCAGCCGACTTTGACAAGTAAAAATCTTCTCAGCCGACACCGCCAAAACCAGATCATGGCAAGAATCCTTTTCACAAGAGGGAACGTAGCAAACAACCGTCGACTGGAAAATGGTGCGATTACCACCACTCATCTTGGCATGATACATCTTAATTCAAAGATCCGAAGACATTTTTGACAAAAGTGTCGACCTCTGACGCGTTCAACAAGACAGTGGAAGAATATGATCCAGATGCAACGACCCTTTTGACATCGACCACTCTAGCAGCCTCGACTATCGTCGATGAGGAGGAATGAGAATGCTTGTTCAATACACGGATATGGGTCCAGAGAAACCCATTACATCTGATTGTGGACAGCGGTAGCTAGAAGAACTTCATTTCTGAAGATCTCGTAAAAAAACTAGGTCTTGTTACCACTCCGCATCCTCAGCCTTACAACATCGGTTGGATGAAGGATGGACAAGAACTACGGATCACTCGATAATGCAAGATTGCCTACTTCGTAAATCCTTTTGAAGATGAAGTACTCTACAACATGGAACCACTCTCTGTATCCGACGCCTTACAACATCGGTTGGATGAAGGATGGACAAGAACTACGGATCACTCGATAATGCAAGATTGCCTACTTCGTAAATCCTTTTGAAGATGAAGTACTCTACAACGTGGAACCACTCTCTGTATCCGACGCACTGTTTGGGAAACCTTACCTCTGGGATAGACATGGAAGTTATCAGTCACGGCCTTAGAAGGTGATTGTTAGAATCCGAAATCGATGGTTCAGCATACCAGAGCATCAACCTACACCAACGGTTTCACTAATATCTTCTAAACAAACAAAGAAGCTCATCAATCATGCTCAAAAGTTCACATTAATGGTGATCAAGCTACAACATTCTAAGAAGACTGCAACGACGAGTCGAGTCATCGACCAATGCAGCTCCCGAAAGAAGCAACAATTCAATCATTTTCTTGATGAGTACCAAAACCTCTTTCAAGATCCCAACGGAGTACCTCAACATTGTCAAGTAAAACACTCCATTTGTAACATCTCGAAATTTCATAAAAATTTAAAACTTTTGATAACAACATTAATTAATATAATGATAATTTCGAAATAAATGTTATGATTATAGCACCATTAGTTGTACAGTTGTTTTCCTAAGCATACTTAATTTATGTATTAACAGCATAATGATAATGACAGCTTGGACGTGTAATTAATAAACATGAATATAATAATAATGTATTAAAAGATCATAGTTAGATGCGACACTGTTTTCTTTTGCAAAGTTGCTGACAGTTTGATTTTTTTATGAAAGGGTGTCCTACGAGGTACCCTGGAGCTTACTTAGTTGTACGCTAAATCATTTTGAATGTCCTATGTGTAGACGACAGGTAAGAGATTTCATGGCTGCGTAAAAAAAGACAAAGTCCGTGTAATCTAAATTTCAAAGTCGTAAGTAAATAAAATGTTAGAAATGCTAATGCGATCCACTGAAAACAAGTAGGTATGGTTGCTACTGTATTAGTTACTGTTTCAAGTGTCATTTTACAATATCATAGTGTTTAGAACAGTATCGTCTAAGATCGTCATTATGCTATCATCAAGGTTTATAGTGAGAAGATAAAACAAGCATACATAATCTTTGGTTAACTTTGTGTTAAGTCTATTGTGTAAGGACTACATCCATTATGATTTTATAATATTGAACTATGTATGATAGTATATCTTTATTGATTGGCACCAAATAAACTATGTCAAAATATGACCATAGTTATCCTATTGTTTAAATATCTAAGTTCTAATAATGGTATTCAATTCTACAAAACAAAACCCAATGGACTATATCCACTTTGATATAATATTCTAAACTATATTATGGACTCGATGTTTTCGACATAAAAATTGGATGATAAAAAATATATATATATATATACCTTGAAGGATCTTCCTATGTCATTCCATGACTCTAGGATACGATTTAACTTAGGACTATAAGGCAATGGGTTGATAAAGTTAATACGATGGTCGTCGTGGTAGTAACCTAGCTTCCATATGAATTAGAGATTTGATTTAATACCAAGCTAAAGTTGCAATGTCATAATTTATGGTTGAAATGTAACGTTGGAGTTATAATCGCTGACAAGCAATAAATTCTGGCAGGTTGACAGTACTGGTTCATTACTATGATACAATCGTCGAGCTGTAAGGAAGATTACCCTATGGATTTGCATTGAAAGCTTGAAAAGAAAGGTAGGTGATAAGGCTCGTTGTTGATCCACGTATGTAATATC
Organism: Larix kaempferi; assembly: GCA_027924585.1. Taxonomy (NCBI): domain Eukaryota; kingdom Viridiplantae; phylum Streptophyta; class Pinopsida; order Pinales; family Pinaceae; genus Larix; species Larix kaempferi. The sequence continues at coordinate 2,018,125 of BSBM01000697.1, read as the reverse complement.
ATTGTAATGGTGGTCGTTGAAACCACCGTGTCATTGCTTTCAGTTAGCCTCCCTCCGAGTTGGACGTTCAGAAAACTATCCAATGCAATCCACTGTGGCATTCCATAAGCGTGAAGTGATAGTGCATTGAATGTGGGAGCTTGCTCGGCCCAATGCAATATGCGTTGGCATAAACCTGATCGTTGATCAACACTAATATGGTTCGCTGGATCAAACCCTAATAATGGATCAAAGTTTTGGTTTATGAGATGGTAGTTGAGGGTTATCGTTTCCATTGCTCTCGGCCTATGGCCGACAAGCTGCTAAAATTTTAGCTTAACTTGGTATGAAGTTCAACCTCGAGACCTCTGGGCTTGAGAGAGTTACAGTTACTCTCCCTTATGCAACAGTGTCGTTTGATAGACTGTGTAATTAGTTTTTCTACTGTCAAGGTTGAAGTGTTGGAACTCGTCGTTCTAAAATGAGTTGAATTTTTTTACCCTGGTGTAACTGGACCGAGGGTTTTCTTGTAACGTTTCCAGTATGGAGTGTTTTAAAGAATCTGACGAAGGTGAAAAACTTGCGTAGTTTTCACAATAAGGTAATGTTGCTTTGACGAACAGCAATCTCTGTAACAATTCGAAGTTTTTCTATTCTCATCTTGAAAGGATATCAATCTTCTAAGTTTTTAACCTTCGTTTTAAATGTTACTTGCAGGTTAAGAAGTGTGTTCTGAGTGATGGCTTGGTAACATATGGAAAGCTTTATAATTGGTAAGCTTTGGGTCTTCTCATAAACCCTCGTAGGTTCTCTGTAAGGTTGATGGGGTTTCAAGAATGGATTTGCAGGTCCTGCCGTGGCTCGTTACTGTTTGACGTTTGTTAACCTTAAGCATCATTGAGAAACAATGATAACTGTTCTCGAATTGTAACTTTTGTTTATTTAAATGGTACTTGATTTCTGTAATAAAATGTCGACTGGAGTTATAGTTCGTTGATACTAAGTGTTTTGGGCTCTTCTCATTGTTGAAAATCTTGGGATAACCCTGTGTGATGTTAAATGTAAAATGTTGTGAAAAATCGTTCTGAGAAAACACGATTTCAATGGTTAAATTTTATGATGGAGCCGTGGGATCGTTTTCTGTGTACATCATACTCTTCTCAAACATGAAATAGTATGCTAAAATATTTGTGTAGATATCTATGTTGTTCAACATGAGACTGTTGGTTGATGTTGTAATTCTTTGAACTCGACAAGGTTTTAAGGATTTCATCGAAACGTTTTTCAATCTGTTTGCAATGATAAATAGGGTCATACCCTAGTTCGTACTTGTTTGAAGTGTGAGTTTTAAAAGAGAAAAACTAAACAAGATTTAAGGTATCGACTAGGATTCGATTCAGAGTCTAAGTAGAATGAAATGATTTCCTGTTGTAAAAGAAACTTGTATAAGATGACTATTGGAATGCTATATATGGATTTCGTTTTCGTTCTACACTTAGGTTATGGGAAAACTAAGTCAAGTAGGAATGTTTTAAGTGATGAGTCTTTCGAATGGTTTGTATTTCGATCTGTGATCTATATGAATTGAATTTGTTTTAAAAGAAAATTAATTCATAATATAATGGTTTTATCTAGAGTTTAAATTACTCTGACGTAGATAGGAACTATAAAATGTATACTGTTCTGAATAGTAGAAAATTCAATGAAAACAGAAAGGTCAAACCCTAGTTTGATTAACTACTAAAACAATAACTTACTAGCAGTAGAAAGTTCCTACTAACTCTCTTAACTGTTTGAACTGTAAATTTATGAAAATAATAAAATAAGAAATGAAAAACAGTGTAAGTGTATGTATGTTATGAAGACTGGAAAATGTAAAATGTCTGTGTATTACTTTTGTTTGCAGCATGTAAACAGTAATGATAATACTGTTTTTAATTGGATGCGATAGTATAAAATGAATTAACTATTTTCATTTGAATACTACACAGACTAGAAGAAAGAACAAACTATAATATGTATACTCAGTGAAGAGAACAATACTTATAATTTATGAAACAATGTTATAATTCAGAACCATTTTATACTGTAAATTTACTATTGGAAATATAGGGCAGAATAGTAAAGCAAAAGTCGATCACTATTCCATCTATTCAAATCAATGGCAAATTTTGCCTATCTTTTAATCTATTTTAATTTGCATATCTCTACTATAGTATGATGTTGCTAAATAGCATGTGGAAAAATGGAGATATTGGTTTATCAATTCATTTTCGACATTAAACTTAAACATTCAAACTTAGAACAATTCTAGGATTAGATTTTTCTTTCAAAAACAGAAACACAGAACAATAATGTTTAAACATAACAGAAATTAAATAAGTAAGAAATTGTAGAACCTGAATAAAACCTGTAGGGCAACAAACAACTTAGGAATACCATTCCTCCCAACCAAACTCCTGAAAACAGTCAAATATTGTCTTAGGACCCCCGAGCCTGTTCGCTGAACCACCAAGAGGAAGAAGCTTCAGGAATATGGACTTCTTGTTGTTGTAGTAATCTTCTGAATCTTCAATAGATAGCAATCTAAAAGACTTGCTCCTACAACTTTGTTTCTCTTCAATAATAAGCAAAAACTCAGTTTTCAATCACCACTAATATCCCTTATTCGAATCTCTCTTGAAATCACCTGATTTGCAAGAGGAAAACATTCTGCAGAAATGTTCATTAAGGGCTTCCTTCCCAATTCGAATTTGCCTTTATAGGCTGCCTAGGCCTTTTCAGATGTTATTGGGTCATTAAATGAGCTGCCTGCTCACTTCCTCCACCTGGGGGATAATGCCCTATTTAAGGGGAAGTTGTCCCATAACCAACAGTTAGTGGTGTGATGTAACTGTTGCCATGTGTCCCATACCTTCCAACAACTTCCATTCCTCCTAGTGGGTCAGTGAACACTCATTCAACAGTCCTCCTGAGTGTTTGTCTCCTAATTAATTTATTTAAATAATAATATTCAGTAATTACATTCATCCATGATCAAAACTGATCATAATTACAAAACTTGTAATTAAATTTAACATAATCTGTTTTTGCAAATAAATAATAATGTTCAGAAATTTGGGTAGGTGACACCATTGAACTTGTTCTTGGTTCTTCTTTTCCTAACACATTAGTTTATAGAAGATCCATTCTCGAAAATGAAGAGATTCACAGACAAATACAAGAATTAATCGACAAAGTTCATATCTGCCCCAGCTCCTCTCCTTGTGGAAGTCCAGTCATCCTAGTTCCAAAGAAAAACGGCACTTGGTGTATGTGCATAAACTACATAGCTCTCAACAAAAGTTCGATAAAGAATCGCTACCCTCTGTTGCGGATAGACGAGCTCATCGATTGTCTAAAAGGCGCTAAATTCTTTACTAAGATCGACCTCAAGTCAGGATACCATCAGGTTCCAATCGAACCCTCAAATGTGTGGAAAACTGCTTTCAAGACCAAGGAAGGATTGTTCGAATGGTTAGTCATGCCTTTTAGCTTAACCAATGCACCTGCGACCTTCATGCAACATATGGATAACATTCTTCAACCTTTCATTGGAAAATGGGTCATTGTTTATCTCGACGATATATTGATTTTCAGTCGATCATGGGAAGAACATGTCAGACATCTTCGACAAGTCCTCGACACTCTCCAACAACATCAACTCTATATAAACATGGACAAGTGCTCTTTTGCGATGACCAGCATTAAATATTTGGGGTATGTAATTGACTCTGCAGGAATTCACGTCGATACAAACAAAGTATAGATCCTCAAAGATTGGCCCATTCCTAGAAGCATTCAAGAACTAAGAATTTTTATTGGTTTGGTGAATTTCTATCGACGATTCATACTCGGCTTCAATCACATAGCCTAGCCCTTGAATCAATTGACGAAGGGAAATGGTAAAATTGTCTTCCAATGGATAGAAACACATCAAGTAGCTTTTGAGCATCTCAAACACAAGCTCTACACAGCACCAGTACGTGTGTTACCTGATTTGCATCAGCCCTTTGAGATTAAGACGGACACATCAAACTATGCCTTGGGCGCAGTGATCACTCAGTCTGGTCACCCAGTCACTTTTCATTCCGAGACTTTTAATGAAACAATTAGAAGATACTCAATGTACAAAAAAGAACTATACGCCATTGTGCAATCTCTTAAGCAATGGAGGAATTACATCCTTGGCAAGGAAACGATCATTCTCACTGATCACAAGCCTCTATAGTTCGCTCCAACACAATTGAAGTTGCATACAAACCGACAACTCAAGTGGATTAATTACCTACAACAATTCCAGTTGGTGATTAAGTATTGGAAAGGTAAAGCTAACGCCACCGTCAATTGCCTCAGTCGACCACCCATTACTCTCCTTCTGATAGTGATGAGTATGAAGGGATACGACATGACCACTTGGCCATAGTTGTAGGAGGACGACATCGACTTCTCAGCAGTCTACCGATAGTTACAGACTAACAAGTCATTGACCTCCAACTATTTCCTGAAAGACACATTTCTATACAAGCTTGGACAGCTTTGTGTACCGACCAATGAGCACCGACAGTAGCTCATTTGGGACGCGCACTACAGCAAGACTGCATGACACTTTGGAGTAGCAAAGACACTTGCTATTCTACAGAAGTATTTCTTTCGGCCTACACTTAAAACCGACATCAACAAGTACATTCGATCATGCGTGGTTTTTTCCATTACTAAACCACCTAATCGACAACAGGGATTGTACACACCTCTGCCAGTTCTTAGTCAACCATGGAAATCTATTTCTATGGACTACTTGACAGGTTATCCTACTACCAGACATCAGCATGACGCGATATTAGTAGTAGTCAACCGATTTTCCAAGATGGCCATTCTCATACCATGTAAGAAGACCACGACAATGCAGCAGACCGCTCAGCTTTTCTTTACACATGTTTGGAAACACTTTGGTTTACCCACAACCATTATTTCCGATCGAGATTCCAGATTCATCAGCATCTTTTGGAAGACCCTCTGGCAACAGTTGGACACATGACTCGCAATGCAGGTTTTCCGATTTCCGATTTCCAACATCCACAACGCGGGTTGCAGATTGTCGAATTGCGAAGGAGGAAATTCTCCAGGACAACGAATTGAGGACTTCGAATCCCGATTTCCGCATGCGAATTGCAGAACTGCGGAGGGTGGATGGGTAAAATTCGAGGCCACAAATTGACTTTCGGATTCCGACTTCCACATTACGGATTGCGGAATTCGGGAGCGCCAATTCGTCGGGGAGGTGAATTTGGAAATCCGAATTCTGAATCCTGACTGCAGATAGCAGGAAGGAGGTTGCGGGTTGCAGATCAGATCCCATTGCGTCTGTGTATAAAATGGAAGATATTTATTTAAAAAATAATGTTTCAGTGGGTCTCCCATCACCTCTGAATAGCACCAGGGAGGTCAGGGAACATGACATGCATTCCAAGTGTACATATCTTTATTGATTATGGCGCTTCTTCAATTTTCTTTAGATCCTTACTTTACAGCTCCGTGTCTTCATCAAGGGGATTTGGGGCTTATTCAAGTTTCACTCCATTATGATCATGTGGAAACTTTAGATCTTTACTTTAGGGATTCATATCTTCATCAAGGGGCTTTGGGGATTCTTCAAGTTTCACTTCATTATGGTTAGGTGGACACGTCATCATCACTTTAGGGATTCTTCACACTTCTCATAATCATGGTCTTGTGGACACATCATCATTTCTTAGGGGGCATCTTCAAAATCCGTAGGGGCTTGTTCCATTTGTGTACAACTCAAAGTGTCTTGTGGACATATCATCATTGCTTTGGGGGCATCTTCAATACCTTTAATGGCTTGCTCCATTTGTGTACAAATCAAAGTGGGAATGTGGGAACAACCACATGTTATCTTATCCCGTGAGGGCCATACTTAATAGCTATTCCATAAGGGGACTACTTTGGATTTATATACACTTATGTCAAGGCACCTTCAAAGCTCTTCAAGGCTTCAAACAATCTTCCTTTATCATTTCCATATCATCATCATCATTGCCACAACATCATTACCACTACCACATCATCATCATCGTTATCAATGACAACATCACTCAACAATATTATAAGCTCAGGACACAAATCTCTTGATCCTGTTGACATCAATGACAAGTTTGTTGAACAATTACAACAATAAAATTATGACGTTTACATTGTTTTTCGTGAAAGGGACAATGTAAAGGGTGAGCAAAGGTGTCATCCAATGTGTGATGGTTTTGTGGAAACCATTGGTGTTGGAAATAATTGTGACTTATCTACGATACTTGTTTCCGTGTTGGTGTCATGCCCCAATTCTCTCGACTCATGGGAATAATTTCTTCATATATGACCCATTGACGAGGTTTTTTAAAAGGCCTCCTTTGGGTTCACCCAACACATATGCTTATTTGGGTAAGCATTGTGTGACTATGTAGGGTCCTTTCCACATGGGAATGAATTTGTCAGGTCCTAGCTTCTTGTCTTTTGTGGCATAAAAAACAAGGACAAGATCGCCCTCATAAAAGGTGCGAGGGTGAACATGACGATCATAATTGGATTTGGTGCGTAGCTTCATGGCTTCATTTTGTTGTAATGAATCATGATTCTCCTCATCAAGGTGCTCCAAAGTGAACAATCGTTGTTCTAGTGTCGATGTGTCCAATAATAGATCCACTACTTATTATAGCACAGGGATTTGGCACTCAATGGATAAAATTGCTTCTAGTCCATGAACAAGGTGAAACAGAGTAAATATCGTTGCAGTTTTAACAGAATTTTTGTATTCCCATACCATCGACAATAACATGTGATGCCAATTAGTTTTGTTCTTGCTCACTGTCTACTGGAGCATGGTTTTGATGACTTTATTGACTGCCTCAACCTACCCATTAGCTTGCAGATAGTTAGAGGTCAAAAATTCATATTTAAACCCCAATAAGAACAATAGCTCTTCGAATGTCTCATTCTAGAAATGAGTTCTGTTGTCAAAGACCAATTGTTTGGGTATGCCAATGTATGATATGATGTGGTTAAATAAATATCTGCCTGTTGTGGCGCTAGTGCAGTTGAAAGTGGGCATTGCTTCAACCCATTTGGTAGATTAATATGTGGAAATCACAATATAGTTGTGTCCTTGAGCTAACACGGGAAGACATTCCATAAAATCGATTCACCATTTACAAAAGGAGTCAACTATGATGACTGAGTGCGAAGGAACATGTGGTACCCTAGTTTTGCTAGAAAATATTTGATAGTTTTCTCATCATTTGATGGCATAAATGCAGTCTTTGAAGAGTGAAGGAAAAAAGTAGCCGATGCAAAGGACTTTTTGGACGGTGGCCAATATTGATAAGTGGCCATAGCATGCTCCGCTATGGAAATCATTGAGCACTTGCTTAGCCTCATCATTAGATAGACATCTCCGCAAAATGGTGCCAATACCACTTCAATAGAGAATGTCTCCGAGGAGGAGATAATGAGGGTCTTGGTGATGAATGCGGTGACGATCATCACATGAGAGGTGGGAGGAAAATTTCTGCGTGCGGAGTTATGTGAGAACATCTCCATACCATGGATCTTCACTAGATAAGATGAAGAGGTGTTCATATGTAAATTGATCATTTACTAGGGGCCCTAGTGTGATGGTTGGGAGATCAATCATGAGCTCAACAAGGGCTAAATATTTTTTTCTTTTGGGTTTGGCAAACTCTAGACCGAATTCTTGGAGGATGACAATCCAATGAGCAAAGTTACCATTGATAAGTCATCGAATTAGCATGTACTGCATGGGGTTAGAGTCTACAATCACCATTGTTTTGTGAAGCAAGATGTATTGTCACAATTTTTGCACTGAGAGGATTACAACCAATGCTAATTTCTCATCATGGATGTAATTGAGATGCAGCCCTGGAAATGTCTTGTTGATGTAATAAATGACTTTCTCATTCTAATCCTTGTCAATTTAAACTAAGATGCCAATGAATGAACATGATGACATTGACACATAAAGGCTGAAATCCTTTTCGAAGTCTAACAGGGAGATAAGAGGAGATGATGCCAGAGCCTTTTTTAATGCCTCGATATACATATTTCCTCCATGTTTCTGAATTAGCATATTATTGTACCAATGGTCCTTTTCCAAAACAATTAAAATCCAATGATTTTTGAAAAAAAAATAGGCAGCTCTGGTTTATTTTTAATCTAATTGGATTTGTTCATTAATGTAATAGAAATTGAGTATAATGGCTATGTAAGAGAAAGCAATATAGATAACTAAAGACTAATGAAGCAGTACTATGGAGCATACCTTCCTATGGATATTTTTTCTCTTCATATAGCCTTTCCTCAAAAAGAGGCAGTCTTTGGAAAGAATCGAGTATTCCATAACTGGCCTTGCCTACCTTCTTAGTTTAGTGGCTCAACTAGCAACTGACCCCTCTTCCATAACCGTATGCTTTTGATGAATTTCTAGATGCTACTGGTCTCCATCTTGAAGCTTAAACCCATTAGCATTCTCAATTTATGCAATCTAGAACACCAGTAAAAATGTTCAGATTGTAGAGAAATTGCAAGATTCACACTTTCTTGGTTTCTTTTAAATCAAAGAGGTAGCTATAAGGTTGGTGGCCTTTGCTCATAACACCTTTCTCCCTGTTTGAAAGGTTGGTGGCCACTATTCTCATGACAACATTGTCCCTATTTATAAAATTATCTTGTTTATTTTTCATACGATGCACTAAACTCATAGAAGTTAGCTTTATATTTTATGAATTAAGTAGTTTTTTATTACAACGCATTTTATTTGTGTTGTAATAAATAAAGACATGTTACGGTCATTCTATAACATCTCACATGAACCAATTAGCGAGTATCCTACCCTAGCTTTAGAGTCATAGAGCCGACAAGGAGAGTGCACCTACGAGCACTTGTGAGGAGACTTCTTCCTTGTTTATGAGCATTAGCAAGGAGACCTACCAAGGCCATGACAAACTTCACAACCCATTTGATCCTTATATATTAAATATATCTAAGTCAAGCGCAACACAAATAATCTATAATCTATAACTAGGTTTTTTCACACACAACATTAAAGAAAACAGGGTCAAATGAAACCCTCATAGTCAATCCATCTCTATCCACTGCACAAAACTACCATCCATCAAACAAAGATGATGCAATGATTAAGACGAAAAAATTGTATTGATTATATATCAATTAAATCAATGTTACATGTCCATTACATGATTGAGAACCATATACATTGTTACTACATGACAGATTTGACCTTTCCTTGAACTAAGGCCAAATAAGAACTTCAAAAATTTCATTGACGGACATAAAGTTCCTACATAAAAACGATGGAAACTTTGCTTAAATTGTTATATACATGCTTTGGTTTACATTCACAAATAATGAGAATGCAACAAAGTGATTTATAGACTCCTTGCTCTTCTTCACAAGGACTAAATAAAGTATTTAGCATTAAATATGTAGGATCAACATTGTTCTCTTATGGGGTGGGCATTGATTAACTAAACTCCAAACATTTAATCCCAATGCAATGCAATCTATCCCTATAGGAAAAATGATTTTATTGTCAACTAGGATCATGAACCATCGAATATATTACCAAATTGGAGCCTAAACCATTCAATTATATTGTATTGGTAGTAGTAAAACCACCTATCACCCATTTATGCACCTTGATGGAGAGATGGACACTGGACACTTGGTGATTGAAACCGTCCAGCTCAATCAATACAAAGTATCAAAACCTTTTCCAAGCTATAACCTAGTGAAAATATTTGCCGTATACAATTTGGATTAATATTACAAAGTAAAAACTAAATTTTATTCTTATTAATAATTTTCACAATGAGAAAAATCAAATCTCATAGAAAAATTGTTCCCACTCCGCGTGGCGTTGGTCAAACTTGACAACCTATCAATCTTCCACTTTCGCTTGATTTAATTATTCATTGTTTTTTTTCCATCGAAACTTTTGTTGGTCAAGATGATTTAATTATTCATTGCTTTTTGGTCCACTGAAACATATGTCGGTCGCTGGTCAAGACGATTTGTCAGCTATTCATTCTCTCCTAATGGCTATCTGTTCGGCCAGGAATACGGCCTCCTATCAATGACGAAATGACACCTAAAATGCAATCATGGCCAACAGAAGCAATAAGCAAATAGAGAAGATAAAATATGACCTGTACTATTTAGGTAACACTAGCGTTTTTAGAATGAGTAGACTAACCATGAACATAGACTCGCTCTAATGCAGTAATGGAGTTTTCTAAATATATGATGATTTACATTTTTTTGTTATAATAATCGAAATTCAACGAAATTTTTTTGGTGAAATCATAATTTTTTATGGTTCAAATTTTATTTTTCGGTTGCAAAAATGGATTCAACACACTTAAATACACCTATAACATCTAGATTGTGCAATCTCACCAACTTATATATGTGATTCCAGCAATTCTAGTTGGATTGTTGGCAAAAATGATTGGAAAAGAGTCGGAAAAATGGTCCAAATCATCGAACGTTTAGACTACTTCTGTAGTAATAAGCAATTGAATCGTGACTTGCTATGCAAGTGACTGCGAAAGGATAAATAAGAGTAGTTGGTGCTAGGAGAAGCATCAATTACTAAGGGTTCAGTCTGATACATGCAGAGCATTTAAAGGTTTGATCCGCTCAACTTGCTTGTATGTAGATCTATTCAATAACTACACAACATAAAATATATATTTAATGGATTGGGGTTGTGGGGAAAGAATGAACACAGATCGGTGCAGTCATAACTGCAATGCTTGTGCAGAATGTATATCGTTAATGTAAAGTCAATGCCAAGATCCACATTGCACACTGTCTATACTATGGGATTTAATTAGACGTATTCTATAAGTCAATCGCTACCGTTGATCAAATTTGAACCCATCCCATTCCTTCCAAAGGGTTTTGACTTGTCCTAACCCTCACAAAGGTGGTCAGTTGTTGTATATGATTATGCAATCTTCAATGTCCCTATATGTATCGAAAACCTATAAATTTATATTGTGTATGCACAATTCAAAATATAATAAATGTTTATTTTGTATATGTCTTTTTTAATTATTTTCTTTGAAAGAGTCTACCAATTTCCTGGTCCATGAGCTTCCACAAGCTTCTATATGTTATACAAAACAAAGATCTTCCTCAAAGATCCAATGCCTTTCTATATGTTATACAAGACAAAGATCTTCCTCAAGGATCCAATGCCTTTTTCAATTCAGCATATAGATAATGCCCCTAAAGGCATCCAAAGCCTATAAATATATATAATGTGTGAGAAAGTTAAAATTTAATAGAAGTTTATTTTGTGTCTCTCTCTATGAATTTCTTTATCTATGAGTTTATATGTATTATATGAGACGAAAATAATCCTCAATGTCTAAGGCCATTTTTCAATTCAACATATGAACAACATGGAGTAGGTATTTTCCTAATCCTTAGAATTAATTCTCATTCTCTCTATGATATTCTTATTATGTAATGAAGGGATTAGATATTTTTTCCAGAATCAACATATGAACAACATGTGGAGTAGGTATTCTCCTAATCCTTAGAATTAATTCCCTTTCTCTTTATGATATCCTTATTATTATGTAAACGAGGGTTTGGATATTCTTTATGTAAGTTTTCCTTTGATATATTCGTAATAGAAGAAAAAATGAAATAATTTGATAACATAAGTCATAAATACAAAAGCCTAAGTTCAAGGTTTATAGTGGATGCATATGCCATGCTTGTATTTAAAGTGGTGGGGTGTTTGTGTTCTATCCATATTCAAGTAAGTGATTCTCTTGGATGGATTATCTAGAACAACTCGGAATAAAAACTTTCATAAAGAATTACCCAATGTTAAAAAAATTGATGAACAATCCTTTAGTAGTCTCATATGAAAAAGGAAATCCACCACATTCTATGATTGTGATCCCTGCACACTATTAAATCTAAACATATCAATAGATTCATCTTCAGTAGTAGTTGTTTTTCCCTCATCTTAGGATCAATAATTTGTCAAAGGAATGTAATTTTAGAGCTCAAGAAGGCCAAGGAGAGGGGTGAATCTCATAGTGAGGAGACAAAGAAGGAGTGATGACATGGATTTGGAATATGAGGACGACTACAACTTTGGACAAAATGGTTTATGGGGCACATGGTGATTCCATGTCGATGTGAATAGAAACAATTCCAAGTAACCAAATTGACAAGGTTCATTAAATGCAAGTAGAATTGATTGGAAATAATTGGTTATCCAAAAGTATATTTTACATAATTTTACACTAAACCTTAAACCACAAGTATATTTAGTATTTAATTGTATTCTGGTAAGTATATATAAAAGAATCCTATCGGGGTATAGACTAGTTGGGAAGCTCAATATGGTAAGACACTTTGCAAAGGAGGTCCTTGGTTCAAACCTCAAATAACCCGTGCTCCATTGTAAGGAGCTTGGTGCACTTAGCGAATACAAAACCAAAACCGCCCCAGTATTCCCAAATGGTTTTCATTTTCATTTAAAAAATTTTGTACAAAATTTTTAAAGATAAAAACTTGTTTAACAATAACGATTGAAATTTGACTTAAAATTTTTTCATAAATGTAATAAAGTTGTTTTTAACTAATAACAATGTTAAATTACATCATTGAGAAGAAAAATCAAAGTAATCAATATTATTTTCATCCAAATTTTCCAATGGTGATAAGGTATAATGATTAAATGACATAGTAAAGAAGACCAATGAATGAAATCAATAACATTGTTTCACCATGGAAAAAAAAAAAAAAAAAATGATTAATCCCTCCGAAATCATTACTCAGCTTTATGCAACCATCACACTATCATGTTGTACATCTGGTTGATGATTTTGATCCTCTTTTCGGGCACCTCCATTGTTGTCGTTGGTGAAGACGATCTATCAGCGTTTCCATCGTTGGTGAAGACGATCTATCAGCGTTTCCATCGTTGGTCGGTCACATCGAATAGTCAAAATGTTCCAACTTCCGCCTTTATTTTGTTCTTTTTTTATTTTGATCCAATCGAATCAAATCCAATACAATCCTATTTTCTACCTACCGATTTAGATCTTTCTAGCCTCCGATTTTGATCAGCGTAGTTTCGTCAAGTCGAGACAATCCATCCTCTGTCCTCTGTTCCACTTCCCTGTTCATTTTGTTATTCGTCTGCACATTGCACTTATATTCTCTTTATAACTCTTTTGTTTGCCTGCCAAATTCCACTTGTTTGTTTATCTTCCTCTCCCAGATCTCTTGCCTTGCGCCTCGGAAAGTGGGCTACTCGCTTGTCATGATGTTTCCTAACATTCTTCTCCTCCTTTCCTGTATTCTTTCTCCCCTCTCCTCCTCCATCATCCCAGTTAAAGCTCAATCTGACTATCCATCTTATGAAGACTGCGCTCCTTACAGTTGTGGCGATTCCCTCATCCGATATCCCTTCGGAGCATGTGGCCTTCTATATGCTCCCTGTGAAGACAATCATACCAATCAGATCTTTCCACCGGGCGCTGCAGGCGTTTGGACACTAATTGGAGATATCACAAATTCCTCTTACTCTTCCAGAATCCTTCAAATAACCCCACTAGTTCAGTTCCTTCCTCTGTACCAATCTTCATATGATCCTACCATTTACGATTGGTTGCTGAAAGGTGGATTTTTCAATCTTTCCGATGCAGACATGGTCGGAACAATTTTTAACTGTACACAACAACCGGCGGACATACTTCTCAAAAACGTCACGATGCTCGATTGCACAGAAAGCAAAAACTATTGCTTCTATTACCCGGACATTTACGATGCTCGATTCCAAATTCCAAGTTGCGATAACTATCCTGTAATCGTTCCAAAAAATAAAAGCTACAACATTGGCTCCGATAAGGGTTTTCAACAACTCCACAAAAGAGGATTCCAAATTTCATGGTTCATACCGGACGAATGTGACTCGTGTCATAACACTGGGGGAAGATGTTACTCTTATTTCACCACCTCTTTTTATGTCGACACATACTGCATTTGTCCCAATGATGATGTCCACTACAATGATTGCAATGATGGTGAGAGTCTCCATTTTGTGTTTCGCTATGTCTATCTATGTTACCTATCTCTGTTATCTTATCTTACTCAACAGTTTCTGTTTGTTTCCGTGAAGGATATGTGCTACGATATGGAAAGATAATAATATCTGCAAAATATATGGCAGGTTAATTGCTGCTCTTTATAACCGATCCATTCTTTAAGCTTGCTTATTTTTTATAATCTAATTACCATTTTCAACTCTATTTCCAGGGATATTTTTTGCAATATGTGCTGTGTTTACCATAGTAGTGGTTTCTTGCATAATAGTTCGTCGTCAAAGTTGTTGTTGTCAGATGAGTTCCAGTGAGGAGCAGCAGAGCATTAGAGCTTTTATGGACCCTGTTGATTCTAGACCTCCCTCCGTTGAAAATTTCTTGAATTATTATTGCTCACAAGTACCGGTTAGATATTCTTATAATCAGATTATAAATTACACAAACAGTTTGTCACACAAGGTTGGCAAAGGAGGTTTTGGAACAGTTTATAAAGGAAAACTTCCCAATGGATGTCTAATAGCTGTGAAGATTTTGGATGAATCGAAACAGAGTGAGCAACAATTCATTGCAGAAGTGGCTACAGTGGGGACGACCTGTCACATTAACCTGGTGCGCCTATTGGGTTATTGTTCCCAGGGGTCCAAAAGGGCTTTGATTTATGAATACATGGCTAATGGTTCTTTGGACAAGTATATCCATGGAGACCATAAGGACGAGTTGGATTGGAAACAACTGTATTCAATTGCAGTTTGTACAGCTCGGGGAATTGCATACCTGCATGAAGAGTGCAGAAATCGCATTTTACATTGTGATATAAAGCCCCACAATGTTCTCCTTGATGATAATTTTTTGCCCAAAGTTGCAGATTTTGGTCTGGCTAAAATATCGGGTAGAGAAGAAAGCCATATCTCTGTCGCTAATAGAGGAACACTGGGTTACGCTGCTCCAGAGATGTGGTCAAGGATGTATGGGTCTGTCACTGATAGATCTGATGTCTATGGCTATGGTATGCTAGTTATGGAGATGGTGGGAGGAAGGAAGAACATTGATCTTGACAATCTAGAAAGTTCAAGCAAATTCTTCTATGCAGAATGGGCCTTTAAGCAAGTGGAAAATGGTCAGTTTGGAAATCTAAGAGCAGGAAACATGTCAGAGGAAGACGAAGGCATAGCCAAAAAGTTAAGTTTAGTTGGACTCTGGTGCATTCAGTTCAATGCCTCTCGTCGTCCCTCGATGAGCAAAGTCGTGAAGATGTTAGAAGGAGAAGTTGATATTACCACTCCTCCATTCCCATTTCCTGTGGACACACCTCTGCAGCCATCTTCTTCTAACCAATCTTCTTCAACTTATGCTTTGGAGATTCAAATGACAAATCCCACCAATAGTCAGACTGAATGACAGTCAAATCCCACCAGTAGACTTAATTTTTTTTTATTTTTGTTTGCATTTATAAAATTTTCATTTTCAAATTGTTTTCATGAGCTTGTATAAGGTGTGAATGGTTTGATTTCAATTATTTGTCACTGCTTCAGACTTTCAGTTATCTGGTTTTATACGGATACATCTTTAGATGAACAGTCACGTGAAATTATGATTACGATTAACTCTGAATGCCATGTTTTGAAAGCATGGAATTCATAATGACCCTTATAGCCATTTTCCGTGGAGATGTTGTTTTTTTTGGTCTTTAACATTTTGATTGAAGCTTTTAAGGAATATTCTTAGGACAAGTAAGTTGATTTAAATGGCAAAATAAGTATGTTGAATCTTCTATTTTTATCTTATTCTTCCTTATATTTTAGTAGCAAAGTCTGATTACTTTGGATCTTTCATCAACTTGAGAAGGGCCAAAATATGGTGAGCTATATTATTTTTAGATCTTTTTATGGAAATGCTTTGGTCATCTGTTCCATATCATGGGTTGGCTTACTGATGTAACTAATGAGATTTGTGACTGATTATTCTTGTAGGCAATTACACCTTGTGGAAACAGATTCAACTTAATTCCGTGATCAAATTCATTACTCATGCGCTAACATGGTGCAAATTTAATTTTAAGTTATAAAAACATGATAGTCTTTTATGGATTGGGGTTATCAATATTGCTTAATTTGCACTAATGAGCAATTCTTATTATTCTTTAAAGTTTATTATTAACCCTTGTTAATAATGTATCATGGTAATATTATTGTCAGATCAAAGTGGTCAAAGTTGCATATAGTGGTATTCTACACTATGTATTTTTATGTTTCGTGTTGTTACATTAACCTAAATTCGTTTCTCCCCAAAATCTCGACTTAATGATTATATTGATTTTATTCTATTCAAGGCATGTCATTAAATCAATTAGTGGTTCAAATTTAGATTACTTGATTTCAATTTATTTGACGGGAGCAATATTTGCTTTTATGCTATTCGTTGATACATGCAAAACCTGGTTTAGCCTGGTTCAAACCCAGAATTACGAATTATGCCTGTGAAGGATACTTTACTCTATTGTTTCGGTATCATATATGATTACTCGTGGTATTTTTAGGGTTCAGTTTCAAACTCCTTTATTTCTTACTCATAACTATGAAGTCTATGTCAACCCATATTCAGAAATCTGGCACCAATTCTCCACGCAGTATTTACCATTATGGGTTAATTTGCATTTTGATAGAGCATAGGCTTATTGTTAAAAAAAAAAAAAAGCCATAAATGGTTTTCAAGGAGCCACCTTTGTGTTCGGATAAACCTTTGAAAAACGTACCTCAAGAATCTCCTCGAGTGGTAACGATGATCATGAGTCTACCCTTTTTGCCGAGACCAACAGAAGTCTATAATAATTGAATGACTTAACAAAGAAGAATGTGAAGAAAAGAGAATGATACCAATGCCATTTGTCTTATTAGGAAAAATTTAAGTGGATAATTTGAGTGTTTCATAAGGTGAGGTAAGTTAAGTCGATCATTCCAGCTACCTAAGTTTGACCCACCATCATCGCCATGGAAACATGAGTAACTGAGTTAAAATTCTATGCTAATTTAAATTGCATTTGCCAATTTAACTTGCACTAATCCCTACTAAATCATTAGTAAGCTTTATGCACGCATCAAATTTATTATTAAAATCTTTTAAGGTCAAAACCCATTAAAATGGAGGTCCCATATCATGTTGTAGTTTTGGTTTTTGTATTTGATGGTTTTGATCCTCTTTTTCAGCACCTCCATCGTGGCATCGTGGTATTTGGTGAAGACGATCTGTCCGCCTTACGGTCATATCAAATAGTCAAATTGCTTCAAGTCCCCGTGGTTTTTGGTCAAATAAGATCTAAACAATATGTTTCTTGTAAGTTTAACATAATAAAAGGAAGGACTCAAAACCATGACCTATTATTAGTCCCTGCCGGCTGCCGAAGGCAAGGGTAAACTATTGTTTTCGAAACCATGACCTATTATTAGTCCCTACGTGTTTTCGAAACCATGACCTGCGTGTTTTCGAAACCATGACTTATTATTAGTCCCGGCCAAAAGCAAGGATAAACTATTGAAGGGTAAACTATTGTTTTCGATATTCGTTGACTATGGATTTGTTTTCCTTTGACTTTTAAATCTTCATATTTTAACCAAACTTTAACTTAGTAGTTTTTTATTTGTCAATTAAATAATAGATATAATTTTATTTATTTCCATTATCATTGGACGTGGACGAAACTTTGAACCGGTTATTGCCCGGTTTCTGCTTCTTTCTTGCTAGTACATAAAGCAAAGTATTAAGTTAAAGCAAAGTATTAAGTTTTATAAGAAGAAAAGATTTAATTTTTCATTATACAATGAAACGGAAATAGTCATTAATGATACCATTAATGGTATCACTTCTCGAGGACTAATGACATTTATTTTAATGCACCATTTAATGGTGGTAGCATGTTTATTTTGTCAAGCGGTGGAAGAGGTGGTGGTGGCATGTCAATCGAGCGGTGGCGGGCATGTACATCTTCATCAACTCGCCCATCTTCATCAACTTGAAAGAGCACCAGCGTTTTCAGCTTTGTCATAAGACATCCATCAAATTCTCCCTTACGACCTCACTGTTCACCGCTTGTCTACACTTGTATGCACTATCGCACTTGTCTACACTGCCAGAAGGTGTATCAATGCTACCTACCTACATGTCGCCTTCAACTCATTAATATTCAAGAACATGCCTACCTATAGGATGCAAGAACGGGTATCAAGAGCATGCCTACCTCGAGGCTGCAAGAACATGTATCCATCGTGCATTGTGGGACACTAAAGATTACTGGATGTAACTTGAGCACCATTTTCTAGCAAAACATTACATGCAAGGATTGCAAAGACTATACGTAAATTTCAATTAATGTGTACATACCTTTCCATGATAGCTCTGTTTGGACTTGGATGTAGTTCAGAATTTCATTTTCAGTCTTCGAATTCTGGGAACCATGTCGTTGCTGCATGGTCTCAGAGCCCTGAACCTTCTGGAGGCTTACCTGTTCCATTCTTTATGAAGCACCTAGTATTTACCTTTAAACTATTCATTTGGAATAAAATTATACATTGATTCCTACGACAACCTAAAATTTAAAAACCAATTACCATTAAACCAAACATGAGGCAATTCCTTGACAGAAAAGAGCAATTTATTGAACCAATAGAGTAGATATAGATAAACATTGTGTATCTTACCTTTTTTAGTGAAGCATATGGTGAATTATAAATTTCAGGTGTAGTGAAAGCACCTCCATGGTTGTCTTCATTGTGTTGTTACACCCAAAACGATTTTGTCATTGACATCTTTTTATCCAGAGGAAGGGACGACAATTCCTTTCCTAGCTATATAAAAGATGTATTTGAGAAGACATCTGGATGAAATACTTTATATACTATTGAATTCATGTTCAAACTTCGATGTCAATGGAAAATCTATTAGATTAGTAAAGACAACTGCATTCTGCATTTTTATATTTCAATTCATAAAACCATTAATGGTATCTAATACCGTTTTAATCGAATAATGCTACTAAATTGCCTGTTTGCAGGCTATACAGAGAGACTGTTCCACCATGAATAGATGCAAAGCAACAAGGAGAAAATAAAACCTGTAACAATAACAATGGAGCCCAGATTGACCATTTAGTTAAAGCACCTCCTCTATGTAAAGCAGCTGCTAGGATTGAATTTTTCCTAGGTGAAAATGCTATCAAATATATAGCTACACAAGCAGACCAATGGATATATCTTGGGTTTATATATTGAGATATTCATGGATGGATTGTTCAAACTTTCTACCTCCTCCGCCTGAGCCTCCCTCCTCAGATTCAACCTCCACCTGAGAATCCCACCACCA
The DNA here is from genome assembly GCA_027924585.1 of Larix kaempferi. Classification (NCBI taxonomy): domain Eukaryota; kingdom Viridiplantae; phylum Streptophyta; class Pinopsida; order Pinales; family Pinaceae; genus Larix; species Larix kaempferi. Next base: position 1,998,572 of record BSBM01000697.1, on the reverse strand, counting down.
CTGCTGCTCCCTCCGACATGAACCTCCCATCAATGTCTTAACCCTTGGAGCTTGAGGTTTTAATTCTTGAACTAAAGGTGAAACAAGCATGCTAGATACAGTTTTGGCCCGACCAATTTATTGGGTGAATTAGCTCAGAACAGATATTGTCGATACCTGAACCAAAGGTGAAACAAACAAGCTAAAATTAGATGTTGAAGCAAGCTCTGGAAATCGAATGGGAAAGCAGGAATGAGGAATCCCTCGCTGGTCGCTAGGTCAAGTCCAAATCCCTCGCTGGTCGCTAGGTCAAGTCCAATTACAAACATAGTCAGAGTTGAATCATCCAGTTGCGACTATTAACAAAGAGACCAGACGTGCTCTAAGATGATGTGTTTTAAAACTTGAACTACAACTTAGCGAATGTTAGCTTTATTGAATATTATTTTAATGTTTCATTTTTTAATGGCAAATTTATACTTACACAATTAGAATATTGCATTCAAAGAAAAAAAACGTGACCATGACACTCATGACTTGAAAGCTCTTATAATTTATATGTCAAATAAAGCGGATTAATGTTTTCTTTAATATAAACAACTATATACTTACAAAACTCCAATGCATTAAAAAAAAAACGTGTCCATGGAAAATATGACTCAAAAGATTTAAAATTTATTTTTCTAAACGTGTCCATGGAAAATATGACTCAAAATATTTAAAATTTATTTTTCTAACACAATCATGTTGCACAACGCTGAAAAGTAGATGCAATATTATTTCGAAGATTTATCTTTACTATTCTTATATTCACAATTGTATTCTTGTTCAGTTCTTATATTCAAAAAAGCTTCTTCGCGCTCATTTTACAACTCATTTTCAATAAAAATAGCAAGCTAAATAATTAAGGACATATACTACTATTCCAGTGATATATAAACTAGAAAACATAAGTATATATGAACTAGAAAACATGTTCTTTTTATTAGTTAGAGATGGATCTTTTTTATATTTCAAATTCAAACCATCTATTTCAATGCAGAAAAATCCAAACTTACTCGACAAAAACAACCAAATAACCAAATAGCCAACATCCAAACCTACTCGATAACAACAACCAAATCGCCAACGTCCAAACCTATGAGTATCAACTCGCCCAACTAATCCAGTACCAAGTCATGCAATTCAGTAGGGACATCGCCATCCCATGGAACTTGTTTAATAAAGTATCTTTCAACTAATTGAGATAAACAAAAGATAAAATAAGGTTAAGAAGGAGAATTTGTGGTGGAGGTGGCAACAAAAAAAAATCATTTTTTCTTGCAAAACACTCTTGTTAGCAAGCAACTCATAATTATGAATGGGCTATTTACAAGAACCTTCACCTTGTCAAAATGTATAGGATATAGATAGATGAATGGATTAAGATTCTAGTTTCTCAATGTGAAAGGCCACTATCTCAACATATTTTAATCCTTTAATCATTATATTATATCTATCTATAAGAAAATGTTATGTTATTATCCTTGGGTGTTCCTATGAAGATGGGTAACACTTTCACCCTAGCTTGTGAAAATGAGCACCTACTAAGGAGAATGGACTCCTTAGTAGTAGTTCAAAAACAATAAAATAAACCTAAAGTAAATGACAGAAATAAGAAACTAAATCTAAGCATGTGCATGGACATTTATCAAATAATGTTGCAGTAAAAGACAGTAAACAGTAAGCATTCATAGATTTTTCATGCAACACAAATATAAAAGAGAGTTATATCTTTTCATTAGATGAAAATGGAGTTTTTACATGAAGTTTTACCTCAATGGTCAGGTTGATGGAGCTTTGCAGCCGTAGGGACGAGATGCTCCAATGCTCCAAGGTCTCCTTCTCTTCTCCAAATGCTAAGATGGTTGGCCAAAGGGGCACTCAACTGGTGAAAGCTAGCTCAAAATGGACGGCTAGGGTATTGGGAGTGATTTTGGCAGCATAAGGGTAGATTGGATTGTGGATGAATAATAGGAGGCCTCCATCACCTATTTATAGGTTTTTGAGTGGTGGAGTACTGACCCATGGTATTGGGTATCACATGGTTTAGGTTATTGGTTTAGGGTTTCTTTCCTTCGTTTTCCCTCTTTTTTCCTTTTTTGAATTAATTTTTGAATTTTATTCCCTTTTATTTGATTTTTTGGGAATTTTGGGCCCTTTTGGAGGATTTTTGGAGGAAATTTAATTATTTTGAGGAGAAAAAGATTGATTTTGGCATTTTTGGTGACCATTTTAAGGTTTTTTGAGGCTTTGGAGGCTAAATGGTGGAAAAAGTGGACAAATGGGTCATGTGGCTAGGGAGATGAGCTAGTGAGCATTTTTTGGGTGTTAACAGATTTCCCCTTGATGTGTGAGGGAAGGAGCTCATCGTATGGTTGATAGACATCATAGTTTCTTTGTCTTTTTCCTGGGGTGTGAAGGAGAGAAGAGACTGATTGGAGATCGGAACAACGACCCCATACAAACTACAAAAACTGAACATACATGGCCTCAAAATGAATGAGGAATAATCTCTGATATATGGACGAGGCGGGCATACCCATGCTCATATCAATATATACAAAATAATAATAATGAGGTCCAATGGGACCTGAATAATACATGGAGAACGGTTGTGTACATCATAATGGTCCAGAGGGGACACAAAACTAGGATATACTCATGGTCCTTCCATGACTGATATGAAGCATTGATATACTGGAATGACAACAGTCGCTCTGAATGTGGCACCAGAAGAACTGATGAGTTGCTGGATCTAAAGGGGTCCAATAACTGGGTGGACTCAATGACTAAGAGTCAGAATATTAGTGGTACACTGGAATGTATCTGAATGGGGTACTCGAGGAAGCAAATAACTGGGGTGCTTTTGAATACTGTCGCCAAGCGCAGCCCGGATATCCACGACAACATACAACTGGGGGGTTCTGAAGTAGACTCACCAATGTGCTAGAGTCAGGGGACATCTACGGTCGTCGACTAATAACGGAAGGGATCAATACCTTGCACAAATCTCAACGGTGCGATCAAGGTGTTGAATTCAAGCATGTGAGAAACAACCATTCAAAGAGGCACTAAGGACTCCTCTCAAAATGGTCCATAGGCACTCACCACTGATGGTGATGAGTCCAAGGCACAGGGACCTCTAGGTCTATCCTCTAGAATAGATTAGCTGGCGTCGACAGAGGGAGACCTGCAACTACCAAGGAAATGATGTTTCCTTGATAGGAGCACGAGGTGTACAACCAAAAGGTGATAGTACTGAAGGGGGGACTGACATACTTTGGGGGTGGGGAACAACTGAGGTGGTAGAGTGGGGGGGGACTCAAACTTCCTTTGTTCAGAGTAATATGGTATGGCTAACCTGGCAGCATAGGAAACTGACTTCGGGTACGGGGATCATAGCTTAAGGGACCAGGGACTATGACTGGAACGGGAGAGACTCAGGGGGACAAACTAACGAATGATATGTCATGTCCCCATATTTTTCTATGGTCCATGGGGTAATTTTGGCCTAGGTCACCTAGGCAATCATTATTTAATTAATGAGTAAGTATGGAAACTACCTCATGAAAGATGCCTAAGGTTTTATTTGGGAATTAAATGGACAAGGTGGGCCCCCCATGTAGTTATTAACCCCATGACTAAGTCTAAGTGATTAATTAAATGAGAATTTAATTAATGGGGAAGTTTTGAGGCAATTACTATAGTGGTTAATTAATTTTGAATTAATTAATTAAATTCTGAAGTCTGAATTAATTCTGAGAATTATAATATTTTAATAATAAATATTAGCAAGTGGTGATGATATTCCTAGGAAATTCGAATTGGTAAGTGAGGCAAACTTTTCTAAGTGGTAAAGTCTCAGAAAAGCTAAGGAATGTAGTGGAGACAAGTTGGCAAGATGAACCCAAAAAGGAAACTGACAAAAGCTGGCAAAATCAGACAAAAGCAGGAAAGAGGAAAGTAAAGAAAGTGGAAAGATTCAGAAAAGCTTTCAGAAAGAAAATAGCAACAACCAGAAAAGCTACCTAAAGTGCACTTGCCCAAATTTAGTGAAGGAGGTAAAGGAAAAAAAGTTTTGAAAGCTCAGAAGTTGCTATTCTCCTCAAGAAAGACGCCCTCATGGCTTTGGAGTAGAATGGGAAAATGGGTAACCTACTCTCACAGGTCACCAAGCCAAGAAATTGTTTAGCAGGTCATCATGAAGTTTATAAAAGAATCCAACAAACTCCATTTGAGAACTTTTGATCATTTATGTTTTTCTCATGAGAGCTCTGATGCTTCTCTAGTTGAGTGATGTGCCTCAACTGTGCTTCTTGGGTGATGTGCCCCAAGGCCCTTAGTTTCTAGAGAGTGTTTTACAGGTCTATGTCAAGATATTGTAGCCAATAACATATGCTTCCAGCCTCCATTGAAGATCTATAGTCATTCGGGAGAACATGTTCCTCCAACAGTGATTCTACAACTAGTTTTGGTGAAGATCCATCCATTGAAGAAGATAGAACTTGGGAGTTCACCTAGGGGCTGAAGGAGAGTTGGTGCAGCCATTGTTGCAGACATCAAAGGTGTTCAAGATTAGTAACCAGCTTCAGATCAGATCCATACTTCTCTTCTCACTCGTTCTCCATTCACAGCTAAATCTAGAGGAGTTTTCCCTGAAGGAGAGGGTTGACCTAGTGAATGCACTCCAGACAAGTTCAGAAGCTCAGTAAGAAGCCATTTATAGTCATATGACCTGTATATGACCTGATCATATCACCATAGCAGATCCACAGTAATATTCTATTTCTTCTCTTCATTCTCCATCAAATGTAATGAATATTTATCCTATGAGGCACTGTTGTCTTGGGAGACAGTTAAATCAATAAAATAAGGATTTTGATATATTATTTTCGACCTGAATATGTTCAATATGTTATATCAGATCATTATTTAATGTCATAGCATATTTTATCATTTATTGGAGAAGTTTAAAGGATTAAAATGCAAGACTAGCTAGTTTGGTGCTTAATCTAGACTAGTTTCACCATATTTGATGCTGAATCTTTTCTGAGGATCCATTTTGCATTCTGTCAGTTGGAGGAGGTTGTTAGTTCAATATAATATCCATATCAGTCCCTTTAATAAGAATTTGAATGCTTTTAACTTCGTTTTGGAAATCCTGTATTGTGACTAGCTCAGTTGTCCACCATCTGCAAATAATACCCAAATTGTTCCAAACCTTTCCAAGTCAATCCAGTCTTTATTCCAGCATTCCTTATGAGTTTTATGACTAATATATCTCTATCCTAAACACCTTTACCCAATCTTTTTGGCATATGCTAGAATCCCAGGAAGCCTCGAAGTAGGAAATAGATTCATTCTATTGCTGAAAAGTGAATGGATCTAGTACTTTGTGCCAAGGACTCCTGCTAAAAACATATTTTGCTGCTACTGCACCTAATCCCATGTAAATTACAGAATCAAACTTTCATCCAACCATCCTCATTTTGCACACCAATACCCCTCACTTACCTCCCGTCCGGTTCGAAGGATTTGCTACAAAATTTCACTAGTAAAAGTTGTAAAAGTTTTAAAGTGGAGTTAATATCTGGGTCAGATCTTGCCTAGGATATTACATGATATCAGGAGACTCTAAGGGTGACACATCGCAGAATACTCTAAACAAAGGTGACCATACTGGGGAAGCTTCTATAATAGTGTAACTAGATATGATCTGTTGTGGCGCCGAGAGGCACCGTTGGGGCCTTCTTCATGGTTTAAGGAGCTCAAAGAAGGGATAGAAGTGCGTTCAAAGTGGTACTGTCATGTGGATTGGTACGAGCCCAGGATAGTTCATGCTCGTAAGTGCTTTCAATTTTAAGGAGTCTGAAAGCGATAAGAAGACTCTGAAATGGTGGAGAGGCACCGTCATGTGGATTTATACGAGCCCAGGACGGTGAGTGCTCATGGTTGCTTTCAATTTTAGAGAGTTTGAAAGCAGTAAGAAGACTCCAAGGGGGTTCTTTTTCGTGTGTTAGTCTCCAAGGCCTAAAAAAGCATAAAATGATGCAATGAAGAACACTTCTAGATGATGTGACTAGAGTATTCCTTTTTTGTAATTAGTCTACAAGGTCCGGAAAATGGATAAACTTAAACCAAGTAGATGCCCTTTCAGATACTTTTAGTGAGCATGAAAGGAAGCAAGATTACTTGGCGATCTTTTCATTTTTTTAGGAGTCAAAAAAGAGCTTAACAAAAACTCCCTAAGTGCCTTTTTCGTAAAGGAATTGCTCGGCACAAAAAAGGGGTAAAAGGATACCGAACAAAAGTAATGGCCAAGCAAGGAGGAAGTGTTCAATCAAGGGATAAGTATGGGAACCAATAACATCAATGGGGGGGGGGACACTGATGGGGTCTCCTTGTGGGTTGATCAATTGTGGAAAAATAACGCAATAAATACAGTATGGATGGAGCGGAGGGCTCATGGATAGGTCGTGATGCAAAAAACGGTAAGACATGAAGGCAGCTGATGTGGCACGCAAATTGAGGCAGCTAGGTGTATGGACAAAATGTCGAAAACAAATTTTGGTGAGTGAGAGAAATGATCTCAAGCATCATCATGGGTTCAGAAGGATGAATCCGATGGTATAAAAATCGTCAAAAACTGAAAAACAGTTGATGTGGCACGTAAATCGAGGCGATGAGGGGTGTGTGAAAAACACTCAAAAAATATAGTGGTCAGAGCGAGAAATGATCTCAGGCATCATCAAAAGTGCGGAAAACTGAATACAACAATATAAAAAATATCAAAAAATGAAAATGGCCTGTGTGGCACGCAATACGAGGCGATGAGGGGCACTAAAAAAGTCTGAAAAAGGGTACTGTGATTTCGAGAAATGGTCTCCACCACCGCGAAGGTCTCATCATGCTGAATCCAGTGGTATCAACAGTTTGGGAAACAGACCTTGTATGACTCCGGAATGGCTAAAAGAATAATTGGTCAAATGTCTGTAAATAGTAAGTGGACCCAAAGTGACATGTGTCATTTGCACAGTTGAGTTTGACAGGAGAATTGAGTGAACTAGAGGTGATTTGGCATTTGCGGAAGAAGTGACCGGCGAATTTTTCATTTCGCGAGTTGCGGGTAGCCCTCTTATCCCTTCTCTTTGATATTATTTTGTTTTTTTTTGGGGGGGGAGGGGGGGGGGGATTTAGTCCTTGGGGGAGGTCTACCGGTCACACTAGGTGACCAATGTGGTAAAACGCGGGTTCCGAGGTGAGTTGTGCACTCCGGAGCACGGCGTTGGGTGTGGTAGCTACGCTTTCAGAGTGCGGTTGTGGCGCCTAGTGCGGCTATGGCTCCCACAGCTACGCCGCTTTCCGAGCGTGGTTGTGGCTCCCAAAATTGCGCTTTTCAAGCTCGGATGTGGCTCCCATAGGTGTGCTCTGGAGTGTGATTGTGGGCTCCATAGTTGCACTCAGAAAGTGCACTTTTCGAGGAGAAAAGCACGCTCTAGAGCGCACATGTGGGGTTTAGGTGCCTTAGAATGCATGTCGTGGTGCCATTTTGTCGGTGCACCAATCCGGAGGAGATCGATGGAGTATTTTATGTGGCTCTGATGATATTTCATTTTGTGGTTTGTAGGATGCCGAAGGTGACATGGAGAGAACGCGAGATGCTGTAGGACCTTTTGAGAGTCATCCCATGGGATCATCATGTGCAGGGGACTTTATCACTCTGGGGACTGCTGAAGTTTTCGTAGGTGCCCCTTATGTGTTTAGCATCTCTGTTGCTGAATAGGCTGGTCGGGTTTTGGGACCTGGACATTGAGGTGTTCATTATCCAGGGTGAGAGATTGGATCTCACCCTATCAGATGTGTAGTTTTTTTACTGGATTGCCCTATTTGGGTACGATGGCAGATACTCAGCCTAAGAGGTCGGCGGACATGGATATGGAGGAGATGTTGGAGAGGCATTGTTATCCGGGGTCACGTGTGCATAAGAATGCACTATTGGTGTGTGATTTCCAGGATCCGGAGACTAGAGTGATCGCGGCATGCATGGTGCGTGTGTTGGGATCGCAGTCGCCCCACCGAGTGTTGGGAGGGAAGATGATGTTGATTGAGCGGGTGTTAGCAGGGACCTACTACGCATGGGGTCAGATGTACCTCACCGTTGTTCAGCGGGAGCTCAGCAAGGTGAGGCAACTCGAAGGGGATTTCTGCTATGGTTCTTTTTTGTGTTGTTTCTTTTTTGAGTGGGTTCCTACACTGCGGCCTCGCATGTCAATCTGAGATGGAGGACTGACAGAGCCGTAGATGGTGCGGTGGGGGGAGATGATTGTACGCGGTGGGGGGAGATGATTGTACACGGTGGTGGTGGGGTCGTTGGCCAATATTTTACTGCAAAGTTGTTTAGGCAGTGGATGCAGATGCCTGTCCTAATTGATGACTACCCGTACCGAGCTATGGACTACCAGGGGGATCCTAAGCTGCTGCGGCCTCCTGGACAGGTCTGGGGGCCAGACGGTACGTATGCATTTCGGTTTATTCTTAGCATATCATGTTGTATTTGTACTTGCCAGTTTATGATGAAAGATAGATATGTTTGATGATGTTGACTTTTCTGGTGTTGGTTCTTGCAGATTTGGGACCATAACCACTACAGGGGCATCAGGACCGTAGGGGTCGCATAGTGAGGGAAACCCCACCTGATTGAGAGGAGGTACGGTGACATGATGACGATGTGACATTACAGTCCTTACAGGTCAGCTTTGATCGGTTTCTATTCGGGATAGCAGACGAGGGTTGGCGGGATTTAGACCAGGAGCTCCTGGATACTTGTTATGATGCTCCACGGGATTGGAGAGCTATCTTGAGGTGGGTTGTTGTATTGGCAGAGGAGAGGAGGGCTCGGGATGGGTTGGACGCTCCTGAGTTTGATGACAAGGATCCAGAGGAGCCATAGGAGGAGCGAGGAGAGGATGAGTCAGCAGCAGAGGCAGAGGCTGCAGGTGATGACGAGGACACAAACCGAGGGGAGGACTCGGATTAGACAGTTCGTGGGATGTCCCCAATGCTGAGGAGAATGTGGGGATGTTTTTTTTATATACAACTAATATCTTATGTAGAGTATGTTGTTGGGTCTCCTTGATGTATTTTTTGTATAGTTGGGTGCTTGGGGCACTCATGACTTTTTATGGCGATATGGTATATATACATGCACATGGATGCATTTTTTTATGATAGAGTCTCGTATGCATGTGGATGCACATTTGGTGTTGTTTTGTTTTTGTTTCACTTGGATGCAATTGTTATGTTGTTTATATGCATGTGGATGCATATAAACATGACGACTCTACGATTCTGCATATGATGATGACTCTACCAGTTACGATTGGTTGCTGAAAGGTGGATTCTTCAATCTTTCCGATGGAGATATGGTCGGAACAATTGTTAACTGCACACAGCAACCAGCAGACATAGTTCTCAATAACGTCACGATGCTCGATTACACAGAAAGCAAAAACTATTGTTGAACTATTACCTGGAGGCGGGCGTCCAAATTCCAAGTTGCAATAACTATCCTGTAATCGTTCCAAAAAAATAAAAGCTACAACATTAGTGCCGATAAGGGTTTTCAACAACTCCACAAAAGAGGATTCCAAATTTCATGGTCCATACACGAATGTGAGTCATTTCATAACACTGGAGGAATATGTTACTCTTCTTTCGCCTCTCTTTCTGAACGCATCCGCAAGAATGGCTATGACACATACTGCATTTGTCCCAATGATGATGTCCACTACAATGATTGCAATGATGGTGAGACTCTCCAGTTTGTGTTTCACTATGTCTATCTATGTTACCTATCTTTGTTATCTTATCTTACTCAATGGTTTCTGTTTGTTTCCATGAAGGATATGTGGTACGATATGGAAAGATAATAATACCTGCAAAAGAGATGGCAAGTAAATTGCTACTCTTTATAACTGATCTATCTTTAATCTTGCTTATTTTTTATAATCTAATTACCATTTTCAACTTTATTTCCAGGGATATTTTTTGCAATATGTGTTGTGTTTACCATAGTAGTGGTTTCTTGCATAATAGTTCGTCGTCAAAGTGGTTGTCGTCAAATGAGGTCTAGTGAGGAACATCATAGCATTAGATATTTTATGGAACCTGTTGATTCTAGACCTCCCTCCATTGAAAATTTCTTGAATTATTGTTGCTCACAAGCACCGGTTAGATATTCTTATAATCAGATTATAAATTACACAAACAATTTGTCACACAAGGTTGGCAAAGGAGGTTTTGGAACAGTTTATAAAGGAAAACTTCCCAATGGATGTCTAATAGCTGTCAAGATTTTGGATGAATCAAAACAAAGTGAGCAACAATTCATTGCAGAAGTGGCCATAGTGGGGACGACCTGTCACATTAACCTGGTGCACCTATTGGGTTATTGTTCCCAGGGGTCCAAAAGTGAATTGATTTATGAATACATGGCTAATGGTTCTTTGGAGAAGTATATCCATGGAGACCATAAGGACAAGTTGGATTGGAAACAAATGTATTCAATTGCAGCTTGTACAGCTTGGGGAATTGCATACCTGCATGAAGAGTGCAGAAATTGCATTTTACATTGTGATATAAAGCCCCACAATGTTATCCTTGATGATAATTTTTTTCCCAAAGTTGCAGATTTTGGTCTAGCTAAAATATCGAGTAGAGAAGAAAGCCATATCTCTGTTGCTAATAGAGGAACACTCAGTTATGCTGCTCCAGAGATGTGTTCAAGGATGTATGGACCTGTCACTGATAGATCTGATGTCTATGGCTATGGTATGCTAGTTATGGAGATGGTGGGAGGAAGGAAGTGTTGATGTATTTGTAACTTCGGAAGATATTCTTCTATGTATTACACTTGTACTTTATTATATTCATGATGGAGATGTATTATTCCTCTAATTAGAAGTGTCGTCATTTGTATTTGTAAGTGTCGCAACTTATATTTGATGGGTTATTAGACCACCAATGTAGGGTTGAACCTACTTGTGTCATGTGAGTGGGTTATTAGACTTCCTTAGGAAGTCGGCCCAGCTAGAATTAAAGGCAGGTCAAGTTGTGTATAAATAGAGAGTGAGTGTGTCTCATTCTATTCATTCACACACTCATCCAACTCGCATTAGTTGAGAGAGGAGTGCGCACAAGTGGAGGAGGAGTAGTTGCTGGAATTATCTATCTTTGGCTTTGATCATTGTGATCTTGTATTGTGGCTTATTCTATCTCTGACGAAGTTGCATGGTTTTTCACCTTCTTGGTTTTCCCCGAGGAAACTTTGTGTCTCTTTTGTTTATGATTGTTATGGTGTGCTTGTTGTTCTCTTAGTAGGATCCTAGATAACGTTTGAATGCATTTATCGAAAAATTAACATGGTATCAGAGCCGTGCTAAGAAGAAGACACTATGCAACTGTGGAAGCTAGGGCTTCTTAATTTTTGGGTTTCTCTCCTTAGATCATCAAAGGCAGGAAGCTAGGCTAAATCTCCTTGGAAGGGCGCATCTTTCTATAGAGAAAGAATTCAATTTTGAGCACTTTCAGTTTTTGGCTCGTCACTGCTGCAAGAAATTAGGGTTTCAAATCAAGTCGGAATTTTTGGAATCCGAGACCACGGATGGATGCCCCTCAATAAAATCGAAGTTTAGAGACCAAGATTGAACATTTTGGTTGGGCTGAAGGTCGAGCTTCATCAAACCCTAATTCAGGATTTTGATCGGAAAGGTGGAAAATTAGGGTTTCTACAAAAGTGATTTATTTAGGAATCTGTGACCATGGATGGATGCTCCTCAGAAAAATTGAAGTTTAGAGCACAAAATCAAACTTTTCAGCTGGGTAGAACCTTGGGCATTATCAAACCCTAGTTCGAGACTTTGTCTAGAAGATTCAGAAGTTTCAAAGGAAATTTTGAGGGGTCAAATTTTGCAGATTTCAAAATTGAAGTATACCAGCTTGATCAGCTTAGCAAGGTGCCTCTTTCCGTACATTCAGAAGTTTGGAATTCAAAGTTTGAATTTTTAGGGTTTCTCTAGCAAACCGTAATCCAACTCCAGATCCAGTTTTCAGCAAGTCAAGTGGTAAGACCTAAATCTTTTATTTCCATTTGAGTTTCTCATTAAGTTGTCTCACCACACCAAGCTTTAAGGAGATAACAACTTCCGAGCATGGAAGTATAGGATTGGGTTAATCTTAGAAGAGAATGAATTGGACACCTACATAAGTGAAGAGGTTCCATTTCCAGAGGGAGATGAGGCTAAGGACTTACAGAAGAAGAACCTAGTCAAGGCTAAGAGAATCATTGCTGATTCTATTAAAGACCATCTCATACCTCATGTGTCTTCCCTAAAGACACCTAAGGAGGTGTTTGACTCCTTGACCAAGTTGTTTGAAGGAAATAATATAAATCGGAAGATGACTCTGCGGAATCAATTGAAAGGGATAAATTTCCAGAATGGAGAGACCATCCAATCATACTTCACTAAGGTCTCTCAAATCAAAGAACAACTTGAAGCTATGGATGAAGTAGTGGAGAATGGAGAAATTGTCATGACCACTTTGAATGGCCTACCAAGGTCATGGGACTCCTTCATCCAAGGAATTTGTGCAAGAAAGAAGTTGATCTCTTTCAGTAGACTATGGGAGGAATGTTCACAAGAAGAAGCTAGGCTTATGGCCCGAGAAGAAAAGATGGGAAATGAAGATCAAGCTCTCACATCACACAACAGGAAAAGTAATCCCAAGAGGGAGCAATCTTTTCGCAAGAGAACTTCACATCACCATCATCAAAGAGATAAGAAAGATATCAGATTCTTCACTTGTAATGAGAAGGGACACTTTGCCTCAGAATGTCCCAAGAACAAAAGGAACTTCAAGAAGAAGAAGAAGAAGAAGAAGAGCAACAAGAAGAGGTATCATGCTCATGTTGCTGAGGATGATGAATTTCCCAGGAAGAAGACTAAGGTAGAAAGTGAAGACTCTTCAAGTGACCATGAATATATTCTAATCTCTGCTCTCACGGGTACTATTACACATGGGTGTAATGATTGGCTTATTGATATTGGGGCTTCTAAACACATGACAGGATTCAAAGAATCTCTTATGGACCTATCTGAACATGAGTCACCTCATAAGGTGAAACTTGGGGATGACTATCAATACCCCATAAAAGTAAGTGGTGAAGCCTCCTACAAGTTAGACTCTGGGAAGTCTATAAAGATTCAAGATGTTCTATATGTACCTGGAATCAAGAATAATCTTCTCTCCATATCATCTTTGGATGCAAAAGGAATGAGAGTTGCATTTTTGGATGGCCAAGTACTCATGTGGCCAAAAGGTAATACCATAGATGATGCAGTAGTGATTGGAGAGCAAGAGGGAGGATTGTACAAATTAAAGGGACAACCTGAACATGCCATGTTACATGAATCCATGGATCCAAGTGAACTTTGTCATAGAAGGCTTGCTCATGTGCACTATAGGGCACTACCAATTGCAAGCAAAGCAGTAGAAGGTCTTCCTGAAATCTAGTCAAAGCATGAAGGTGTTTGCAAAGGATGTGCAAAAGGAAAGAACACAAAGAAGGCATTTCCAAGCAGTGAAAGCAAAGAAAAATGAATCTTGAAGATTATCCACTCTGATGTATGCAGACCAATGTCATCCAGTTCTATGAGTGGGTATGTATATTATGTTTCTTTCATTGATGATTTCTCTAGGAAGACTTGGGTTTGTTTCTTGAAGAAAAAAGATGAAGTGTTTGATAAGTTCAAGGAGTTCAAAGCCTTGATAGAAAATCAAACTGATAAGAAGATCAAGACATTTAGATTCGACAATGGCGGAGAATTCACTTAAGGAGACTTCAAGAAGTTATGCAGTGATTTAGGGATTAAGAGGGAGTTAACCACTCCCTACAATCCACAACATAATGGGGTTGCAGAAAGGAAGAATAGAACAATCATGGAAGCAACACGGGCAATGCTTCATAACCAAGATCTACCCATGCACCTATGGGAAGAAGCAGCAAGAACAACGGTATATGTACAAAACAGAACACCACACAAGATACTAGAAGAAGTTTTCTCTGGTAAGATACCAGAAGTTAGCCATCTTAGAATATTTGTCTGTCCAGTATATACACATGTTCCAAAAGAAAAGAGGACAAAGTTAGATCCTTAAGGAAAGAAGGGTATATTTGTGGGGTATAGTGAAAGCTCGAAGGCATATAAAATATACTTTCCAGGGTTCAAGAAGATTGACATCAGCAGGGATGTGACTTTTGATGAAAACTCAACATACATCAAATCAAGGAAGACACTTGTTGAAGACTATGAAGAACAAAGGATACTCAGAACACAAGACACTACCATGAATGAAGCAATACCAGAAGTGGATCGTGAAATAGAAGATCCGCAAGAACCTATAGATCCACCCAGTGAGAAGAACTCTCACAAGAGGAAACCTGCATGGGCTAGAGAGATCATCCAAGATGCAAAAAGGTATGGTATACCAGAGGAGGAACACAGAGAAAGGAAAAGGAAAAGATCACACACCAACTATGTTGCCTTGCTTTGTGACATTATGAAAAAAGAACCTTCCAGTTATGAAGAAGCAGTGGAAAAGAAAGAATGGAAGGATGGCATGGTCGAGGAATACTAGTTGATCATGAAGAATGATGTTTGGGATGTGGTCCCAAGACCAGATGGGAAGTCTGTTGTGACTTCCAAGTGGATCTACAAGATCAAGCATGTTGCAGATGGCAGCATAGAGTGTTCGGATATCCACATCATCTTTTTCAGGATCTTGCATGCAATTAGGGTTTGCATGCACTTGCATGCACTTTGCATGCATCCCAGTCACCAGGTTGATGCCTCCAACACCTTAGCCACCTTATTCTAGCACCCGGGAGCCACTTACTTCAGAGTTTTATCCCTCCTAGGCTGAAAGGCGCCCACTTCTCACCTACTGCCAGAGAAGGGCACACTTGTTCACCTACCACTGCAGTTCCACTTCAGTTACACTCAGTTAGCTCCGATTCTCCCTGATTTGAGGCTAGTTTCACTCCCGACTGACTGTTTCACTTCCGTTGGACCTCCATATTGACTAGATGACTTGTTCTGACTTCAGTTAGCCTCCCATGCGCCCCCCCACTGAGCCTCCTTCCCTTAATCAGTGCTACACACTTCAGTTACACTTGTTACACTCAGTTAGACTCAGATTGACACCTAGATGACTGGTTCTTGTGCATTGATGACCACTACTAATTGATGATGAGGACTTCTAGTTGGAGTCAAGCTACTCCATTCAGTGATTCGAATGACCTACTTAGGCAATTCGAATTGCTTAGTCATTGTGATAGTTTGTATTGTAATTCATTCACCCTTTCTGGGATATTGAGTACTGCTGCATGTTTTGAACAGTTTTGCACCATATTTTCTATATTCATCTGTTGTGATTGATTTACTTGTTCATTAGATCTGCTGTGACTAATTTTACATGGTATCAGAGCCATGGCAGGGACAAGATCTCTTTTCTGCAGGTGTTCTACATGAAGATTGAGTGAATTGCTCACCAATATATTTCAGCAACGGCATGCAAAAATCTCATGTGGATTCGCTCATGTGCATGCAAGGATGAAAACATAGTGTTTGTTTATGTGTGATTTGCAGGTTTCTTAATTCCTCCATGTGCATTCTCTAATGCAAAGATGGAGAATTCTTCTTCACAAAATATTCTTACTCCATTCAACTATGATGAATGGAAACCAAAGATGATTGCATTCTTGAAGAGACAATGTCTTTTTTATATGTGCATTGGTAATACAAGAGATTTTGATTCTGATGAAGAGGAGAATGATTGGCTCAATGATTGTGACAGAGCTTTTGGAGCAATGTGTCTTTCTATGTCTCCTTGTATGCGGTACCTTAGTAATACTGCTGAAAATCCAAGTGATCTATGGGTCCAACTTGACAGAGAATTTGGAAAGCAGGAAGAAGAGGATAATGCTAGCCTTTTGGAGAACAAGCCCAGTGAGATCTCCTTATGTGTTCTTTCTGATCATGTGTTGGCCTCAACAATTGTTCAAGATGAAGAAGTCACTATAGATTCAACACTCATTCTCTCAAAGTCTTCTATTTCGAATTCTGAGCAAGATAAACAAGCTCATACTCTAGATTCCGAAGAGGTTCTTGAATCCTCTCTTTCACATGAGTTTGTCGGCATGCGGAATAATGATCTACTTGATGTTTTGGAGGTAAATCTGATTTTGGAGGTGAAGCATTCGCCCTCCTTGATTGCATGCCTTATATAAACTTATGTTCTATCATTTGCAAAGTTTCTCAGAGTTTTAATGAAGATGAAGAGCACTACCATTCGCTTGAGTTCAATTCTCATGCACTTTTTGCTGATTTTGGTTTTGATCTCACCCTTGTTGGTTCAAAGGAGATCTCAAGAAACCATTCATCTATTTTTGGAGCTGATTTAAGTTCTATTGATAAGAAGTTCAAGTTTCAAGATCTATTTGATCCGATTGGAGCTATTCCTACCTCACTTGGTTCGAATCACAGGTTCCAGGATCATCCTCATATTTTTAGATTTGTTCTCACCTTTTTTGGTATGAAGAGCAAGTTCTTAAAGTCTCCACATTCACTTGCATCCACTGATGGAGAATTCAAGCACATGTTTTTGGAGCATGATCCATTTACTCCCAAGAGTAAGATACCTCCAGACATATCTACTTGATTTTGGAGCAGTTAAATCTTTTTGGTGTACTACAGTCTATTTTGAGGGGGGTATTTTTCCCATGAGGTTTTCCCCATTTCCTCGGTTTATTGACTGTTATTAGTTTTTGGATTACTGTATTGGGGTGACCTTTGGTCTTAGTTACCAGGGCCCCACATTATTTTTTTCACATCATAGTCTAGCTTGAGGGGGGGTGTTCGGATATCCACATTATCTTTTTCAGGATCTTGCATGCAATTAGGGTTTGCATGCAAATTCTAGGGTTTGCATGCACTTGCATGCACTTTGCATGCATCCCAGTCACCATGTTAATTCCTCCAGCACCTTAGCCACCTTATTTTAGCACCTGAGAGCCACTTACTTCAGATTTTTAGTCCTCCTAGGCTGAAAGGTTCCCACTTCTCACCTACTGCCAGAGAAGGGCGCACTTGTTCACCTACCACTGCAGTTCCACTTCAGTTACACTCAGTTAGCTCCGATTCTCCCTGATTTGAGGCTAGTTTCACTCCCGACTGACTGTTTCACTTCCGTTGGACCTCCATATTGACTAGATGACTTGTTCTGACTTCAGTTAGCCTCCCATGCGCCCCCCCACTGAGCCTCCTTCCCTTAATCAGTGCTACACACTTCAGTTACACTTGTTACACTCAGTTAGACTCAGATTGACACCTGGATGAATGGTTCTTGTGCATTGATGACCACTACTGATTGATGATGAGGAATCCTAGTTGGAGTCAAGCTACTCCATTCAGTGATTCGAATGAACTACTTAGGAAATTCGAATTGCTTAGTCATTGTGACAATTTGTATTGTAATTCATTCACCCTTTCTGGGATATTGAGCACTGCTGCATGTTTTGCACAGTTTTGCACCATATTTTCTATATTCATCTGTTGTGATTGATTTACTTGTTCATTAGATCTGCTGTGACTAATTTTACATAGAGAAATACAAGGAAATATTTGTAGCTCGTGGCTTCTCCTAGAAAGAGGGGATAGATTATGAAGAGACTTTTTCACCTGTAGCCAGATACACTTCCATCAGAACAGTACTTGCTCTGGCTACAATGATGAAATGGAAGATACACTAGATGGATGTCAAGACAGCTTTCTTGAATGGTGTAGTCGAAGAGGAAGTGTATGTGGAGAAGCCACTTGGTTTTGAGACACATGACAACGAGTCATATGTGTGCAAATTGAAGAAAGCGTTGTATGGATTGAAGCAATCACCTAGAACATGGTATGGAAGGATAGACAACTTCCTGTCTAGTTTGGGCTTTACCAAGAGTAAAGAAGATTCCAACCTTTACTACAAGGTTGAGGAAGGCAATCCAGTGATACTCCTTTTGTATGTGGATGACCTGTTTTTGAAAGGATGGGATAAATTGATTGCTGACACGAAGAGGAAACTTGTTTCCGAGTTCAAGATGAACGACTTGGTCATGATGCATTACTTTCTAGGTATGGAGGTGTGGCAGAGTGCAGATGGAATCTTCCTTGGACAAGGGAAGTATGCAGTAGAGATCCTGAAGCGGTTCGGGATGATGGACTGCAAGGCCATGTCCACAACTATGGCATCGAACCTGAAGCTATTGAGTGATGCTTCATCATAGTCGGTTGATTCCATGATGTATTGTCATATGATTAGGTCTTTGATGTACTTGAAGAACACAAGAACAGATATTTGCTTTGCGGTGAACACCTTGAGCCAGTTTCTGACAGAGCCTAGACATGTTCACTTGATTGTTGTAAAGCATATTTCGAGGTACCTGAAGGGTACAATTGATTATGGGCTCAAGTATGATGTGAATCAAAAGTTTAACCTGGAGGGTTATGTTGATTCAGATTGGGCAGGTAGTGCTGCAGATAGGAAGAGCACTTCGGGGTGCTGCTAAAGTATGGGATCATGTGTGATCACTTGGTTTAGTAAGAAGAAATCCTACATAGCACTGAGTACAGTCGAAGCAGAGTATGTTGTAGCTTGTTCTACTAGTTATGAGGAAGTATGGCTAAGGAAGCTACTATCTGATTTATTCGATCTCCAATTGGATGCTACCTGTATCTATTGTGGCAACCAGAGTTGTGTGAAGTTGTCAGAGAACCCGGTGTTCCATGACAGGTTGAAGCACATCGAGATCAAATATCACTATATCAGGGATATGGTGCAGAGAGGACTAGTGAAGCTCCAGTATGTTGCGACAGATGAGTAGATTGCATATGTGTTGACCAAACCACTAGCCAGAGTGAAGTTTGAGTACTTCAGAGAGAGGATTGGTGTTCTTCAGATAAAAGATACTTCGAGGAAGAAGTGATGGGGCACATTTGCAGGATCCATTCCAAGCATGGTGGTAGGAGGATCCTTCCCATGGTTGTGGATGTAAGAACTGTGTGATGAGCATCAGAACGATGCTCCGGTTACTGCTATGTATAATGATTAGGATGTTCATATGTGATGAGCATCAGGAAGATGCTCTAGATAATATGCATCAGGACGATGCTGTGATGATGATCAGGATGATCATGCGATGATGGTATGCATCAAGATGATGCTATGACAATGATTAGGATGATCATGCGATGATGATGTGCATTAGGATGATGTACTGTATGATGATGATCAGTATGATCATGAGCATCAGGAGGATGATTTGTGCGATAAGCATGTAATCTTTCCCTGGGATATTTGCAGATACTCTTGCGAGGTTTTTCCTATGGCATATAATATCTCCCTGGGAGATCTGGCAAATGCTCTTTCGAGGTTTTTCTTGGGAGGCCATATAATCTTTCCCTGGGATATCTTGTCGGTCGTGCTTAGGAACATAAAGGATCCTAGGATACTCTTTTGAGGTTTTTTCCTGTGGCATATAATGTTTCCCTGGGATATCTGATAGGTTGAGCAGTACGCTCATAATCAGTCCTGGGATTCTCTTTCGAGGTTTTGCTAGACCACATGTAATCAATCCTAGAGATCTTGTCGGTCATGATTAAGGCACATAAATGATCCTGGGATGCTCTTTAGAGTTCTTGTTGATTGTGCTATGCACATAAACGTTCCTGGGACACTCTTTTAAGGTTTTGTGGTGGTCACATGTAATAGCTCCCTGGGAGATCTTGCATGTCGTTCTTAGGCACATAAGGGATCCTGGGATACTCTTTCGATGTTTTGTTGACACACGTAATTAGTGCTAAGGATTCCAAAGGATGGCCCGCTCGTAGAGATGATGAAGACCTACAGGATGCTAGGCCTACATCCAGTATGAAAAAGGCTAGCTCTGTAGAACTTCCTATGACGAGAAGAATTGAGAGATAGCCTAATGAGCGAGATGACGAGTACAGCAGCAGTGACGATGGTGCTCTCTGATCCAGTGACGATGATCCAACTCCAGAATTGAAGACTTGTGGTGATATGTATAGATGACATGTGTCTAGAGAATACCTTCCTAGTTAAGAGGGAGTGTTGATGTATTTGTAACTTTGGAAGATATTCTTCTATGTATTACACTTGTACTTTATTATATTCATGATGGAGATGTATTATTACTCCAATCAGAAGTGTCGTCATTTGTATTTGTAAGTGTCGCAACTTATATTTGATGGGTTATTAGACGACCAGTGTGGGTCGACCCTTCTTGTGTCATGTGAGTGGGTTATTAGACTTCCTTAGGAAGTCGGCCCAGCTAGAATTAAAGGCAGTTCAAGTTGTGTATAAATAGAGAATGAGTGTGTCTCATTCTATTCATTCACTCACTCATCCAACTCTCATTAGTTGAGAGAGGAATGCGCACAAGTGGACGAGGAGGAGCTGCTAGAATTATCTATCTTTGGGTTTGATCATTGTTATCTTGTAGTGTGGCTTATTCTATCTCTGAGGAAGTTGCGGGGTTTTTCACCTTCTTGGTTTTCCTTGAGGAAACTCTGTGTCTCTTGTGTTTATGATTGTTATGGTGTGCTTGTTATTCTCTTCATAGGATGCTACATAATGTTTGAATGCATTTATCGAAAAATTAACAGGAAGAACATTGATCTTGACAATCTAGAAAGTTCATCAATCAATTTCTTCTATGCAAAATGGGCCTTTAAGCAAGTGGAAAATGGTCAGTTTGGAAATCTAAGAAAAGGAAACATGTCAGAGGAAGACCAAGGCATAGTAAAAAAGTTAACTTTAGTTGGAATCTAGTGCATTTAGTTCAATGCCTCTCGTCGTCCCTCGATGAGCAAAGTCATGAAGATGTTAGAAGGAGAAGTTGACATTACCACTCCTCCATTCCCATTTCCTATGGGCACACCTCTATAGCCATCTTCTTCTAACCAATCTTGTTCAGCTTATGCTTTGGAGATTCAAGTGACAAATCCCACCAATAGTCAGACTGAATGAAAATCAAATCCCACTAGTAGTTTGGATGCTAGAACCTCTAGGTAATGTAATATACAACAATGCATAGCATAAAAAATATACCTGCAGACAAAGTCGAGAAGTTAGCAATTGATTCCATTCAGCAGGTGCTATATTTACAAGGTGTTAATTTATTACCTTCAAACAATTTAAAAAATGTGTGTACAAGAAATAGATGTATTGTTTTATTGTGGCCAGATATTTTAGAGAGTCGAATGCTCCATCACTAACTTCTATAAGACCTTAATCAAAACTATTTATTGCACCTATTCGGCATATGTTATAAATTCCTCTCAACACTTCAATCAAAACAATCTACTGCACTTGCTGGCATATTTTATAATCTCTAACCCATTCTAGTAAGATTATTTGACCGTATTTGTGTCAAGATTTTTTATGAACGATATCAATTTTTTTTTAAAGATAATGATACATTTACTGACGAAGTTTCATATTTGGGATTTATATATTTGAAAATTGAGTTCCAGCAATTCAAAAATAGTGGGAAAATGTCAATTTAAGCATGTCTTTGTCATTTTATCTAAACCTGCTCAAGTAGGTCCGCATAAAGTTTGTTTTTCCCGCATATTTGTTTGCACGTTATATCAAGATCCAAACAACATTTTTCGTTTAACTTCCTGTAAGGTTAGATTTTTATTTTGTTGGTTCTTTCTATTTTTCAAGATGTTGGTATTCCATCGTGTGGTTTGCTTGTAACATCAAATAATACAAAATATCTGTGTGTTTACGTGGAAGTATGAAGGGATTTTTTTTAGAAATGTCACTTTGGTGGGAAAAGACCATATCATGAATGAGAATCCTCTCACTCTTTGAGATGTTGATCCTACAAGATTATATAAATTAATTTAACTTCATGCATGGTTTCTTGTTATTTTTTAGATGTTGATATTTCATCATGTGATTTGTTTGCAACATCAAATAACGAAAACCCCATTATATTTAGGTGGGTATGAAGGTACTTTTTTTTTTTTTGATATGCGATTTTGGAGATATAGACCACATCGAGTATGGAATCCCCTCCCTCTTTGAGATGTCTATCCTACTATGTGAATCAATTTAACTTTGTGCATGTGTTGTTGTCTTTGTGTTTTAACATTATAAATCCCCTTTACTTTCTATTTGCCTATACTCCCCGTATAAACTATGTTTAATAAGTATAAATGATCATCCAATCTGCCAGATATTTCCTTTCTCCAAGTTGCCAGGTTTGTTTTACATTTAGACTTAATTTTCTTATTTTTGTTTGCATTTATAAAATTTTCATTTACAAATAGTTTTCATTAGCTTGTATAGGGTGGAATGGTTTGATTTCAATTATTTGTCACTACTTCAGACTTTCAGTTACTTGGTTTTATACGGATACATCTTTAGATGAACAATCATGTGAAATTCAAATTGTAAATATGATTACGATTAACTCTGAATGCCATGTTTTGAAAGCATGGAATTCGGAATGACTCTTATAGCCATTTTCCATGGAAATGTTGTGTTTTTGGTCTTTAACATTTTGATTGAAGCTTTTAAGGAATATTCTCAGGACAACTAAGTTGATTTAAATGGTAGGATACGTATGTTAAATCATACAACTAAATCATCTTGATAAGGGCCAAAATATGGTGAAATATATTATTTTTAGATCTTTTTATGGAAATGCTTTGGTCATTTGTTCCATATCATGGGTTGGCTTAATGTTGTAACTAATGAGATTTGCGATTGATTATTCTTGTATACAATTACACCTCGTGGAAACAGATTCAGCTTAATTCCATGATCAAATTCATTACTCATGTGCTGGCATGCTCCAAATTTATACATTTTTCGTCAAATTGGTCCAAAAAGGTTTGAATTCTGAGTTATGAAAACATGATAGTGTTTTATGGATCGGGGTTATGAATATTGCTTAATTTGCACTAATGAGCAATTCTTGTTATTCTTTAAAGTTTATTATTAACCCTTATTAGTCCTGATCTCCCTGCAGAGCAGTAGGGACTATAGAAATGGATTTCTTAGAATTGTATTAGTTTGGCACAATAAACAAAGCCTTTTAACCTAAGTTTTAGCTGTGTTTTTTCCTTGCGACCAAGCAGTGGTTTCAAAGCCTTATTTGGCCTCATATTGAGGCCAAGGCAGTCTGTGGCAAGGCGGCAAGATGCATGATGTAGAGAGGGTGCTTGGCAAGTGGCAAGCTGCATGATGTAGGGAGGGTGGCAAGCAGGGAGCGAGGGAAAGGAGCGTGGAAATAGCTTGTCAAGTTGCATGGAGTGTAGCAAGAGCAGTTTACTCTGTTTCGTTATCCATTCCTCCATTCAGTTATTTATTCCTCCTTTTTTTTTTACCACTGTGCATATCTGTCGTACTCTGTCTTCACGATTCTAAGTTTGGCTCTGAAATTTCGTAGCCCTGCCTCGGCTGGTCCAGGAAACATAAATGAAATGAACCTAGTAAGACTATAGTCTACGCCAATTCCTGCCAGAGATTCCTACTTTACGATATATATCATGGAGAATAGTTCTCTAAATAAATGGATTTTTTTGAGTCGAGATCAAGACTATAGTAGCATAGGCAAGGATGTTTAATGTCATAACAACCCTATAATGTGGCATTTGGGCTACTCAGGGCCTAGCCTATATGCACGACCAATGCAACAAATCCATTATGAGCAGCAACATCTTCTTCTCGAGCAGCTTTTGATTTAGACTTATGATCTTCTTTTGAAGAAAATTGTATTATTCTGGTCAGCTCCTACTAGTGGTATAACAAAGTCGGTTTGAACTTGGCAAACAACTTGACCCTTCATCATATATTGCATTTCATGTTTATATAGCCCTAGGAAAACCTTCTACAAAAAATTCGATGCAAACCTTTCAAACATCATTTGTATCATTATGTGCATCTTGTGAACAACCTAAACGTTGGCTACTTTTACATTAGGTTTATTTGAACTCAATGAATCTTTGCACAAAACAGAAGAAGAAGTGAGAATAGAAAAGACAATGTGCCAGAATTAAGAGGATCTGTATCTCGCTCTGGATCCACACCCAAATATGGAACTACAGCTCGATCTTTATATGTATTTGACACTATATTTTGAGATATGGCTTTCAAACTAGAAGGAATGTACCTAGAACCGGATAAACCACATATGGCACAATATCTAGAAGCTTTGGAGCTAGATATGAATATGCACCAGGAACAATAATAGACCTTGTAACTGCTTATGGATCAACCGACGGATAAACGGACTCCGTCTTTCCCTTTGCTACGAGGTATGTAATTGAACGAGGCGATGGTTGGGATGCTGACTCAAATGGTGTTGTTTAAACTATAACTGGGTCTTAATCTACTGGTGTTGGTGATGGTTTATGGTAAGCAACTGAAACTATTGCGTGGGGTGCTGGATAAACTGGTACTGGTGTTGGACTTATCAATTATTGCATGGATTGTTCCTGCTTATGGCTTTGGCTATGAAACATTTATGTTGTTGAATGACACGAGGATATTGTTGTAAGACGTATATACAAAATACTTAAAAAAAAAACTAAAATGGTTGGAGTTATTCTCTTGATGTTTTCCATAAATTGTTCTATGGTAGATTACGAAACCTGCAAAGAATTTTGAACAAGCAAACTGGTGTGTTTGTATTTGCAATAGAATTTTTGAAATTGAACAATCTCTTATGATAGATTATGAATCCTACAAAGAATGTTGAAAAAGCAAACTTGTGTATATGCGTACCATTTTCCAGATCAGCTAACTGAATACATGCAGAGCAATATTACTTGATTTCAATTGATTTGATGGGAGCAATATGACTATCTCCATTAAACTTCGCCCTACATCCACTTTGGTACATGTAGTCAAACCATGTCAATGTTCAGTGACCCCCCCTTCATGTTTCCAACCCACGATCTGATCGTGTGTCGAATTGCATGCACCTGATTTAATGATAAATTGACATCACTTTCAATGAAAGCTTAATGTGAACTGGTTGATAGTACTCTCATTCTCTCTGTAAATCGTATTGGTTACTCATTGCATTCAGTTTTTGATGCATTGATACGGTGAACCCTCCAGAATATTATTCACAATGTATTTTCTCGGTTCTTTCACCTTGGTCTTAGCTCTCTTAGGGTTTGCATTGTCTGTGTGGTCTCGCCATATCCTTTGTCCTATGTTTCTCTTTTGTCATCTATTTCCTGGGCGTTTGAGTGTTGGATTTCTATTTTGACAATGGGCATGATCAATCGAGCTGAACCCATAAACCCTGTACTAGCTGTCTTGAAGTCAATGAAACATTTGTAAGTAAATTTGAGAAGTTTGGCTAGTTAAATTTCATTAGAAAATTTAAGCAACATAACCAAGTTGTCGCTTGGTTAAGCAGCATAACCAAGCTCGCTCTTTCGATGGAAAGAGGGTTACTGCTGGAGATGTTTAGTTCAATTTTGATGAGGGTTTTGTTGGGGTAGCTACAGAGTTATCTCCCTTCAGTGATAAGTGGTTCAAACACTCTTTCCTTGCAAGCATCCCATGGAAGAAGTTGTTAGTCAAACCCAAATCCGCCATGAATAACAAGAAAGGTATGTCCATACAATTGTTTAAAAAAGAATGACAACAATTATTTCAAATTATATGCTTATACATTACCTGTGCAGGCCTCTTTAGTTTGTTGTTTCAGTATCATATACGATTACTCATGGTATTTTTAGTGTTCAGTTTCAATCTCCCTTATTTCTTACTCATGACTTTGAAGACTATGTCAACCCATATTTAGAAATCTAGCACCAATTATCCATGCAGTATTTACCATTATAAGTTAATTCACATTTTGATGGAGCATAGACTTCTTCAAGTTGGGGATAATTGGTAAAAACAAATTTATCCATAAATTGTTTTCAAGAATCCCCTTTGTGTGTGGATAAACCTATGAATCATGTACCTCAAGAATCACCTCGAGAGCATAGTGGTAACGATGATCATGACTCTACCCTTTTTGTGAAACCAACAGAAGCATATAATAATTTAATGACTTAACAAAAAAGAATGTGAAGAAAGAGAATGATACCAATGCCATTTTCCTTATAAGGAAAAAGTTAAGTGGATAACTTGAGTGTTTCATAAGGTAAGGTAAGTTAAGTGGAGGGTAACCCCACACGAAGATGGTACCCAAAAAGGGCGCAATAGGAGCGCATGAGCGGAAAAAAAAAGCAATGATGCGCATGCGCGTCCAAACACACACACGCATCACTCCTTCAACAATGTCGAATGTCCACATCGTTGAGTCGACGTGGACAAAAGGTGCACACATGCGTTGTTGTGGGGAAAATGCACCTATAGTTCAGGGGAGAAACTACCAACTTACGGTGATAAAGATAGACTCACAAGCATTCTGCAAGTATAACAAATAAGTAAAGAGATTAGGGTTTAGATATGTAGGCACCTTATTCAGAAGGTTGATCCTAGCTTTGCTTCCCTCGCTCTTCAATGCTTATCCAGTGTCGCAATGCCCAGACCTGCAAAACAACTTGATACCTTTCTCAAATACATTTGACTACATATATAAGACTGATATCCATAACATAAAGAGACATCAAACTATAATCAAACAGTAATCAAATCTAAGACACATTAATAGGTCATATTTGGAAAGAGAAGAACGTCTGATCTTTATTGATGAATGAAAGCAAGTACATAAAGTTATACCTTCCTTCAAGCTTGGCACTTCACGAAACCTAGATTCAAGGTCTCCTGCTTCTGTTCTCCAAGGATCCCAGCCTCTAAGCAATTGTACTAGGGTTTACCAAAACTGAAGCACAAGAGAGGGGGATGAGGGTCTCCATTCCTCCAGCATAAATTTGTAATTGGGCTTACTCCTCCACATGACCCTTCTACCCTCCTTATATAGTCAATGAGGAAGAAGAAAAGAAGTTATAACCGCTCCAGAGGTTTCCAAACCAACTTAACTTACTCGAATTTCGAGATTTTGACCAAAACAGAAGTGTACTCTACTCTATAGTAGACAAAGTCGCGTATATATGGCAATGGGCGCTACTTTGAATGAGGTAAAGTCGCGTACACACGCTACTATGTCAACAGTAGAGTCGCGCTCATATTGAAAAATGGCCAAAAACAGGCTTTTCTGCTCATTTTCAGGAGATGGTTTGGTCTGGAAAAATGTTCCTAAGGGTCATATACATCAAATGGGTCAAGAATGAGGTAATTTCAACCATTTTTAGTGTCCCAAATGACTCCTCCATCCACAAATGTCCTGTTGTGTGACTGAACTTGATCTCAAGAAGTGTCGTCATGCGACCAAGGGAAACAAGTGTCGTCACGGACGGAGAGGTGTCATTTCAAGCTATAACAGATGCCCCCTAATGTATGAGGTCAGAGGGAGTACAGGAAACGATGGCCGAAATACATTATAAATAATAAAGAGTTGAATCGTGGAGGAACGGAGAAACCAAGAATCATAGGCTCAAATGAAGTACCTGCAAGCAAAGGCAATGTCAGACAAACTCATCCTTAGGGTAACTATCCATGTTCAAATGGTGGAACATGACCTCCAAGAGGATACAATAATGATCCAAATACTGATGCATCTATCATGGCCACTAGAATACAAGCGTGGATCCATGAGGAACATAAGTGTAAACATAGCCACATAAATACAAGGTGGATCTATGTCAAAACTGGAGAACATAGCCATAGAGAACAAGCTGGATCTATGTCTCATCAAGAGCCAAAAAGAGTGTGGCTCATTCTTGCGCAACTTGGGCGATAACATAAATGAGGTGATGCTATCAAGGATCCCAAGGTCTTCATCCAAAAACAACCCAAGGTACAAACCTATCCATGCGAATAAATGAGTTGATGTCGAACATGGGAGGTATCGTTTGATTACCGGTCATTGATGTATACCGTTAACAAACGCGAGGGCGTCCACCAATAATGAAAATGGAACCCAAGGTACCTAGTACATTCAAGCAAGTGCGAATAGATGGTCTTGCCGTCGAACACTTGAAGAATCCATCGGATAGGAGACATTGATGTATTCCCATTTATCCAATAGCGAGGGAAATTGCCACTAATGACTGCAATCCCCAAGGTACTAACCGAAACTCTAAACTTCATTCCCAGAGCACAATGAGCTGAAGTCGATGGGAAGAAGTTCGTTGGAAGGGAGGCCTTAATGCATCCTCCATCATCCAACATGAGGGACACTCAAAAGGTATGAGCTGATTTGGAGTAGGACTGAACACATGATGAAACATACTGACACCAAGGAATGGCCGACACATGAGGTCAAGGCAACTGCAGAATGGCCGACACAGGTTATATCCTTGAACAGTGAGCACGACACAAGAGTGACTTGGGCAGCTTTGAACACAAAGAGACCACGATACAAATCTGCAATGTAGGAGACATTAACAGATTCTCCATATGATTGGAAGACTAACCAAACGGAGGAGTAGGAACTTTGAGATCAGGTTTACCCTAAGGCCAATGCTAGAACCCAACTTGTTTGATAGACTCAAAACAGGTGCTTTGTTCAAGGAGATAGTTGACTTGCTGCCATTATATTGAAAGATATTTTAACATTCTTCCCTTCCCTTTCCTTTTTCATTTTTTAACGAGCTTGACAAAGAACTAAAGCATGCTCGACGGTATTTTCATATTTAAGGAGTCTGAAAAACCTAGAAGGAAACTCCATACACCTATCCGTGGATTTTATATCGAGCCCGGATTGGTCTGTGCTCGGCGGTGTTTTCTTGCTTATAGAGTTGAAAAACTTAAACAGTCCTCTATACACCTATCCGTGGATTTTATGTGGAGCCCGGATTGGTATGTGCTCGCTTGGTGTTTTCACATTTCGAGAGTCTGAAAACCCTAAAGACGACTCCAAAGGTCCTTTTTCGTAAAGTTAGTCTCCTTCCCCGAAAAAGTGTAAAATGATGGAAGAAGAACTCTTCTAGCGCATACAAGAGTATACCTAGAGTATACCTTTTCCGTAAATTATCCACCAAGGCCCGGAAAAGGGGTAATTCTATACCTAAGTGGATGTCGGTTCAGTTATTTTAACGAGTCCGAAAAGACAACTATGCTCGGCAAACTTTTCCTATTTAAGGAGTCTGAAAAGGGCTTAAAAGAACTCCATAGGGATCTTTTCCGTAAAGGTTTAACGAGTCCGGAAAAGTAAACTCATGACCTCCTTACTGTTTTTAATGAGCTCAAAGGAGATACGGAAAATGCTCATAACTTCCTTACTGTTTTTAACGAGCTCGAAGTGAAGATGAAAGAAATGCTCGTAGCCTACTTACTGTTTTTAGCGAGCTCGAAGTAAGAGAAGAATGCTCGATTTGGGAGGAGACGAGTGTCAGGGACATGCAAAACTAGCTCCAAGCGCATGGAACAAAGCTATGCCTAATGCAAGGAACATGAGCAAGATAAGTACACTCAGGGTGTGTCTCCTCCAGGTAAAAGGTGTCAAATTGTGAGGGCAAAATGATACAGGGCTTAGCGGAAACGAGATCAGAGATGGAGGCTTATACAACGGGATAAAAGCGTGGAAGCCGGCTTCAAGCTCATTAACGCAAGCGGGATCATAATAGATGCATATGCAATTTGAACACAAAGATGGGAGCCTTATCAGGGATGGCCAGAAATATATGAGGAAGAAAGATATGAGGCTTCTTCTCAAAGTCATGGTAAATCTAAAAAGGCTCCCGAGCCTATGAGGAAAACTCAGCATGGGCACCAGAATGGCATAAGGGTGCTGACTAGGGTGACCCATGTTAGGTAGGCTCTGCTGTCGGACTGGTGCACAATGCATAAAGAGATGGCTAACACACCAATATCCAACAGGTTCGACCCTATGGCGTATTCGGATGGCAAAAGGTTCAAATGCAACATAACAGCGGGGAAGCCTAAACCTATATGTAAGGTTCCGAATATATCTGACATGATCGCACAAGGTGTTGAAAAGGACCAGTAAGCAAGTATACATCCAGCTAAGAATCCTGTCTCCAAGAAACATTAGTACCAGGATCATATCTAAAACATATGTAAAGAAAGACCCGATACAAGTCACTATGGTAGAAATACTTTCAACTTCACTATCACCAACAACAGGCATAAACAAGGCAGAGTTTTCAAATGAAGACTCGATGGTACCCAAGCCTGAGGACTTACAATCAACAAGATCAAATTCAGGATGAAGATCAAAGTTGAAGGACATGATGGAATCTGCAGGAACAAATTCATCATCACGAGAGTTGAAAATTCTAGAAGCATAATCAAACTCAGCAGGAACACCGATTTGCGGATCTATAGGAGAGTCCAAAGACTCAACAGTAGGAAGATCAGACTTTAAGGTCAAACCGGGGCTGGACATAACTGCGACTGGATCAACATCCAAATGAATGGCAGACTGTACTATAGACTCTAGGAAAACTTCATCGGAAGGAAGTATATCATCCCAGATAGAATACATATCAAAACATTCAAATGGAGGTGTCACTTGGTCAAAAGCTGGGACCAAGTCCCGAGAAGGTAAGCATGAACTCAGAGACTTCTTCTCAGTAGCAGTTGAACTCAAGGAACAATATGCCACATAAGGCTCATGTGACATAGTAGTGCCTAATGACGAGGGATCAGACTGGTCTACAGTTGGGTAATAAGGAGGATCAACGAATGCAAGCTGGTCGATGGTGACAATGTTTTCGTTATGAGGGAAATGCATCACACGAAAAAGTGTAGACACCACAGCATGCATAGCATAAATGTAATCATGCCCAAGGATCATATCAAAGTCCATAGGGTCCTTTAAAACCATAAAATCAACTAAGACTGTTTTTCCACCCAAGGTAACAGGTGCCTGACGGAGGAATCCGATCGGTTCACTAGGTCTTCTATCGAAGGTCAACGGCCAATTAACAGCTGGAATGACATTAGGGAAACCCAAATCTCTCCAAGCATAAGCGGATAAGATACTAACAGAAGCACCTTCATCAACAATGCATCGATTAACCGTATGGTTCCCGATATCAACCTTTATCTGGAAAGGTGTCGAAGAAGGAAGGCGAGGCTCGGCTAGACTATTCCAATCAAAGGAAACAATCCTAGGGCTTGGTAGGGGTTCACATGGCACAGATGAAGTGCCCCCTTTTACAGGAACATCCAAACTGGAAATGCAGAAGACTTCAGTAGTAGGTGCATCAATCTCTGAAGGACTGATGGGATCGATCGAAGATTGCATCGATTCAATCACTTCACTCTCCGAAGGAAGAGTGGGGTCGACCAAAGATTGCATTGGTTCAACAACTTTATCAACCAAAGGTTGATCTGGCTGCAGGGAATCTATAGACAACTCAAGAACAGAGGTTCCTTCAGACATGGACCACACTCTTCGTACCTCTGGAATGGCAGGGCATCGGTGAGTAAGGTGATCTCCCTTACAAAGTTTACAAGGGAACTTTGGTTTCCGTCCTATTGGTTTAGACTCCTTTACAACGTCAGTACTCTCAGCATGACTAGCATTGGCTGACAGCTTGCCCCCAGCATGACTCACAGAGGCTGGTTGCTCAGAAGCAGAAGACTTTTGAACTAAGGACCACACTTTTTGCACTTCTGGAAATACAGGGCACAAGTAAGTAAGGTGGTCTCCTTCACAAAACTTACAAGGGAACTTAAGCTTCTGTTTGTTGGGTTTGTCGACAATGTCAACTCCCTCAGCATGACTTGCAGTGGCTGAACTGGTGTCTCCAGTATGACTCACAGGAACTGGTGACTTGTCATTAATATGGCTAGCAGTGATCAATGACGTGTCCTCAACATGACTGACAGTGGTTGAAGACAAACTTTCAGTATGATTTTCAGTGACTAAAAGTTTTCTCCCGGCATGACCTCCAGAGGCTAGGTGGGTGCCCCCTGCATGATTTGCAGAGGCAGGGTGCTTGCCCCCTTGTTTTGGCATCTTCTTCCTATTCTTCCCCCGTCTATTCCTTTTAGACTGCTGGTTACTAGTATTGCTACTTTCGCCACATGAGGTAGAAGGAGGAGGAGAAGATGTTACTGGCAAAGGAGGCACAGGGTTCTGATGCTCTTGATTTGAGGTGCTCACAAAAGAAGCGTCAGGAGCATGCAAGGCATTCGGAGTGGAAAACAACCAAACCGGCAGCCCAATAGTGAATCCAGGAAGATTCAGAGTAGCCATTAAGGGAGCACCAATGTTTCCAATGAATGGAACAGCACAAGGATCCCCCGGAACAGGGGTACCTTGATTGGCACTCGCCGGAATGCTAGACATAGTTTCCTGTTCAAATGAACAAGAAAATCTCTAAGGAAAACTAAAAAAAAAGTAGCACAAAGAGCACACCACTAAAAAAGGTCCTAAGTAAATCAAACCAGGCAAACAGATGCCTTCCGGAGAAGAGTCTGGGATGATGAGGGCCCAGAACAGATCAACGAAGGATGAAGGACAGTTACCCGGGGTCCACAATACAATGACTAAGGGTGCAAGCGCTGGAATCACCCAACCGCCCTCCCAAAGACCTGCAAGGGATTTCCTCCCACGTCTGTCCTAGGTACAGCAGATATACCCTCCGCTGTCACCTGTGTATGAACCTAGAGTCTGATACTAAGGATACCACAACACCGAAAAATCCTGGGGGAACACTCACCGGTCGAATCAGAAAGCGTGGGCAGGGTAGCTAAGCCCGAAACTCGAAAGAGTCCCCAATACGCAATCCGATCCTGGCGTATGCTCGAACAGAAAGTAGGAGGGGTATTCCCACAAACTGATCTCACATTGACCTACTGCATATGCTCCCAGGCAAATTTTGAGTGAGGTGGGTTTGCCTAATGATAGTCTCACTACGATTTTTGCGCAATGTGTGATCTTGGGTGGTTTAAGGTGTTTTAAACCCAAGATCCTAACCAAGACTAGTTGGTGTAGTGTAACCTAGAAAATAAAATGTTGCTATTTCATTTTATTAGAGTTCATTTTAAAGGTTACTTGATTACTCAAAAAGGTAGTGGGTGTGTGAGAGTGGTTATAATAGAAATAGAGTACTGAGAATGAAATATTTACCACCAAACAAATCTTTTTCTTTTCAATGCAAGTCTTAAAATTCTGATCTAGAATGCATGTGCAAATGCAATTTTTTAATCTTTTGAATGCAAAAAAGGTAAAAATAAAGTCTAAATGTAAAAAATTAAACTCAAAACCTAAGAATGCAGCTACTCAAGCAACTAGGTATGCAAAAGAAAACTTGTTCTTTTTGATGCAAAGCACTCTAAAATATTTTAAGCCACTTGCAAGGTACTCTATTTAGAAGATACATCAAAATTCTTTATGCTTTTCAAAGGTAAGAAACAAAAACTGAAACTAACCTACTATCAAAGCAAAGCAAAGAAACTTTCAGGTTCTCTTTATGAAACAGTAAAAGCTACCAATATGACTTTCAAATTCTTATTGATGTAAGCATGCCAAACATTGGGAAAAGAGTACAAAAACTACTTTTAGACCCAAACGAAGCAAATGACCTACGAAGAAGTATGGTTTGGTAAAGTCAGGTCTGCACGTAAACAATGCAAACAAGGTCTTGAACAACAGCCAAAACACTTGAGCTTTCACTACAAAAGAAAAACTAAAAGCATAAGGGAGGATAAGAAACCAACCTAAAAGAGAAATTTCACTCAAATAGATACAAACAGGGTCAAGAAGACTCAAGAGGTTTCAAATCCAGTGGAAATGGGGCAAGCAAGTTCAATCAGACTCAAATTAGGGTACAAAACACCAAACAGGTCCACAACCCCCCAACTTAAGTCAACAAACCCCAAAACTTTCCAAACAAGCCCAAATTGATCAAAAGAGGTTCAAATCATGAATGCAGGATCAATACAAGGATGGGAGACCACTTACAGGGGTTTAACTCAGACCTAAGGTCATCAGGGACCCCAAAAAATGCAGCCACAACCCCCAGATTTGGGTCCACAACCCAAAAACTCAAAAAATTTCAAACCCAGATTTTGGGCGCTACTGTGTATGAAGGAAACTAGCGCTCATAGCAGTATGGGCGCTACTGTGCAAAGGAAAAGTAGCGTATGGGCGCTACTATGTGGTACAAACAGTAGCGTACAAGAAAAAAAGTCTAAAAAACGGGGTTAAAACCCCCAAACTGGGTCCACAAAGGTTTGCAAGGGTTGGGAAGGGTCTGTAAAAAGCCCAGGAGGGTCAAACAGAGCCTACTAACTGATCCTAATCAAGAAAATGAACAAAGACCATCAAAGAAGACTGAAGAAATGACCTTGGATACCCCTAAGCAGTTAGGCTTTCCCCAGCGGAGTCGCCATTCTATTGTGGGGAAAATGCACCTATAGTTCAGGGGAGAAACTACCAACTTACGGTGATAAAGATAGACTCACAAGCATTCTGCAAGTATAACAAATAAGTAAAGAGATTGGGGTTTAGATATGTAGGCACCTTATTCAGAAGGTTGATCCTAGCTTTGCTTCCCTCGCTCTTCAATGCTTATCCAGTGTCGCAATGCCCAGACCTGCAAAACAACTTGATACCTTTCTCAAATACATTTGACTACATATATAAGACTGATATCCATAACATAAAGAGACATCAAACTATAATCAAACAGTAATCAAATCTGAGACACATTAATAGGTCATATTTGGAAAGAGAAGAACGTCTGATCTTTATTGATGAATGAAAGCAAGTACATAAAGTTATACCTTCCTTCAAGCTTGGCACTTCACGAAACCTAGATTCAAGGTCTCCTGCTTCTGTTCTCCAAGGATCCCAGCCTCTAAGCAATTGTACTAGGGTTTACCAAAACTGAAGCACAAGAGAGGGGGATGAGGGTCTCCATTCCTCCAGCATAACTTTGTAATTGGGCTTACTCCTCCACATGACCCTTCTACCCTCCTTATATAGTCAATGAGGAAGAAGAAAAGAAGTTATAACCGCTCCAGAGGTTTCCAAACCAACTTAACTTACTCGAATTTCGAGATTTTGACCAAAACAGAAGTGTACTCTACTCTATAGTAGACAAAGTCGCGTATATATGGCAATGGGCGCTACTTTGAATGAGGTAAAGTCGCGTACACTCGCTACTATGTCAACAGTAGAGTCGCGCTCATATTGAAAAATGGCCAAAAATAGGCTTTTCTGCTCATTTTCAGGAGATGGTTTGGTCTGGAAAAATGTTCCTAAGGGTCATATACATCAAATGGGTCAAGAATGAGGTAATTTCAACCATTTTTAGTGTCCCAAATGACTCCTCCATCCACAAATGTCCTGTTGTGTGACTGAACTTGATCTCAAGAAGTGTCGTCATGCGACCAAGGGAAACAAGTGTCGTCACGGACGGAGAGGTGTCATTTCAAGCTATAACATGCGTTATTAACGCGTACACACAAAAGTGCGTGCACGTGTTAATGATGCGTGCGCATCCCTGTTTTTTTATAAAAATAAAACAGAGGGTTTTTCATTTTCAACAAACCCGCGAGCACACAAAGGCCAAACAAGCACCCGCGAGCGCGTCATGGAGCACCCAAAGGCCTCCTCAATGCCACCAATTCGAACCTCCATCACCTTGCGGATGTTGCATCCAGGTAGGTCCTCAACAAACCATGTATTTCTTGTTTTTTTTTTCATTTCAATTTTAATTTAAAAAAAATTTACAATCCATTAAAAAACCAAAAAAAATTCATTGTAGATTAACTACACCTAACAAGATGACAAACAAACCTGAACCATCAGATGAAACCAATGAAATCGGATCATCAAAAGACAACATTGGAACAGACCATGAACCGAATGAAAACCCTGAAGATCAATTACACCAAGATTTAAATGAATTAAGGGTATTAATCGATGAATTGAAGAGCACCAAGGAACCCTCTCAGGTTTCCTTGGCTTCATCATTGCAAAACATGATTGAATCCATTAACATTTTCCACAATGAGATCACAAATTTGAGCCAATACAGGGCTCGAATGAGGGAACAATACTCCACTGGGATGTCCAAAGAACAAATTAAAGACCTCAACATCACCAAATCCCAGTTGTACAACAAATTCATAGTTCCCTCTACAGGATAGCCTCCATATGTGAGGAAGAGACGGGTTTGCATGGACTGGTGTATTTACCAACCATGGAGAGATAACTGGAGAAAGAGATGGTTTATGGTATTTGACAAGCCTCCATGTAATAATTTGGAGGTCCCACGGTATTTCCTTTGGAAATTGTGGGCTGATTTTGAGCTAGGATACCATGTTAACTATTTTGACATCACTGAGTTTCAGGGTGTCAGTCTTGGCTCTTCCCAAGATAGACCTCAGGCCCGCTGCAACCTATTTAGAGGACCTCCTGCACCCAGGAGAGAACCAAACTCCTTTCCTCAGCCACCCGGGTTTGGTAGTAGCCTAGATGAGATTGATGACTCAGTTAGATGTGCCACACGTCATTTTCTTAGACATACCACATTTGTGGCTATGTCTTCATAGATCCGGGAGGATATCAATGAGACACACATAGTTGCACGGTCTATGGGTGCTGGCCGGGACATGATAGGTACAGGTGGAACCTGGGTGGGGACATCTAGTTCTACTGGAACAATGGCACATCGTTGTTCTCACTATGGTCATTCTTGCCATGGTGCAACGAGGCAACATGCCATAGAGAGCTACATGGAGCAAGTTAGATATTGTTTTATTTAATGTTCAAGTATTTGTTGTATTTGATTTGATATCATGTTGTTTAATATATTTAACTTTGAATTACACATTGTTGACTTTATTTGTTTTAATGTACATTTATTCAGGGTCGAGTCTCCATCCTCCAGGTGGGAGGACATCGGTTCCTTTGACCTAGATCGAGCCATGGAAACAGCAAAGGAGATTGCGGCACCATACACATAGGTAACTTCTTTACTTTGAATAATTAGATCCAGTTACAATTAATTTGTGTTTATTAATTACATATTAATTAGCAATGAGTAATTACCATGTTATCATCGAATTTTACAGTTGTGTTTATCATATTGTCTAAATTATTTGAGAGCTATAAATTCATATAATCCAACCAAACAAAAATGAAACCTTATAAAACATGAAAACCTAAGAAAACTAGAAACATGTGCTTTGGAATGCCCGCAAGGGGCCTTCCAAATGCCCGCACATCTTCCTTGTCCACCTCATCATCTTGTCTTTATCCTCTAATCTTATGTTTTCCAATTCATCGTCCTCCAGGTCACCAAGTTATCAATCCTTCTTGTCATCAAGAATGTCCTCCTTGTCATGTTCCATGTCATCAAACACCATGCTTGACAAGTCATCAAGCGTGTTTGCTTGTCACTTGTCTTTGTCTTGTCCTTAGCTTTCCATGTCCTTCTTCCATGCTTGTCATAAACACTTGTCATGCTTGCCATGTTTGATTCTTTCTATGTTTGTCATACTTTTCACCTTTGCCATTCCTCAAGCACCATCTCCATTGTGCTTGCCATAATGTGTATGCTCCATGTTCTTAACTCTTCCATGTATTTGTCATTAATGTATTGTCATCAATGTCGTTATCAAGTCCTTGTCATCAATACTTTGTCATGTCTCCACTTTGTCAAGTCTTCTACACTTTTCATGCTTGCTTGCCACTTGTCCAGTCATCAAAGCTTGTCATGTTTACCATTTGTCCAGTCAATTCTTTTCCATGTCATCACTTTGACCTTTGTCATTAACATGTTGTCATCAATGACAACTTTGGCCATCAAACACTTTAAGCATAAATTGTCAACCTTCTTTGCCACATTATCTTCAATGAATGACCACAGAATGGATCATTTGTTCCTATCATGGGCCCAATCCATTGTGGGTCAAAGTACATGATCCCCGCAACCATGTTCTTTACCAAGCCTTGAACAAATGGGCTGCACCAATACAATAAAAACTTTATATAATATCCAAATCCCATCAAACCACTATCATCTAAATTAAATCTAAAATAATTGCAGTCATATTTTTTAAGTACTATCATTGTCATTCTCATTGGAATTGTGTTTAATATTGTTAATATTGTTTTTATAAATTCAATCTAAAAATTATAGTGTTCGCATAGGTCTCTGCAGGCTCAAGCGACCAGCCATCACCCCCGGGGATCAACAGATCTCCACGTGTTCAGGTATTGTGTGTATTAAGGCATAAATTTAATTTCAAATATGATGACTTGTCTGTGTATATTTATATTTTTCTATATTAAACTATGAGGTTATAAATGTGTATGCAGGTGCGAGCACCTCGGCCCGACATTGTCATTTTTCCTCCCTCCCCGGCCTTTCAGCCACCGTATATGCCATTTGTATCCCTTGGCATACATGCCCCATTCCATGCATCCCTCCCCACCCCCTTCCATCCAGCACCACAGTTCCATCTAGCTCCCCCTTCCATTTCATATTTTGCATCCCATCACCCCATACCAACCTTCCCACCACCTCCGTATCAGTTTCTAATGTTCCCACCCTCCCCCATCTGACCACGACACACCACCCATCCACAGTCACCCATCCCTCTACCGCAACACAGACCTCGCCCCCCCCAGATTCCCCCACCACACTCGCTTCTTATTCCACGGTTCCCCCATTTATACTACAACTAGTTGGGGTTTATCGCCCTAGACATGCATCTCCACTTCGCCCACCCCAGTCCATGCCTCCGTCTTCCACCTCTCCTTCTTCCATTGTTCCCCCCAGTGGTGTAGCCACCATACTCGATGTCGCTACATCCTCCCCTATACCATCCACCCTAGCATTGGAGCAGGTTGTCCAACCGACTACTCCATCTGCCAGCCTTGAAGACCAGCCAGTTGTGTTCACGGTGAGATTGACTAGTTTATGAAAATCTCTTTCAATTTTAACAAAAATTAATATATGCATCTAATTTCATCATTTATTTGATTGTTCTAAATGTTGCAGGGTGGCATTGCTGAGACACTAGGAGCACAAAGGATGGAGACCCCCTCATGACTTACAGTATCGCATGCGGTGAGTTATCTAAGATTTGAAAACTATTTTTATTTTTAAATTATGTTTTATACTTGTATAATTGCTAGGGAAAGTTGACATATTATTGTTTTCATTTCAGGGCTCAGGGAGATGTGGCCCAAGTCACCCGAAGGACCCAGCTTCCTCTAGCACAAAGAAGAGGAAGTTCAATTTTGGAGATGCACCTAGGAGTTCCGAGGGTGGGTAGGAGGATTGAGAGACCCTCCTATGTACACTAGCCACGATGTGGCATTTTGGGCACGAGTTTCCATATTTTGTATAGGGCACCGTGGACCATATTTTGTATAGGGCACGAGTTGCCATATTTTGTATAGGGCACGAGTTTCCATTATATAGACATTGGGAACGATGTTCCATTTTTACAAAAAGTGTACATGATTGGATCATTTTTGCATATTAATAGATGGATCTGCACTTGTCTATGTGACTTTGTCTTTGATTACATTTTTGCAAACATGATTTTGTCCTCAATAGCAATGTTGTGGAAAAAATTTCACATACATATGGATGTTATTTCTAGACACTAAGTGACCTCAATATGAGTCCCTTGTATTTGAATGGGTCTTGCATCTTTTCCTTTTAGCAACAACATACCTAACCAAACAAACTGAGTGATATTTACATTACAAAGTGTTGTGACTTTAGGGCTACAAAAAAATAAATAGGAGATGATGACTTTTTCATATTTGGTTATCTCAAGTAATGCAGTTTCTTAGTGTCTTCATCTACATCTTCAACATGTGTGTTCAATCTTTATCTTGGATATTCCATACTTAACCTTGTAATGGTTATAATAGTCAATTCTAACAAACATTGCATCACATATTATATCAAATTAACCTAGATATATGAGAAGTTCATATGTGTGCTTGGATGGAAGGGTTAACCATATCACTTGAATTAGTTCAAACATGAGGGGTGTGCATAGGTGCAATTGGATTGTGCAATAAAAGAGAATTGTTAATGTAGTTACATATGGATTGTTCTTTCTGTGTTAGTATGTTCCTTTAATGAAAGCATGGTTAATGTGTTGAATTACTACTTGCACAAGTTGGCATAGACCCTTAGTGTTGATAATGTCTTCAATATTTTGGTAATATTGATAATCACTCTTTGTAATTTAAGTATCTTGGATTTTTTGATGTTAAGACACATATTGAGCATAGTCAACTCAATGGTTCAAGACATCATTTTATCCCATGATCCATGGAAGATTCATTGAAGTCATATGAACCTCATTGTCATCACCTCAACCATGGTCAATACGCCAAGATCCATCCTTAGTAGACAAAACCTCATGTTGGCACCCATATCACACTCAAAGATAAAAAATTATTTGAAAGGGAATGTTTGTGGGTTGAGGGAATCTTGATGGATAATATCCTTAAAACATTTATATTTGATTTGAGGCCTCATATGTCCTCACCTTATCATTGTCAATGCCTAAAGACCCATCCTTAGTGCACAAAATCTCCAAATGGAATCCATATCCAAAATAAAGGCCATGTATCCCGTCTAGAGAGCTCGTGTAGTAATTGAAGGACTTCTTCATGGCTCATGAGCATGCAAATATTCATTTAGGTCCTAATAACCTTTATATTTTTTAATCACCATGCTCAAGGTCTAGAGACCCATCCCTTGTGTTGAAACTCCTCTATTGGCATTGTTGTAGGAGCTTTATTCAACTAGTCAACTAGGATAAAGAGTTGACAGGAGGTATACATGTAAGATTCAACTAAGTAGTCATGTTAGTTTCCTGACTGATAAAGATAGTTACAATAGCTATAGTTACCTCCCCTCTATGTAAAGAGCATAAAGATGCATCATCCTATCATTGTAAAAATAAATCTTTGTTAGGGATTAATAAAAGGCTAATTATTGATGGCTCTAAAGTTACATTCTCCCCTTTCTCACTTTCCATTTATGTGTATGAATATGTAGATATATCTTGGATACTGACACATAATAACACATATCGGTAATACTAATTATGACACATATTGTATAACGGATGCATACATGCATATATGTTGTGTGAGAAGGAGACTATTTAGTGGTGGGAAAGTAAATTGGAAAATTACATGAGAAATTATGCAAGAAGGAATCAAATAACTATTGCACACGCTAGGGCATGATTTTTCATAATCACTCATGAGAGGTTCTTAGAGTCAAACACATTGGATATAGATAAATCGAGATAAATAATACATGACCATAGAAGAAGATTGAAATTTGAGGTCAAAACTCATTAATGAAGGTAGAATGAACTTGGATAGATAGATTGGGAAAATTTTAGATGAATGCCTAGAGCTCTACACACAAGTTAAAGAAAGAAAAAAAAACTCCTAACATTGGGAACAAATAGCCAAAACTAGCAATGCAACTAGAACACAATGACCAAGGGAACTTCAAAATGCAACACCACTCCACAAAAGAAGTTTCTTTAGACATTCATCATTTGGTATGAGAGAAGCTTCTTTAGAGACCTAGAGACCTACCTACCACTTCTCTCATTTGGTATGAGAGAATTTGCTTTAGACCTACCTCACTCATGTCAATGCTTGAGTTTTTAGAGGCCGACCTCCCACCCCACATGTCCTCTTCAACATTTTTTGTTCTCTTGGTTTTGTGCCCACCCAAACTTTTTTCATGCTTTGGGTACCTTAAGGTATATCCCCAACCCAAAAAAATCTTATATTATGTTGATTATGTTGGTTATTGGATTCACCCAACAAAATTATATTTAAAAATACACATATTCATAGATTTGGTTCCCCATGCTCAATGCTCACTATATTTAACAATACACTTATCTTAAATTTAATTCATGTCTTGTTAAATATTTCATAATGAAATAGGTATTTGAGAGCACCACCTTAGACCAAGCCATACCATTAATATAAAATGTACATTAGATAAATGACCTAATTCAATTTCCTTTTATAACTCTAACCCTGGCCCTCACCCAAACCCTATCAATAAACCCTCTGTACCCTTTAGATACTTCCTCCAATATGTCCTAATATCCCTACAAGTAACACTACCTCTTCACCCTCTCCACAATGGTGCCACTATCATGAAACTCAAAATCTTGATAAATTTACTGAGCGAAACCCTTCATCATCATTGTCATCTCTAGGTTCATCATCAATATCTCCATCATCATCATATTCTTCATCATCATCATCATCTTCATCACCATCACCATCATCATCAACATCTTCATCATCATCACCATCATCATCATCATCAACATCTTCATCATCATTGTCATCTCTAGGTTCCTCATCAACATCTCCATTATCATCATCTTCTTCATCATCATCATCTTCATCACCATCACCATCACCATCACCATCACCATCACCATCACCATCATCAATGTCTTCATCATCATCACCATCATCATCATCATCAACATCTTCATCATCATTGTCATCTCTAGGTTCCTCATTAACATCTCCATCATCATCATCTTCTTCATCATCATCATCAACATCTTCATCACCATCACCATCATCGTCAACGTCTTCATCATCATCACCATCATCATCATCAACAACATCTTCATCATCATTTTCATCTTTAGGTTCCTCATCAACATCTCCATCATCATCATCTTCATCATCATCATCATCATCATCATCATCATCATCTTCATCACCATCACCATCATCATCAACGTCTTCATCATCATCGCCATCTTCCTCATCATCACCATCTCCATCATCATTGTCATCTCTAGGTTCCTCATCAACATCTCCATCATCATCATCATCACCATCACCATCACCATCACCATCACCATCACCATCACCATCACCATCAACATCTTCATCATCATCACCATCAACATCTTCATCATCATTGTCATCTCTAGGTTCCTCATCAACATCTCCATCATCATCGTCATCTTCCTCACCATCACCACCACCATCACCACCACCATCACCATCACCATCACCATCAACATCTTCATCATCATCACCATCATCATCATCATCAACAACATCTTCATCATCATTGTCATCTCTGGGTTCCTCATCAACATCTCCATCATCATCTTCTTCATCATCATCATCATCATCATCTTCATCACCATCTCCATCACCATCACCATCAACATCTTCATCATCATCACCATCTTCATCATCATTGTCATCTCTAGGTTCCCCATCAACATATCCATAATCATCATCTTCTTCATCATTATGATCATCATCATCTTCATCACCATCACCATCATCATCAACGTCTTCATCATCATCACCATCTTCATCATCATCACCATAAGTGACTGGTCGACGATTTTGCAAATTTGACCCCAATGTGCAAAATTTGCACACTCCCTTACTGAGCAAAACCCTAGTTTCCAAAATGGACCTACAAGGTGACACCTGGGCTATGGGACCACAGGAGAGGGGCACCCATAGCACTATCCCGATGTCTTGAATCCAATGGAGTCGAAGGTTTGTCAATCCGAGCCATGGTCGTCATTTTATGGATCGTTCTGTCTCGCATCCAAAAGGCCTTCAAAGACACCTGCTGGATACCTACCAGAGGCATATTTATTTTAATTATTTAAACATAAATATCTTTCGAAAGTAAGGATGCCTTTGAAACAACCAAACAAATATTGTTTCAATGCAACATATCTTGTCTTATTTTTAACAGGGACAGTTAATTTTTATATAATAAAAGACTGTTGGTAAACGCATCAGTGGAGCACATATATGTTTAGTTCTATTGATTTCTGTGATGTCGAGACTTCTCTTAAGTTCTTAATCATAGAAGGAAATGACTTAACTTTCATAAATGATCCCCAATATGGCCTACTGGTAGACTTTGTAGAATATTCCTAAGATTAACACTATCTTACAGTACATTCAATCATAAAATTTGAAAAATTTGTTGCGTGGATGCTAGAGGCATCCTCTTTTCCAATGGATTCAAGTTGTGAGATCTCCAATGTTTATGACTGTTAGAGTCTCCTACTTTGATTTTATTCGATCTCCTTCTATCATTTTAAATTTCCCTCTTGTCATGAACTCATTTGCATTGCCAACTTCCTTATCCTTAATTTCCAGATCCAAGTGACAAGTCTGTTTCGGGTGTCGATATTTTGAATTTGAGCTATGATTCATCCTTTTATATTGGGCTGCCACTCTAAAAACTGAATCAGTCCTAAATTTTAATCTGCTGTTGCATTTTTTTGTCTAGGAACTGATATCTGAGATGAATTTTTCCTCTGAAAT
Source organism: Larix kaempferi (assembly GCA_027924585.1). Taxonomy (NCBI): domain Eukaryota; kingdom Viridiplantae; phylum Streptophyta; class Pinopsida; order Pinales; family Pinaceae; genus Larix; species Larix kaempferi. The sequence goes on along the minus strand of BSBM01000697.1, from coordinate 1,954,036 downwards.
CTACCTGATGTAAGTAATCCCATTGTCATGTTGTAATTCTTCAATCCTTCCCATCGCCATTTCCTATTCCTGCACTACAATTGATCAAACGAGTTTGCCCCTAGCCATATTCTTTTATCTGCCATAATTTACCTGTTCTTCATGCTAATGCGAGTAATAAATTTCATGAATCAAGGGATTGGATGGCAGGACATGTTCCCATTATGTCTTAGATACCTCGTGCTTAAAATTTATTGATGTGTTTGGTTGCTTGTCTGCTCGAGCATTGACTACAATCAAGACTGCAACATGAATAATAGACATCATTCCAGAAAGATAGAAAGATACTAGAAATGGATTGGTTCAAGGACTCTTAACTAACTAAAATAAAACCATATCATTAGACCTACTGTTGAGTACACGATTCTTAATAGAAAACTTGTCAGAGACTCCTAGAGTAGCATATTGAAACATTGTCTTTACTTTGGATTCTTGATGAAATCATCTCAGGAAGCCATGATATGAAAACACTATGTGGGGAACAAGTAAGAAGAATATTTAAAAAAACAAAAAAAAACAAAAAAAAACAAAAAAACTTTGATTAGACCAGGCTAAAACCTGCATCATGGTATTTCCAAAACTTTAAATCCTAAATTACGCAAACTTGTATTTACATGTCAAATTGGTCTGGACTCTGATGAATTTTAAAATAATTCATTAATTCAATCAATATATTAGACTAATCCAGAATGTATAACATATCAATATTCAATTTGAAGTTGAGATAACCGGGGAGTTACCCTTGCATGCCTTATGGATGAATGCAATAGGGAAGATCCAATATAAAGAGATGAAATCTCTAATAGACCAGGACGCCATTAGCCCAACACCTTAGTGACTGAACAAATAGAAACCCCTCAACCTAGACCCATTTATGTGTTATGTGTGTAAGCATGAGGAAGATGAATGGGATGTGTTATGTTAATGACTTAAACGAGTTTATCATTGAAGTTTCCTTAAGTTTGACGCACGGGGCCACAACCATGGAAACACGAGTAACTGAGTTAAAATGCTATGCCAATTAAACTTGTGTTCAAATTTATCATTAAAAACTTTCAACGTCATATCGTGTTATTCATAGATTTTGATCCATTTGTCTTTTCGACCCTTCTTCCCCTTCCGCGTGATCGTTGGTGAAAGACGATTGGTCTTTTCCACCCTGCTTCATCCGCGTGATCATCACCATCCTCTTCCTTATCATCACTGTCATCATCCTCATCACCATCTTCATCATGATTGGGTATTGATCATCATCATGATCATCATCATCATCATCATCATCCTCTTCTTTATCATCACCATCATCATCATCATCATCATCATCATCTTCATCATCCTCTTCATCATCCTCATCATCATATTCATCATCATCTTCATCATCACTATCCTCTTCTTTATCATCACCACCATCATCATTGTCGTCGTTGTCATCATCATCATCATCATCTTCATCATCATCATCATCGTCATCATCATTGTCGTCATCGTCATCTCCATCATCATCTTCATCGTCATCATCATCCTCACCACCATCTTCATCATGATTGATGATTGATCATCATCATCATCATCTTCTTTATGATCACCATTATCATCATCATCCTCATCGTCATATTCATCATCAACATCCTCGTTGTCATATTCATCATCATGTTCATCATCATCATCATCGTCCTCCTCCTCATCACCATCTTCATCTTCATCATGTTTGATGATTGATCATCATCATCATCATAATCATCGCCATCCTCTTCTTTATCATCACCATCAACATCCTCATCACCATCTTCATCATGATTGGGTATTGATCATCATCATCATCATCGTCGTCATCGTCATCATCATCCTCTTCTTTATCATCACCATCATCGTCGTCATCATCATCATCATCATCGTCGTCGTCGTCGTCTTCATCACCATCATTTTCATCATCATCATTGTCATATTCATCATCATCTTCATCATCACCATCCTCTTCTTTATCATCACCATCATCATCATCGTTGTCGTCATCATCATCACCATCATCATCATCATCTTCATCACCATCATCTTCATCATCCTCATCGTCATATTCATCATCATCTTCATCATCACCATCCTCTTCTTTATCATCATCATCTTTACCATCATCATCATCATCATCATCATCGTCATCATAGTCGTCGTCATCTCCATCATCATCATCCTCACCACCATCTTCACCATGATTGATGATTGATCATCATCATCCTCACCACCATCTTCACCATGATTGATGATTGATCATCATCATCATCCTTTTCTTTATGATCACCATCATCATCATCATCCTCATTGTAATTTTCATCATCATCTTCATCATCATCATCATCATCATCCTCATCACCATCTTCATCTTCATCATGCTTGATGATTGATCATCATCATCATCATCATCGCCACCTTCTTCTTTATCATCACCATCAACATCCTCATCACCATCTTCATCATGATTGGGTATTGATCATCATCATCATCATCGTCGTCGTCATCATCATCACCATCATCTTCATAATCATCCTCACCACCATCTTCATCATGATTGATGATTGATCATCATCATCATCGCCATCCTCTTCTTTATCCTCACCATCATCATCCTCATCACCATCTTCACCATGATTGGGTATTGATCATCATCATCATCATCGTCATCATCATCATCCTCTTATTTATCATCACCATCATCATCATCCTCATCACCATCTTCATATTCATCATGATTGATGATTGATCATCATCATCATCATCGCCATCCTCTTCTTTAATAATCCTCATCACCATCTTCAAGTTTGACGCACGGGGTCACCACCATGGAAACACGAGTAAGTGAGTTAAATGCTAAGCCAATTAAACTTGCATTCAAATTTATCATTAAAAACTTTCAACGTCATATCGCGTTATTTGTAGACTTTGATCCATTCGTCTTTTGGACCCTTCTTCCCCTTCCACGTGATCGTTGGTGAAAGACGATCTGTATTTTCCACCCTTCTTCACCTGCCGCGTAGTTTGGTAAAGTCAAAACAGTCCATCCTCTTTCCCTTTTCTATATATATTCATTGGATTGATATTTGTTTGTTGTCATTTGTATAATTTTTGTCATCTAATTCCATCCTTTTTCCCTTTCCTATATATTCATTGGATTGATATTTGTTTGTTGTCATTTGAATAATTTTTGTTATCTAATTGGCAATTGTCAATTCTTGCATAGGTATTTCTAGCTCCACTTATGCTAATGGATTGTTTTCTTATGTCATTCCAAAGAGACTTGACTCAAACTCATATGGTTGAAAATAAGCATTAGCTTTAGTTTTTTAGTTTTTTATGTTCACTGAGAAACTTTAGTAGTGAAGTATACCTTGAGCATTGGCATACAATAGAAAATGTTAAGAGTATTGCATTAAAATTCACAAATTTATCACATTTACTATTACTTAATTATATTTTTTCATTCATCTTATATCATGGGTTGTGAATTATCCATACACCTATTAAATCATTATACATGAGGGAAATTGTTCATCTACATATTTAAAATTAGAGTTTGTTTGCAAAATTGATACTATGCTTCAATGTATCATTTTGTGAAGTGTCAATTTAGAGTGTTTTATGATTTGAATTAGAGTTTGTTTGCAAAATCGATACTATGCTTTAATGTATAATTTTGTGAAGTGTCAATTTAGAGTGTTTAATGATTTGTAGTTCTAAGTAATTTTGGGTGTATAAGATACTTTTCTATGTTTTTGAATGTATAAGATTGACTTCCTGGGAACTACATTAACTTTAGGTGGAGGACTCAACATTTGTTGTAGTTAAGAAAGGTGAAAAACTAAATCATATCATATTTTTTATGGTGCAAGTTAAGTTTCCTTAAGAAGGCCCATTCTTATGCATGGACTTCCAAAACGAGATGTGGGCAAGTTTCATATCTTGAAAGAAAACATGTATATTGTTATTCCCTTGTTTCAACCATGATATGGTACAAAGGTATTTAAAGTGCATAAAGAAGATTATATGTGGATTTAGCATTTTAATGCAATCATTTTGGTATTGCATAAAGAAGATTATATGTGGATTTAGCATTTTAATGCAATCATTTTGGTATTGTTTAAATCTAAAATTATTAATAATAAATGTTAATTTCATTAACTTTGGTCATATAACCAAGAATCTAGACTACGAAACTTTGGATTTTGATTTCGAAAGTGAGACTATGAGTCTTTTTAAAGTGAAAAATTAGATTTTGATTCAAAAGGTGTGATTTTTGAAAAATTTAGATTCAACAAGTGTGGGTTTTGATTTCAAATCTCTGAATTTCTAATAATTTGGATTCCGAAACTGTGAATAACCATTTCTAAAGGCAAATTTCAATTTCAAAAGTGCATATATCATATTGAAAGTGTGAATTTCGAAGTTCAAAAGTGTAATTCAATTTTGAAAATGTACATTTCAATTCCAAAAGTGTCAATATTAAGTTGCTAAAATGTATATTTGGATTTCAACATTTGGATTTAATTTTTTTTAATGTATGTATTATATCTAAGCCCATGATTAATGTATGAACATTTTATTTTTGTATATCAATGCATAATATGACTATGATAGCCACCATTAAATATATCAATATTGAAGAGATGCAACCAAATCGTTTAAAACAACTAGTAATAATTATCATTACGTTGCAGAGTTGTATTTTTTCAAAGCAATTTAAGGCAACACATAATAAGGTTCTGTATAAAAAAGGTGACTATCAACCAGTGATTTTTAACAAGTTCCTCACTTAACTACAAATTCTATAACTCTTTGTGAAAAATTTATTCACAAAACCCACATTCCAAGACAAGAGAGAACACCTTCAATAGTTATTAGTTAAAAGCATTGAACCTAATGTATAAAAATCAAATCAAGATATGCACTAAATCGAATATTTGAAAGATGCATCCTATATGGATTTGATATCATATTAGGAAATACGAAAAATATGCAAGTACAACTTTATGAATAAAGAACAAATGCGTATGATGAACCTCAAGGCTACTTCTACTCTACATATTAAACATATGTATTCAAAAATAAGGTGACTTAAATGATCCATTGGACTATGAACCTTTCTAACTCCAAACCATATATACAAATACAAGGGAATTAAAAATATTATTTGTTTGTTTGCTCAATTATATTTACAAATAAAACAAAATTGAAATTATGAGCTACTTGGTTGTACAATGATATTTACAAATGAAATAAAGGAAAGACTATACATTGTTGAGTTATCCATTTATAGTAATTTAAACATGATAAAAAAATCCAATATGATCAAGGTTAAAAAAAAAAACTATGTTTCTTCTTCCATATCCTAATTACTTAAATATGGTCCTTCATATATTGAAAGTCATTGTTAGAAATCGAATTCAAATCCAATAAAAGTATTTATTTTCTATGATCATTTCTCTATTGTTGCTTTATTGCATCTCATAAGTTTGCATGCAATTTTTCATATTATTTAAAGATACAATGATGTATCTAACAAGATACTATATTCTAATTAAACTTCTTATTCCATTATTGAATATAAAATTTCTTTGAATTTTCTAATGTTGGATTTATCTTCCACTTGAAATAATCAAAGAAACTATGCAAATTTATGCCTCTTGACCTATCTTTAGTGGTTGGAGCAACCTTGAGATATTGCATGACACTTAAACATAGTGTAGTTTTAATAAACATAAGTTCAATAGTCGTGGCCTAGTATAAAAATGATTTAATAGTAAGAATACAAAACCTTAAAATGAAGCACTATGATTATCATCTAGCAATAGTGTAAATATTCAATTTATCCATGCTTCAATTTATTTCTTATAAGTAATGGAAATGGAAAAATTATTTTAGGGTGATCTCTCTAGAATGTCCTAAAGTGTTCATCATTTTTATTGATTGTTATTTTAGTACATCCATCCTTGACCAAAAATGATAATGCAGTCAGGTTCTCAACAATGAGACAAAATGATAAGCCCTAAAAAAGAAGCGTGTTTTCGAGTAACCCTTGATATATACTTTTGACTTTCATTTCAATGTTATGATCCTTAATTACATCATTGTTTATGAGTGTCTAGTAATGATCCATTCAAGACAATTACAACTCCTAAGTTTTAACCAACTTGGTTATACTAGATAAATTAAGGAACTTCAAAATGATGGGAGTAAAGATACTTATGAGAGGTGAATATTTCTCCAGTGGAAGATCCTTACATGCATAATTTTATTTTTTTTGTTCACAATTCACTTTAATTTTGAAGGAGCCAATGTTGTCACATTCAAACAAAGAGGTTTCATTCCATACTATAAGAAATTGAAAGTAAGGAGGCATTCATCACTTTTTTCATTGGCTTAAAGAGGTAAAGTTTCATATAATGGGGTGACTGGGAGCTAATAATCGTCTCTCATGGTGTGCTAGTGGCAATGTAAATATGGGAAAAAACAATTGTTGACTTGGAGGGATGATTCAAGGTACTTTCATAATGAATTTGAAGATTATGTATGATATGAACTGGATCAATATATGATTTGTCACCTCTTTGGAGATTTTGGGCTTGAATAATTGGATGAATTGGCTTGTAGGGCCCATTATGGGCAAGTCTCATTTTGTAGATTTGGGGTCCATAATCTTTTAGGTCCTATTTGAGGTTCTAAGCAATGTTTTTCAAGGTCAAAAGTTCACTCTATTTCCATGCTCCATGATGTGATTATACACTTTGATACCTTTCCAACGGTCCAAGAATTCCCTCAAATGGAGTCCATGTGCAAAAGTTATGCTTCCCGCAAGTTGAACTCTCCAATTGAGCACCATCATATTGAGTGGATTCGACATTAGCTCTCATTTCTCAGACATGCAGAGCTAGTCACATGTGAACCTTCAAGAAAATTCTAGGAGGACCAAAACATTAACCTTAATCAAGGGTTGGGGCATGCAGAAACCCTAAAATTAACCCTAGACGACTATCAGGCCATGTTAAATACCAAGTTGTTGTGAGTAGAAGGAGTTACATTCTTTTGATGTATTGTATTGTTTCATAGTCGAGCAAAAACATGGGGGGTGGATGTTAGAGAAGAATAGAGGAGATAGGAGATCTTGTAGTAGCCATTATGTCCATAGAGTCATAGGTAACTCCATAGAGAGTACCATTTCCTTTGTATTTGCATTTTGATATGAAGAGCAAGGCATAATCCTTGTTTGTGGTTGTTTTTTTCCCCATAGTGGGTTTTCCCAAGGTATATATTGTGTTATTGAGTGGAGTATGTACTTATTTTATCTAGTTTCTCTTTCAATTCCATTGTATTTAACCTTTTATAGAATTAAATTAACAAAATGAACTAAGTTGTAAGACCCGTTGATCCAATAGAATATCCATGGCAGTTTATGGATCATATTGGTATTAGAGCAGATTTTCTTTTGGGTTTTGTGGGTAATCGCATGATCTAGTAGTTGGTGAAAAAATTGTCTTCAAACCCTAGCTATGGCAAAAGAGTCTGTTCAAGGAGTGGTGAACGATTATGAGAAATTATTTTCAACATTGGAAATACAAGTCGCCACTATCTCACACAAGATGTCAATCCTAATGATAGATCTGGAGAGAAAGTTCAAACCTTTTTGGGATTTTGGAGGCTCTAACTTAGATTTTGGATTTGAGGGGAAATTGGAAGATACAAGATATCTAGAAAAGGATCTGACGAAAGAGCTCAAGAAAAGGTAGTTGAGTTATAGTACCAATACTCCTTCCCATTCTATCTTCAAGATGGAATCAAAAGTTGACATCAAGTCGTATCAAGGTGAGAATGACGCTCTAACACTGAACAATTGGTTGCAACAGTTAGAAGTTTATTTTAGTATCCATCATGTAGCCACGGATCAAAATGTCTCATTTACTAACTTAAGTTAAAGGGAGGGCCATGCATTAACCTGGTGAGAAATCCACCACAAAATCACTTAGGCTGGAGCGTGATCCACTAGTAACTAAGTGGGATTACTTTAAAACCCTCATCAAGTCCTAGTTCTACCTTATTGGGTATGTAGAGGACTAGTGGATCTATTAGCACTACTTTAGGAAAAGGCATGCATAGAGTGTGCAAGAATACATCACAGAGTTCAAGAGGATGGATTTCATGTTGGGTATCTCACCCAAGAACCCAGATGCACTCCTCAAGTATCTGGGGTTTTTACATAGTCACATATAGAGGCATATGATTCTCTTCAAGTATAGGTCACTGATGAAGCATGTGTACTTGATCATAATGCCTTCAAAACATAGGCCAGAAGAAAGGACAACCAAAGAGTTCAAAACAGGATTAGAGACAACATGCTACCAGGGAGGGGAAGAAGAAGTGGATGGGAAAGGAGAAGAAGAATACAACCATGGCACATTAGTGCAAGGATCCAAAAAACCATTGTAACCTTTGTAACATCGATTGTCACACTGAAGAAAAGTGTTGGAAGATACATCCATAGCTGAGCCCTAAGAACCACAAGAAGGATACCAAGAAGAAGAAGCTTCTTACCACAAAGTCAATCAAGGAGTTAGAAAGAAACTTAGATGTGGATGAGAATATTATGTATACCACAGTGCAGAAGGAGGTGAATCTAAGTATCCTTCACCCCTAGGAAGAGAAAGAGATGATGACACTCTTCCACATCAAGATCTAGGTCAAGGATACCAATATTGATGCTCTATTTGATTCTAATTCGCAGGAATAACTCATAATAGAGGATATAGTATGTAAGATTGGATTGGAAGTACATGATCATCCCAAGACCTATCCATTAGGATGGGTAAATAATGATGTAGAACTCCGAGTCACAAAATAGTGCAAGATCAATTTTTCCATAACTGCAGAGTATGTTGATGAAGTGAAGGTAAACGTAGTACCCATGGATGTCTATGGTGTAGTGTTTGGAATCCCCTACATGTATATGAGGGATGCAATACTCATGAGGAGATCCAACCAATATCTCTTGACCAAGGATAGTAAATCCTTCATCATCAGCATGCACAAATTTAAATCGAAGATCTCTCTGGTAAGTGCCAACCAAGCGAAAAAGATGATCAATTCCGTTCAAAGTTTGTATTGTTTTTCTTAAGACAAAATCAACAAGAAGGTGAAACGAAAAAAGTGAAGGAATGCCTGGAGGGATGTACCAAAGAGCAGAAGCATAAATTGGATATCATTTTGTAGTCATACAGAGAAGTGTTCCAGGATCCTAAGAGGGAGGTGAAGCACAAGATACAACTATTGTCATATTCTCCATTGCCTTGCATCGAACTGTACAAAAAATGTCATAGAAGTAGATAAAGTGAAGAAGCAATTGCAGCAGCTATTGGAGGAGGGTGTGATCTGACCAAGTACCTCACCTTCTAGTTCACATGTCATCATAGTACCCAAGAAGGATGGGACTTGGAGGATGTGCATCGACTACAAATAATTGAACAAGATCGCACTCAAGAATTGGTACTCTCTACCCATGATCGATGATCTGTTGCACCGGTTTTGCATGCCAAGTCATTCACCAACTTAGATCTCAAATTGAGATACCACCAAGTGTGAGTGAAGGAAAAGGACACTTGGAATGTTGCATTCAAGACTGGGAAAGGGATATATGAATGATTGGTATCGTTTTTTGGTTTATGCAATTTACCAACTACACTTATGTTTTTGATGAATTATATATTATGTCATTTCTTAGATTTTTTTGTTATAGTATATCTAGATGACATATTGTCTTATAGTACTACCTAGGAAGAGCATCTCTCACATCTCAAATAGGTGTTGGAGACCTTGAAAAAACATCAAGTGGTATCAAAACTTAAGAAATGTGAATTTGTCTAGCAATCCTTGGTTTATTTGGAGTATGCAATTGGTGGAGGAGAACTTAAGATTGATCCCGCAAAGATGGAGTCCATCACTAAATGGCCCACTCCTACAAATGTCTCTAAAGTTCAATTATTTTTGGGGGTAGCACAATAACTTCATAAGTTCATAGCTTCCTTTTTGGTTGTGGTTGCACCTATCAATTCCATAACAACCAGTAGCAAGGAGTTCCAGTGGGGAAAGAATCAACAAAAATTCTTTGAAGAGCTCAAGTGAAATATCAGTCAAGCTCTAGCTCTCGCATTGCCTAATTTGAGAAACCCTTTAGAATTGGATATATATGCAAGTGGGTATGCTATCAGAGCGATTTTGATGCAAGGAGGGAGGTCAGTATGCTATCATTCTGAAATGTTCCATGGTGGCATCATGCTCTACCCTACATATGATAAGGATATTTATGCCTTGGTTCCAGCTATTAAGAATGGAAGCACTATCTTATCGGAAAGGATACCATCATTCACACTGATCACTAAGCAATGAAATATTTGTAGGCCTAAAGTAAGCTACATCATACTAGACATTATAAGTGGATGGGATTCTTACAACAACTCCATCCAATCATCAATTATAATAAGGGAAGTACAAATAAGCTCAAATATATGCTCTTAAGGCCACCTACAACCAATATCATAGCTTTGAGAACTCTTATGCAAATGGATCCTTTCACCCATGATGCATATAGGGAGGAATACATAGAAGATGTGGTCTTCAATCGTGTATTTCAATAGTTGCAAGGCTAATTCCATGCAAAAGAAGGTGACAACAAGGTTGACTATCATCTCCAAGATGGGTTACTCTACAAGTTGGATAAGGTTTGTTTCTGTAAAGGAGAAATATTTCAACTCATGAGAGAGGCTCACACTTTGAAATTTGTTGGGCACTTTGTTGTAGGGAAGATAGTTGCAAACTTATGAAGGTATGTTTATTGGCCTAAAATGAAAGAATATGTAGTGTGGTTTATCGAAGGATGCATACTTTGTTGTATGATCAAGCATAGTAGTAGGAAGCAATGTATATACCACCCTTTACATGTTCCTATTAGACCACGGGAGAGAATCTCCGTGGATTTTATGGGTGGCCTTCCAACCACTAGGAAGGGACATGACTATTTATTTTTGGTAGTTGATAGATTTAGCAATATGTGCACTCTTATGCCTTGTAAAAATACCATCAAAGGACAAGAAGAAGCAAACATGTTCTTTGAATAGGTCTAGGTGCACTTTGGGATACCAAGGATAATCATCTTAGACAGGGTACCAAATTTCTCAGTACATTTTGGACTACGCTTTGGGAAAAGATGGACACTAATTTGAAGAGATCTACAACATACCATCCACAAACAGAAGGATAGACATAAGTATTCAGGATGAATTTGGTACAAATTTTGAGAGGTATAATCAAAAGCATATGAAGACTTGAGATGAAAACGTGATATACATGCAAAACTCTTATATCAGAGCATCCCACACTTCCATTAGGAAGTCCCCTTTTGATACTTGTTTTGGATACTTGCCACCTTCACTTCTAGATGTTGTCTATGAATACAACTTGGGGTATTGAGGGAAGACACCATGAGTGAAGTAGTAAAAGCTGAAAAAATCATTGATAAGATTAGATAGATCCATTTACAAGTACAAGAGGCACTAAAGAAGTTACAAGAAAAATATAAGGCTAGGCATGGCCAACACGGGATTGACAAATCATTCAAAGTGGGAGATAGAGTATGGTTACACTTGAAGAAGGAAAGACTACATGGTCCTAGTAAGAAGATCAAGGATTTGAGGTATGCCCCTTTTGCTATATTGAATAAGGTGGGATATAGATCCTATAAACTCAATCTACCCCCATACATGCGCATTTAATCTATAGTGAATGTGGAGAATTTGAAAGTCTGTGAACCTTCCATGTTGGATCAGGAACTTGAGTAGGTCTTACCTATTGTAGAGGAATTAGCACCAGAGGCTTATGTAGAGTTAGCAAAAAACATAGTGTCACAAAATAATTCTAGAACTTCCATGCATGGACAATATGAACTCTGCCAGGTGGGGTTTTAAGAACAATTTCCAGGCAAGGCAAAATGGTACTCTAAGGAGAGGTAGAAGAAAAATTTCCTCACCTTATTTAGTAAAATATTTTTGGGACCAAAATCCTCCCAAAATGGGGAGGTCTAATCTGAAATCGATCATTATATGATTTTTCACCAATGTGGAGCTTTCGAGGTCAAAAGATTGGATGCATTGGCTTGTAGGGCCCAATTTATGGGAAGATCTCATTTTGTAGATTTGGGGTCAAGAACCTTTTGGAACCTGTTTGATGGTCTAAAAAAATAATTTGGGGTCAAAAGTTCATTGATACGACCATACCCCATGACACAATTCTACACTCTAATACCTTTCCAACAATCCAAAAATCACCTCAAATGGAGTTCATATGCAAAAATTATGCCTCATGTAAGTTGACCTATCTAGTTGACCACCATGCTACTAAGTGGATTCCAAGTTAGAGCTCATTTTTCACACATGTAGAGATAGTCACATGTGGACCTTCAAGAACATTCTATAAGGACCAAAACCCTAACCCTAATCAGGATTTGGGGCATACAAAAACCCTAAAATTAAACCTAGATGGCTTTCAAGCTATGTTAAATTCTGAGTTGTTAGGAGAAGAAGGGGTTCCATTATTTTGATGTATTGTATTGTTCCATAGTTGAGCATCAACACAAGAGTGCATTTTAAAGCATAGCAAAGGAGATAGGAGATCCTGTAGTGGCTGTTCCAGTCATAGAATAGTAGCTAACTTCATAGAGAGTACCATTTCCTTTGTATCTACATTTTGATATGAAGATAAAGGCATATGCCTCATTTATGGTTGGGTTTTCCCCATAGTGGGTTTTCCTAGGGTGTATCTTGTGTTAGTGTGTACTTATTTCCTCTATTTTCTCTTTTAGTTCCATTGTATTCAGTATTTTATGGAAATAAATTAACAAAATGACCTAAGTTGTAAGATCTGGTGTGACAAACTGATATAATGGAATATCCACACCTGTTTATGGATCGATGTAAGAAGATGAAATGTGGAAAATCAAATTAGCTTCTAGAATATATAATTCATATTTGTGGATTTTTTGTATGACCGTGCGATATTCAAGTTTTTCTCAAGTGGTATGTTATTTTTCTACAAAATATAATGCATATGTTCTCGTTAGTGTAGGTGTTGAGTACCTAAATGATGGAAATGGCTAACTAAAAATTTGGAGTAGTTGTAGAGAATGAATTGTTCTTGCACACAACTATTTTTTCAAAAAAAATAATATTAGTTTTATAGTTTTATTAAGTTATGAAATTCATTATAGCCCTGAAAATATGAATCCATACATTAGTGTAGGGTTTGAGGGTCCTGTTAGCACTAAAACCTATTCTCCAAAATTTTTACTTTCCTAAACCGTAAATTAGTTTTTATATCCTTTTTCCAAGTTGCATGGCTTGTCAACTTTGCCTAAATTTTCTTGATCTTTTTATGTTATGCTATTAATTTTTTGCTTGCACTTTGTTTGTTTCATTTAGTTGATGGTAAATACGATTTTAAAGGAGTACACAATATTTTTTTAGAACAATTTGCATAGTTTGACTCTTTGTAGGGTTGCATAATATAGAGATGTTGTTTGGATCACTAATTAATGAATATTGAAATTCTGTAGCAAAATTAGTAATTTTTCATTGAAGGCATACTACAGAATTTCATAAATTCTTTAGCACAAATCTTATTGCTATAATCAAAGGGCGCTACAAAATTTTGAATTGTTGGTGAGTGGGGACAGACAAATGTGACTTCATGTCAAGTCAAAAGAATTCATGAGTTGACTAAGCATCCCATGTTCATGTAGATGAAATATGTGATATGGGAGGTTGTCCTATGATTTGTTATATTCTGCAACAAAGTTCATTTCTTCATTAAACATCAAAACCAACATTTTGCAGCAAAAATCCTACCATGTTTGTATTATTCAAGAGAATCATAGAGGTCATACTAGGAACAACCTAGACTTATTAGAGGAGGAAGTATTATAAGTATAAACTTTGAGTATCAAAGAATGGAAGAATTTTATGAATTCATTCAAAGAATGTTGTCAATTTTGACATCAACTATGATTCTGTAGTAGTTTTGTCATGTTCAAAAGTCCAAGAAGCCACTGGAAAAGCAATGCAAATCTGGGTGCAAGCAAATGATCGCTATAGAAAGTTACAAAAAATTCTGCAGCATCATACATATGAAAGATATGCCAGTTCGTTGCAAAATTTATTGTAGGCGACTTTTTTACAGGTTACATTCTAGTGTGTTTTCTGACCAAACAAAACTGAATCTCAAAACACTAAAACATGGGTTTTTTCAAGAACGGGCCCAATTAGGTGTCTCATGTGGTGGTTTCCTGAAATTGCAAACTGTTTGGGAGCTGCAAGCAGAGCTTTGAGGCATCTTTTTCATAAATTTTTATATTTCATTTTGCTTAAAACGCCTACTCAATCAACCACCTCATCAGTTCGACCTGGAGATGAGATCATTATTTTGTGCTATAGGTTAGTATTAGATCCCTTAGATTAGGATATCAATTTGAATTGATTTCTTTCAATTATGAAATTTGTATTTAAGCAAGGATTATGAATCAAGAAGGGGTTCTTCTCCCTTTTGGGAAGAGAAGGGGGTTCAACTACGAGATCATAGACAATCAAAGTGTACTCTGTATTTTAAAACAAGCCATATAACCGTAATTTTCTCATTCTCATAGATCTATTGTTCAATGAATTAGGTCATGCTCCTTTTCTCTTTATTAACTACTTCTAATATTGAATTCAAGGACTGTTTATGTATGACATTGATAGTTTTACAGTTTACAGATCTAATAGAAGTAAGATTTACTATGATTTGCTTGAAACTCGTGTTTGTGTTTAGCGATTGTGTCGTAAGGTCATAACACTATTTTGATCTTGGATTTTCCTTCATGAATGTGTGGGTCAATCATCCTGATTACTTATATGTTCATCTTTTACTTGATTCCTCTTTATTACTATTGATTCTATGTTTAATTTCACTGAATGCATGCTTGTGAATCGATTGAAAATTGCTTATTGAATTAATACAATATTTATACTTGATCTCAAACACTTAACCTTTATGATCTACCTGACCACTTTCCTTAAACCAAACTATAGAAAAAACTAAGGTGCCCTAGCTTTTGTAATGTCCCCATCTTGACCCTATTGCATTAAGATTTTAAATGATGTAAATATTGTTATTTAATCATGGTGAGGAGCTCAAGGCCAAGGCCCTGCCATTGATTTAGCATTTTTATGTATCGGCAATTAAAATCGGTGCATATGGTTCTTGTGCTAGATAGGCACAATGTAAATGCAGACATCATGTAAATATGAACTTTAATGAAATACCCACAACTAGCTATGCAATGCAACAAATAGATGGGGCATGATTCTACAAGGAATAGGGAGGGAAATTATTCAAACCCATGAGCCAATGGTGTTAATCCATTTCATTGAGAAAACCCATAAATCCCAACTACCCATTTTGGGTTATGCACCCAATCATTTAATTCTTCCAAGAGTTGTTTGAGGTAGTTAATGCCTTGGGAAGGGAGAGGCATGGTAGTCAATTTTCGAGTATGGGCAAGCCATCAATCTAGAAAATCGTATTTTTTCTTCTTAGGCAAGAGAACACCCACGAAATGGTGCCCAAGCCATTCTGAACCCATAGCCTTTGCCCTCTCACACAGTCTGAGCTAGCTGGGCTTTCCCCATCACATTTTTCACCATTTTTCCTGCATTTTCCATGCCTGGGAGCTCGTTTTTGCATTGTACAGCAGCAGGGGGAGGAGGGCCACGATTTGGGACTATGATGGAGGTCGTTTTTGCCCAAAAATGCCCATAGGCATTTTTCTGAAAACGGTTTTGCTCTCCAGGGTTAAATCCCGAATTGCCATTTTCGTTTTTGGGCTTTCCCATGTTTTTCTAAACTGGTAGAAGCCCCATTTTGGACATCCCACTGAGGAAACATTTTTCTTCATGCCCAACAATTGTGGTTTTGTTGTTATGTGCATTCCCTGTTTTGGTTTGAACCTATGAGCAAGAGATTTGGAGTGGTAGTGGACAGAATTGGATTGATAAACCTAGTGGGGGAAAATAACCTCTCAAGAGGATCAAGAGGGCTGGCTACTCTTCTATGCACACCTGGGACACTCTAGAATTGGAAGGTATGGCCTGAGGGACTGTGAATTGGTGAAGGGAATACTTCCTTGAGTGGTGTGTGTAGGCATTGTGGGTGCCAAGCTGGTTGGATCTTGTAGAGGAACCCATGGCTCTGTACTTGAGCTCACTAGCTTATCAATTCTTCCTTTCCATTTCCTAGCAACTTGATAAACCCAATTATAGATTGGCTTGGCTCATTTTGGTGTATGTTTGGCTACGTGTGACTCTGCTATTCCCTGGTTCCTTATAGAAATCATGCCTAGCTCGGGGGTGGCAGTTGCATCAAGAGATTGATAAGCACAACTGGCCTATGGTTGGGTGGAACGTTGCGGATGCATAGCTGGTTGCTTAGGGACTACCTGGTTTCACGATAAGTACTCTCATGTGCTAATTATGTATTGTTTCAATGGATGAATGACATGAATATCTTGAATGTATGATGGATGTGTAATAGAACTTAATTCTGCTGTGTTTTCAAATATTTATGCATTCTCATATGTCCATCTTCGTTTACATGAATGCTTTTTTACTAAGTATGGGGCTAGATGTCCATTATTATCATTAGTGTCCTCTCCGTAGCCTTCGTAGGATGGGAGGGACATTACAGCTTTGTGCCATAGCAGTCTGGTGTAGAATTTAGGGATAACAAGTCCTAACATGATCAAAGAAATTTCTTTTTTCTTTCTAGATCGTAGATATTAGTCTAATCTAGTGCAACATATATATTTATTTTAAATGGGAAAGGAAATAAACAAGTTATAGTAGGAACCAAAATATATTTTTATTTTAAGTGTACGATATATGTCATGACAAAAATAAATCATAAATAGTAAACCATATTTTTTATTTATATATACATTTGGAATCTACATTGATGGATCTATATGTATGTGTAATTTAACCAATGATGATTTGTGTAGCCTATTTAAAAATAATTTGAAAAACAAAAGAAACCTAAACCTAAATCCGAAGCAACCATGTCAACAAATACATGGGTGAGTGGATACTCTCCCATAAAAAAAAGAATTTCAAATAATGTGCATGCGTCATAGAACAACCGTGCACTTTAAAAATGTGCATGTGTTGTGAAACACATGTGCAATATATATATATATATATATATATATATATATATATATATATATATATATATTGTTGCCATAACTTTCTACCTTGGCATTGGTCTTGAACAGATCTACATGGTTATTTTATGACAATTTTATGTTTCTAGCTAGATAATTTCTTATTTTCAAAAGAATATCAAATGGATGTTTGGGCCATGATTGATACCTCAAATCACCACATAGTCCCTCTAACAGGGGTATTCAACCCCTAATGGTAATATGGGTGCTCCTAAGAGGTTTTTCACATGAGGGATGGATTTCAGGGACTTGACTATTGTAAGAGGAATAAATCATGGGAATCAGGGTCCAAATGAATCTTTTAAGGCTCATGGGCCATGAACATGGTTTCAAACAACCACACAAGTCCTATAAAGTAGATATTAAACCTCCAAGTGGAATATGGTTTTTCCTATAATGGATTGGATAGTAGTGATGGGTATCGAAGCATTTCCAATAGGCATGGGAGGACAATAAGGCCCTTATGCCCTATATGAAGCTTCTAGGTACCAAGGGCCATGAATGTACAACCACTAACCATAAAACATGCCCTGTATATAACATATTTTCCCATAGAGTAGGAAATGGGTGCTAGTATGAGATGTTTTGCACTAAGGATGAGTCTGAGACAATGGTTGAGGGATAAATTGATGCAATTATTCCCTTAATTAAGACTTTTCGGCTAATAGGCCATGATTAAGGCCTCGGACCACAAAATAAAGCAAATAAAGTGGATCTTTGTTATACAAATGAGATATGGATGCGATTAGGAGGTTTTGTGCAGTAGAAATGGGTCTTGCGGCCTTGACCATAGTCAAGGAAGGAAAATAAGGGCCTTACACCATAAATCAATCTATAAGGTTCATTGGACATCGATGCGACCCCAAACCACAATGCCATATCTCTACAGGTGATCTTTGGCCTCCATGTGGAATATGGGTACCATTATGAGCTCCTGTGTGGTAGAGATGGGTTTTATGTCACTGACCATGGTCAAGGGAGGAAAATAAGTTCTTATGGATCTAGATGAAGCCTTTAGGAATAAAGGTCCATAAATAATACTATAATCCACATAACATGTCCTCTATAGGTGATCATTGTCCTTCAAGCAAGATATGGGCATCGTTATGATGCTTTATGCATCATGGATGGGTCTCAAGGCCTTAACCATGGTTGGGGAAGAAATATTGTTAATTATAAACTAAATGAATATTCTTGTGCTAATGGGAAATAATCAAGGCCTTCAATTGCAACAAATACCCTCTGAAAGGGATATTTTCTATATAAGTGGGATAAATATTTTCTATATGAGTGGGATAAGGGAACCATTAGGAGATTTCATATAGTAGGGATGGGTCTGGAAAGGCCTCAACCATGACTAGGGGGTGAAACTAAGATCCTTAATTCCTAAATTAATCTTATAGCTCTCATGGGACATAAAATATTCCTTCAACCACTATAACACCCTCTAGACACTACAACAAAAAACTGGAATGTGCATCGCATTTAGCATTGGATTTTAGTGTAATTGTTTTCCAATTGTGGTGAATAATCTGGTGTTTTTGTACAATTTCGTAAAGCAACAAATTTTGCATCTTTTTTTATGTCTTTTTTTGCATCCAATTTTGCACTGAATTTTTTGCATCTCTTTTTGTGCCTAATTTTGCATCTAGTATTGCCTCCTTCGTTATGTCCTTGTTTGCGTCCTGTTTTGGACCTAGTTTTGCATCCATGTTGCATCTGATTTTGCACCTAGTTTTACGTTGGGTTTTTTGACTAATTTTGCACCTTGTTTTGCATCCAATTATGTGGCCAATTTTACATCTAGTGTTTCGTCTAGATTTGCATCCAATTTTGGGCCCAGTATTGTGTCTAGTATTGCACCTAAATTTCCATCCATTTTTACGTCTAGTTTTGGATCCCATCTTGCATCTAATTTTGTGTCTAGTTTTACATCTTTTTTGCATCCAAGTTTGTGCCCACTAATGCATCATGTTTTACATTTTTTTTGTCCAGGTGTGTGCCTAGTGTTTCACCTAGTGTTATGCCTAGTTTTGTGTCCAGTTTTGCATCTAATGTTTTGTCCAATTTTACGTCTAGTGTTGCATCCCATCTTGAATCCAATTTTGCATCCGATTTTACATTTTTTTTGCATCTAAGTTTGTGCCCAGTGTTGCGTCTAGTTTTGCACCTAGTGTTACGTCTAGTTTTTCACCCAATGTTGCATCCAATCTTGTTTCCAATTGTGTAACCAAATTAGCACCCAATTTTATGTCCAGTTAGGAATCCAATTTTGTGTCTACTATTGTGTCCTATGTTGCATCCAGTTTTTGGCCTAGTATTGCATCTAGTCTGGAGCCCAGTTTTGGGCCTAGATTTGTGTCTAGTGTTGAGTCCCTTTTTGCATCCAATTTTGTGTCAACTTTTACGTGTGATGTGACATCCACTTTTGCATCATGTTTTGCATGTAGTTTTGCACTTGGTGTTGCATCTAATCTTGCATCCCCTTTTGTGTCCCATTTGTCATTCAATTTGGCATCCATTTTTCAATTTTTTTTTCGTCCACTACTAATTAAGAATATTAATTTCAATTATTAATAATGAAATATATCAATATTTATTGATTTTGCGTCTATTTTTTTAATTTCAATTAAATATTGAAATATATCAAAATTTTCAAATATTATGAAGAAATCAAATTTATAGCATAACATTTGTAAAGAATTTTAAGGGGAATTCACAACATCCATCCAAAAGTAGTAAGATCATCATACATAGTAATTATCCATAAAAAAACATTGGAAATTTCAATATATATAAAGTAACAAGACAATATTGATAATATCACCATCTTTAATCAAATCAACTAAATTCAAATGTATGATCAACATATCAAAACCTTCAATGGATATCATTATAGTAAAGTAAAAAAAAATTCAAATATGTATATGATTTAAATACCAATCTAACAAGAAATAACTTGTATGTTCTCCATATATAAATATAAATGTCAAAATTGATAAAGATATCATAGTTATATATCAACAAAAATACATGTAAATATAATCCAAAACATAGCATGCTCATGCATAGCATCAGTAGCTATCTAGCACCACCAACATCATTGTCAAGATCATGGTCATGATCATCAAACTCACCATCTTGATCACCTTCATCACCATTGTCACCATCATCATATTCATCATCATCATCATCTTCTTCTTCTTCTATATTTAATGCAGGTTCAACATAGTTTGGATCATCATTTATGGCTTCATCAATTGCTGTAATCTGAGGAAAGAAAAAAATCAATATTATATGTTAATATTAATTTCATACCATAATGCATATTTCTAATATTAACTCATACCAAAGTAAAACAAAGTATAATACAATTGCAGTTAATATGTGCATGTGCACTAATATGACTACAAAAAAGTGCAAAAAATAGAACTAAATGACAATTTTATTAAAAGATATAATCAAATTAACTAGTTTAAGAAGTATGAAATGCCAATAAAACTATCGATCTTCACCTTACTTTTATGATTTTAAGATGAATATTACTCAAGTGATAGATTTTTCCTAGCTATTAAATATGACTTGCCACTTCAACCATCAAGCTTTCCTCCACCCGATAGTCACCACAAATCTTACCAATAAACACCACATCTTGCTCTTTCTTTCTGATTTGTGCTCTTCTAAATGAATTCTCATAAAATTCACCACCATCAAGGCCACTTGAATGGGATCTCTTATGAAATTGACTAGTTTCAAGGGACAGTTCAGTGGGAAAGATCAAAGGCAGGAGGTGTTATCCAAAGAAGTTAAGTGGTGGCAACAAGGGGAGAAATGTATAACTTGATCATCAACCCACTATCAAAGTATGCCAGATCTATATCTTCTTGAACTGTCGTTGTGGAAAAGGTAAACTAACATAGATCCATATTAAAATGGGACCTACCAAGCACCGAGAGGGATCAAATCTCTCGAGGTGCAAACCCCTTTTTACAGTACAAATATTGAGGAAGGATTTTAATTTATCTAATTCATGTAGTTTTATATTATGCAGTTGTAAATGTTTTAAATCTAATTTGAGTCGACATGTTATTTTTTATAATATTTTAATATTTTTTAAAAAGGACATGTGTCAAATCTAGGATGAGCAGAGAAGGAGTTACACATCCCCCCTACTTAGCTATAGAATGCGCCTCTTTAGCGCAACCAGGTCACTGAATATTGTAAATCCTTCCACTAATCATGAGGAATGTCAATGACCTCATCTCCAAAAGAGAAAAGTGGTACATTCAGAATAGGGAGATCAGTGGGTATGAGAAAAGGCAAGGAAACGTCAGTTGAAAAAGTTATGGAAGCAGTTGCAATAGGGGAAAAATCAGCCACCAAAGACATGGGTGTGAGTGTCACTGCCTCACATTGTAGATAATATGATATAATTTTATTAATGTCCAACAATTGATCACAAAAGTAGGTCAATGGGATTGTGTGGTACCATGATAACATTACAAAGTGGGAACCTAAAAATAGCTCCTATAAAAGCTAAAAGTAGAGTGTTATCTCATGTATTGTAGAGTGGATGATGAGGTAATGTAAATATCATGATATTTAGGGGAAAATGTCAATGTTGACAAAAAAATTATAAGATATTTTTGTATTGTTTTGAATTTAAGATTTTATTTTGAGAATTACTGTTATGTTTTTAATATGCTATTTAGAAATATATGGTATACGTTTTGTTGAGTTTATGTGAATCATCACTTTATGGAACATAATGTTAAAGAGTATCATTTTTATACATCAAATAGCATAAAATACGTTGAAAAATGGTTTGAAATGTCTTTTTTTTCTCATTTTGTTTAGAAATTTGTACAAAAAATGACTTCTTTAAGATAAAAGTTTAATGGAAAAACTTTGAAAATGCATATATTTTTCGTTCTAACTTTCTAAATCTTACAAAAATTCAAAAATGTCCGTATTTTTTTATTATAACTAGTTATTAAATGTAGATTTTTTTGTAAAGTTTGGAAAAAGGCCCTTGTAAATAAAAGTTATAGTTTTCTTATGACCAAAAAGTTTCAAAATCACAAAAAAATGGCTCAAAATAAAAAATGGTGCTACAAGTATACACACTTTTTGAAACAGAGGTAAAAACAACTACTAAAATTGACCCCCCCAAAAATGAGAACAATGTCGGGTCCTCGTCAAGTTGTATAACTTGTTCATAATGGGATTTGGTGCGTAGCTTCATGGCTTCATTTTGTTGTAATGAATCATGATGCTCCTCATCAAGGTGCTCCAAAGTGAACAATCTTTGTTCTAGTGTCGATGTGTCCAATAGTAGATCCACTACTTATTGTAGTGTAGGGATTTGGCACTCAATGGGTAAAATTGCTTATAGTCCATGAACAAGGTGAAATGGAGTAAATATTGTTGCAGTTTTAACAAACTTGTTGTATGCCTCTAGTGCCAGCAATAACATGTGATTTCAATTGGTTTTGTTCTTGATCACTGTCTACTGGAGCATGGTTTTGAGGACATTATTGACTGCCTCAACTTACCCATTGGCTTGTAGATAGTAAGAGGTAAAAAGTTCATATTTATACCCCGATAAGAACAATAGCTCTTCGGATGTCTCATTCTAGAAATGAGTTCTGTTGTCAAAGACCAATTGTTTAGGTATGCCAAATTGTTATATGGCCTGGTTAAATAAAGATCTACCTATTGTGTTTCTAGTGAAATTGAAAGTGGGCATTGCTTCAACCCATTTGGTAGAGTAATATGTGGCAATGATGATATAGTTGTGTCCTTGAGCTAACATAGGAAGACATTCCATAAAATTGATTCACCATTTACAAAAAGGGTCAACTATGATGACTGAGTGCAAAGGCACATGTGGTACCCTAGTTTTGCTAGAAAAGATTTGATAGTTTTCTCATCATTTGATGGCATAACTGTAGTCTTTGAAGAGTGAAGGCCAAAAGTAGCCGGTGTGAAGGATTTTTTGGGCAGTGTCCAATCTTGATAAGTGGCCATCGCATGCTCCTCTATGGAAATCATTGAGCACTTTCTCATCCTCGTCATGAGATAGACAACTCCACAAGTTGGTGCCAATCCCACGTCAATAGAGAATTCCTCTGAGGAGAATATAATGAGGGGCTTGGTGATGAATGTGACGATGATCATCATATGAGAGGTGGGAGGAAAATTTCTATATGCGAAGGTATGTGAGAACATCTCCATACCATGGATATTCAGTGGATGTAATTGAGATGCAGCCCTGACAATGTCTTGTTGATTTAATAAATGACGTTCTCATTCTGATCCTTATCATTTTGAACTAAGACGCCAATGATTGAACATGATGGCATTGACACATAAAGGATGAAATCCTTTTCGAAGTCTAACAGGGAGATAAGAGGAGATGATGCAAAATCCTTTTTTAATGCCTTGATATCCATGTTTCTAAATTAGCATGTTATTGTACCAATGGTCCTTTTCCAAAACAGTTAAACTCCAATGATTTTTGAAAAAAAATAGGCAACTCTGGTTTATTTTTAATCTAATTGGATTTGTTCATTAATGTAGAAATTGAGGATAACGACTATGTAATAAGAATAAATAGACATAACTAAAGACTAATGAAGCATTACTATGGAGAATACCTTCATGTGGATACCTTTTTTCTCTTCATATAGCCTTTCCTAAAAAAGAGGCGGCCTTTGGAAAAGAATCGTGTATAACAGAACCAACCTTGCCTACCTTCTTAGTTTAGTGGCTCAACTAAAAACCTACCCCTCTTCCATGACCGTATGTTTTTGATGAATTTCTAGATGCTACCAATCTCCATCTTGAAGCTTAAACCCATTATCATTCTCAATTTATGTGATTTGTAACACCAGTAAAAATGATCGATTGTATAGAAATTGCAAGATTCATACTTTCTTGGTTTCTTTTAAATCAAAGAGGCAGCTATAAGGTTCGTGGCCTCTGCTCATAACACCTTTCTCCCTATTTGTAATGTTGGTGGCCTCTATTATCATGACAATCTTGTCCCTATTTATAAAATTATTTTGTTTGTTATTCATACGATGCAATAAACTCATAGAAGTTAGCTTTATATTTTATGAATTAAGTAGTTTTTTATTACAACACATTTTATTTGTGTTGTAATAAATAGAGACATGTTACGGTCATTCTATAACATCTCGTGAACCAATTAGAAAGTATCCTACCCTATATTTAGAGTCATAGAGCTGACAAGGAGAATGCACCTACAAGCAATTGTGAGGAGATTTCTTCCTTGCTTATGAGTATAAGCAAGGAGACCTACCAGGGCCATGACAAACTTCACAACCCATTTAAATCCTAATATATTATATATCTAGTTCAAGCGCAACACAAATAATCTATAATATATAACTAGGTTTATTCACACACAACATTAAAGAAAGCAACGTTGAATGAAACCCTCATAGTCAATCCATCCCTACCCACTGCACAAAACTACCATCCATAAAGCGAAGACATTGAAGTGATTAAGGAAAATAAATTCATGTATTGATTGTGTGTCAATTAAATCAATGTTACATGTCCATTACATGACTGAGAACTATATCCATTGTTATTGCCAAATCAAAAATTAAATACAACCTCTTTAACAATACTTTATGTTTATTACATAGGAAATTACAAGACAATTGTAATGTACCCACCTGCTGACCCAATGCAAGGAAGGGAACATGGCACTCAAATATGGGCATTTCATAAAACTCATCCCACTAATTAGAATCATACGAATTTAAACATTGGTGTGCAGATACAAATTAGGCAATATGCACAGCGGAATTTAATACTAATCCACACACACAATTCATGCCAATCCAGCATATCAAAACAGTCATCAAATTGATGCATTGCAGAAGTAAATACATAGAAAGAAAACACTTATCTTCATTGTGCAATTGTCCCAAGCAACTAGCTATGTCGCTGCAACATTCCACCCAGCCATATGCTCTTTGATAGCTTATACTGAGTCCGTCCGAAGTCCACCCCGAGCTGAGCATGATTCTCACAAGGAAAGGGGACATTCACTCTCTCACAACCAATTAATCATTCCATCCGAGCCAAGCCAGTCCATAGCTGGGTTTATCAGGCTACAATTGAGCCATGGATGCTTATTCTCAAGCTCAAGCCAAAACAATGAATACCCATACCCATACCCCAACATATTCATTTCTCACACAGCAAGCACAAACATTGGGAATAGATACACATTTCCAACAATGGAATCCACAAACAAGGTGGCCATAGATTTTCCCCAAATCGTGGCTCACCCAAAACGAGCTGTGGGAAGGAAAACGCATCCACAGGGAGGAAAAGCGTTTTCTCCCCAACTCTCTCAGCATTTAACAACAAAAACGATCTCTATGGAACCCCCGTTCCATTTCCCTTCTTCCCCACTGGTATACAACACAAAAACGCCCTTCTCTACTGGGAGAATGAAGGAAAAACACAGCAAACATGCCTGGAAAATGCCCAGGTAGCTCTAAACTCGTGAGGGAGAAGGAATGATTATGGATAATGGCTTGGGGGAGAAATTCATGGCTCTTTTCTTTCCTAAGAAGCAAAATGAAAATTCCCATGCAGGGTGGTTTTCCCATACCCGAATTTGGATAGCCATACCTCCCATTCCCCAAGGCATTAACTACCTCAACCAACTCTTGGGAGAAATCAATGATTGGGTACAAAAGTCAACATGGGTAGTTGAGGGTTTGATGGGTTATCTCATTGACACTTGGCTTGACTTGAGTGGCTCAATGGTTTGAATGTTTTCCCTCCCAATTCCTTGTGAAATCATGCCCCCGTCTCTTTGTTGCATTGCATAGCTAGTTGTGGGTATTTTTATTAAAATGCATATTACATGATGTTGAAGTTCCAATGTGGTTTATTGATGCAAACCATATGCATCAATAAATCGATGGCGGGGCCTTGGCCTTGGGCTCCTCACCACGATTTCATAACAATATTACATCATTTAAAATGTTAAATTGATAGGGTCTAGATGGGGATGTGACATTCCCCTCCCCTTGGAATAACACCATCCTCGGTGTTCCAACACTTAGGAATAAATACACACTTTACATATGCCTCAAAATTCACAACTGGGGGTAGGTCTATCCTGCGTTTCATCTCTTTACTTTGAATTTTCAGGATCAAGTCCTCTAGCTTCCACAAGCTTCTCCTTCTAGCTTTGGTCTTCCAGCTCTACAGGTGGGCATTGCTCCAGAGCAATCCCTTTCCTTTATTCACCTTCTAGCTGATTCACAAGTCTAGAATTTCATGGATGCCATCTTTCTTGTTGTCCCGGCAACTATTTGAGGAATATTTCCAGCCAGAACAAATAGCTTTTGGTATGCTTCCAGGATCAAAGTGTACAACTGGCTCTCACTTTTCTCACTAGCAATCACTTGGCTAGTAACAACTGCAACAATGGCTTTCCCTGTCTCTCCTATGAGACTCCTCATGGAAATTCCTGTTAGGACAAGCATAACAAAATAATAAAATTAGTCAATTATTTTCCTAATTGACTTGGAAAGTCCATGCTTTACTCATGAGACTTCCACACATTTCATGCTTTCCCACATACACATGAACTAATTCATGTTCATCCTTTCACAAGAAAATAACTATTTCAGCATTCACAATTCATTTCAAGTAATTAAACACAATTGGTTTTCATTTATGACATGCACTCAATAGTCTTTTGTTTCTGACATGCATCAGTCAAAAGGAAAGAGAAGAGTAAGAGTTTCCCCCTCTTAGTCTTGTTCCAATTCGGAGCCACACCATCACTTGTGGTTCTATGCTCCTTAGCCTCTTTCACTTCAATGTGAATGCTCGGCGTGCCATTTCTTGGCTATGACACTTTAGTGTCTAAGGTCTGCCAAATTCCTTTCTACTAGGGAACCCTTCCCCATTGTTGCTTACAGAACCTTTGGCTGCTAGGACCCACACAGTTCCACTAGCACCATCTTTCATTACCGCTCATACTGAGCTCTCTTTAGGACGGTCACATGTACATATGCATCCTCCAGATGCTTTCATAGTCCTTGCTTCTAGCAATACCTACACTCAAACATTGAATTCATTCACCTGTTTAGTGTATTTTCATAGGGTTTATCTCTAGACAAGAGTTTGAGAAAATCATGATCAAATCATATACACACGTATATTCATAAGAAAAAAGTTGCAAGATAACCAAATACTTATCTGTATCGGATGTCTTCACTTTACTCCACATGATCCTTCTTCGCCTTCCAAGCATTGGATTTCTCGTGGATACAACAATGAATGTTGGGCCACCACGCAGGCTACTCAACAACCATTCGAATAGGCAATGCCAGGCCAGTACGCTGACTGGTTTTATCAATTGTTTAAGGGAATGTTTGGCCAGCACGCCGGCTGCTCCAAAACATCAAGTGGTTAATGTTCCTACCAACTATTCTCTGAATTTACCAAGAATTTTATAGCTCCAACCAGTTACTCTCTGGCTCTACCAAGCATTTATAGCTCCCACCAGTTACTCTCTGGTTTTACCAAGCATTTATAGCACTTTCAGAGTCCTTGCTTCCTGTAATGGCCAAGGTTTCCAACAAAGAAACAATAGTGTATTAGCTTGGTTGTCATAAGACTTATACCTGAAGTCTTCTTTATTCCAAACAAGAAATAAATGAAAATGAATACTTATATGTATTGTGCATTTTCCTCGCTACTCCACAGGTTTCCTTCTCTGCTTTACAAGCATTAGATCACCTGTGGGGTGGATGCTTGGCCAGCACACATGCTGCTCCACAACATCATCCGAATAGGTAATGCCAAGCCAGTGCGCCGACTGGGTTTATCAAGCATTTCAAAAATCAGTATGCTAAGCCAGTACGCCGACTAGGTTTATCAAGCATTTCAAAAATCAGTATGCTAAGCCAGTGCGCTGACTAGATTTATCAAGCATTTAAAAAATCAGTATGCTAAGCCAGTACACCGACTGGGTTTATCAAGCATTTCAAAAATCAGTATGCTAAGCTAGTACGCCGACTGGGTTTATCAAGCATTTCAAATATCAGTATGCTAAGCCAGTGCGTTGACTGGGTTTATCAAGCATTTCAAAAATCAGTATGCTAAGACAGTACGCCGACTGGGTTTATCAAGCATTTATAATAACCATTTCCAAGCCAGTTCTTCGACTGGGTTTGTCAGGAAATAACACCCTTCACCAATACCTCCATAACATGCAAATAACCAATTCCAAGCCAGTGCACCGACTGGGTTTATCAGGAATACAACAACCATTTCCAAGCCATTACATCGACTGGGTTTATCAGGCAATATGAACAACATAATATGATTACGTGGATTCTTCTCTTATGCAAACCAGTGGTTCCCTCCGGGAACTCCATAGGTGACTCACTTGACTGCAGGCTAGCATGGCCCCATAATACCCACTCACACTACACAAGGATGATACCCCTTTTCTGCAACATAGCTCCTTGGGCCTATCCATCTCTTCTAGTGTCCTTTAGTGTAAGCGTAGAAAGGTTTCCACTGCCCATACAGTCCTCTTGAGCACCTTTTCTTCACTTTTCCTTTTACATGCAACACCAAATTACATCTGTATAAGCTGATAGCACAAGAAGGATAAGCAGACTCATCAGTATTGCTGCTCTAAAATTGTAACCAGATTTCATATCATTCACTATCAAGTATTGAAACACCAGGAATGCATCCATTCCCTTAGGGTGTAGTCAATATTGAAACCCTAACATAACCCATCACCCGAAAGGTATGCATCCCTTTCTAATGTGAGCCATGTAGGCCTTAGTCACACTCAAGTAGTCTGGAACAATAATGAAATAATAAAACATGTTTTGCATATTGAATCTAATAACCAGACATGTATATCCTCAGTTAGGGTTACCGAATACTAGTCCATTTCACAAATGTATATTTTCTTCATTTGCGAAGAATGGGGGTTTCCTTCTCTGAGTCAACAGTCCTTCGGTTTGCCATCCCAATCTTCTCTCATGCCATAACCCACACATGCCTTATTGGCATAATTTACTGTCTCACTTACATGATTTACCAACATGCAGTTCGGCTGAGACATTATCAACATTTACAATGGCGTTTCACCCGAAACCCATTTCCAAAGCATGGGATCCTTCCCATCTAGTTTGGCTTCTGCAGGCCATCACACATGGTCTTCCTCATATTGTTTGGCTCTTGCAAGTGGTATCACTCTGCCCATTATTGTTTCACCCTTGCTACCATACATGAACATCCACCTATAACATGTCCTCCTGACACAATTCTATATAAGCCAAACAGTCATTAGCAATTATAAGCAAATTCTCAAATCTGAAATTTGTAAATCTGTTTTCCTACAGAAATTAGATTTGCAACTATGAGACTATTCTCATAAACTTAAACCAGACAATTTTCAGATTTGTTTCATGCATAAATTTACAACCATGAGAACCTTCTCATAACCTTTGGATTCTGCACATGGTAGATCTCGGTCTTTACTATGGACTTACCCTCATTGCCATACGTAAGACCTTTCTACCTAAAAACTGAAACTTCAATCAGCCAAACACGTTGTGAGTATCTATGCACATAATCATTCGTTTCCATAACAATCACTGAAGTGATCTCAGAATTATAATACTCAATAATTCAAACACCTTTAGTTGAAATGCAATGAAATATATACATTTCTATATATGCATCATTATCACAATAAAATTGCATGACATAGTCACACTATCCATGCAATTTAAATAACTGTAAATACTCATTACTTCATATTCCATGCGGCTCTATCCTTCCAACAGAGTGCTCTGGTAGCCCATCACATGTCTACCTTCTTCATGCAGTCCTTCTCCTGCATTCATAGCAGCTTATGGAATGGTCTCAGGATTAGCAATAGTCCACCATTTCGTCTATTATCTAACTGTATTGAAACATATATATGTTACACCCATGCATTCACACAATGCTTTTCAACATGTGTACCTACACATGCATGCATATTTACAACATTTACCGAATATTTCAATGCACATGTCTTCAATGCCATCTTGCATTATTTCATGAATACCATGCATTCAAACATACTATGGCCTAACCATGATTACTACGTACAGCATGCACTACCATGATAGGTCCATAAGTCCTCAGTTGCTTTGGTCGTTAAACTCACAACCAATATTCACAAATGGCGTGATATGAATTTATATGAATGCATTGAGGTTTCTATAAACTATAGGGTGTAAGGCTCCCTGCCTTCATTTACCCACACTTGACCATACTTGGTAGGTTAGCATTCACATTTAGGCACTCAATACCACATGCAAACAAAATCATCATAGCTTAATTGTAGTTGAAGGGATCTTACCAAATCCTACTTCAACATTCATGCAACTAAGCATAAATAACCATTACCTGCATGGCTGTCATTAACATCACTTGATGTTACCTGATCAGTTGGCCTCTTACCAAGGCTACTCCGTCCTTTTTCCAACATCATGATCACAGATTTGTTGCACCATCCTCTCTTCATAAGGTTGTATGCAACAATCATCATCCACATCCTTAGCCATGCTTCGGTTGTCTTTGGTCCTACAACCAATCTGAACATGACTAATTATTAGCAACCACAATAATTATCTTAAGTGGCTCATTGCATATGTAAAACCTCACTATTTTACTAATATGCAATATCATATACACGCAAAAAAAAAAAATTCACATGCACTGTGCAATATGCCATCTAGTACATACTCCTTCATCTATCTATCCTTTTGCATTTCCAGCATCCCTATGCCATAATTTTCAGTATAGACAACTCAGGAAATATAAATATAATAGCAATGGAGGAGTTAAGTAATTCTCCCTTTATCAACATTGCCTTGCTGCTCCCATTGCTCTTCTGCAAGGAATTTTACAACCAACTACTCTTAATGCAATTCCTGCTTCTCATTCCCAAGCATAGAGAATGCATTTCATACTTTCAACGACTGTCTCTAGGGGACGACGGGGGTCAATCTAGCGCATAAGTTCCAAGGCAATTTTTCCATTTTCGGCACCGAAAAATCTCCCTGAAAATGGCTGAAATTCCTTGTTTCGGAGCAACTTGTGGAGTTCTTCCACAATTTCGGAAGAGATTCGAAAATTCCTTCCGCAGTTTCCGAAGAGATTCAGAAATTCCTTCCACAATTTCAGAAGAGACACGGAAATTCCTTCCGAAATTTCGGAAGAGATTCAAGAATTCCTTCCACAAATTCGGAAATTCCTTCCGCAATTTCGGAAGAGATTCAGGAATTCCTTCTGCAAATTCAGAAATTCCTTCTGCAATTTCGGAAGAGATTCAGGAATTCCTTCCACAATTTCGGAAGAGATTCGGGAATTCCTTCAACAAATTCTGAAATTCCTTCCTCAATTTCAGAAGATATTCGGGAAGTCATTCCACCAATTCGGAAATTCCTTCCGCAATTTCGGAAGAGATTTGGGAATTCCTTCCGCAAATTCAGAAATTCCTTCCACAATTTCGGAAGAGATTCGGGAATTCCTTCCGCAAATTCAGAAATTCCTTCGGGAATTTCGGAAGAGATTCGGGAATTCCTTCTGCAAATTCGGAAATTCCTTCCGCAATTTCGGAAGAGATTCGGGAATTCCTTCGGCAAATTCAGAAATTCCTTCCGCAATTTCGGAAGAGTTCGGGAATTCCTTCCACAAATTCAGAAATTCCTTCTGCAATTTTGGAAGAGATTCATAGACACAGAAAAATTTTGAAAATTTGAAAATGTTGAAATTTTTTTTTAACTATCAGTGTTGAGCAGGAAGCATACTTACCTCTGCAACTATGATAGGTAGCCCATAAAGGCCCAATGCTGCAACGAACAGCTTTGATAACAAATGTAATGTACGCACCTGCTGACCCAATGCAAGGAAGGGAACATGGCACTCAAATATGGGCATTTCATAAAACTCAACCCACTAATTAGAATCATAAGAATTTAAACATTGGTGTGCAGATACAAATTAGGCAATATGCATAGTGGAATTTAAAACTAATCCACACACAATTCATGCCCATCCAGTAGATCAAAACAGTCATCAAATTGATGCATTGCAGAAGTAAATACATAAACAGAAAACACTTATCTTCATTGTGTAATTGTCCCAAGCATCTAGCTATGTCGCTGCAATGTTCCACCCAGCCATAGGCTCTTCGACAGCTTATACTGAGTCCGTCGGAAGGCCACCCCTGAGCTGGGCATGATTCTCACAAGGAAATGGGACATTCACTCTCTCACAACCAATTAATCATTCCATCTGAGCCAAGCCAGTCCATAGTCGAGTTTATCAGGCTATAATTGAGCCATGGATGCTTATTCTCAAGCTCAAGCCAAAACAATGAATACCCATACCCATACCCCAACATATTCATTTCTCACACAACAAGCACAAACATTGGGCATAGATACACATTTCCAGCAATGGAATTCACAAACAAGGTGGCCATAGATTTTCCCCAAATCGTGGCTCACCCAAAACGAGCTGTGGGAAGAAAAATGCATCCATAGGGAGGAAAAATGTTTTCTCCCCAACTCTCTCAGAATTTAACAACAAAAACGATCTCTATGGAATCCCCATTCCATTCCCCTTCTTCCCCACTGGTATACAACACAAAAACGCCCTTCTCTACTGGGAGAATGAAGGAAAAACACAGCAAACATGCCTGGAAAATTCCCAGGTAGCACTAAACTCATGAGGGAGAAGGAATGATTATGGATAATGGCTTGGGGGAGAAATTCATGGCTCTTTTCTTGCCCAAGAAGCAAAACGCGAATTCCCATGCAGGGTGGTTTGCCCATACCCGAATTTGGAAAGCCATACCTCCCATTCCCCAAGGCATTAACTACCTCAACCAACTCTTGGGAGAAATCAATGATTGGGTACAAAAGTCAACATGGGTAGTTGAGGGTTTGATGGGTTCTCTCATTGACACTTGGCTTGACTTGAGTGGCTCAATGGTTTGAATGTTTTTCCTCCCAATTCCTTGTGAAATCATGCCCCCATCTCTTTGTTGCATTGCATAGCTAGTTGTGGGTATTTTTATTAAAATGCATATTACATGATGTTGAAGTTCCAATGTGCCTGGCTAGCACGCAAACCATATGCATCAATAAATCGATGGCAGGGCCTTGGCTTTGGGCTCCTCACCACGATTTCATAACAATATTACATCATTTAAAATGTTAAAGTGATAGGGTCTAGATGGGGATGTGACATTGCCCTCCCCTTGGAATAACACCGTCATCGGTGTTCCAACACTTAGGAATAAATACCCACTTTACATATGCCTCAAAATTCACAACTGGGGGCAGGTTTGTCCTGCGTTTCATCTCTTTACTTTGAACTTTCAGGATCAAACCTCTAGCTTCCACAAGCTTCTCCTGCTAGCTTTGGTCTTCCAGCTCTACAGGTGGGCATTGCTCCAGAGCAATCCCTTTCCTTTATTCACCTTCTAGCTGATCTACAAGTCTAGAATTTCATGGATGCCATATTTCTTGTTTTCTCGGCAACTATTTGAGGAATATTTTCAGCCAGAACAAATAGCTTTTGGTATGCTTCCAGGATCAAAGTGTACAACTGGCTCTCACTTTTCTCACTGGCAATCACTTGGCTAGTAACAGCTGCAACAATGGCTTTGCCTGTCTCTCCTGTGAGACTCCTCATGGCAATTCCTGTTAGGACAAGCATAACAAAATAATAAAATTAGTCAATTATTTTCCTAATTGACTTGGAACGTCCATGCTTTACTCATGAGACTTCCACACATTTCATGCTTTCCCACATACACATGAACTCATTCATGTTCATCCTTTCAAAAGAAAATAACTATTTCAGCATTCACAATTCATTTCAAGCAATTAAACACAATTGGTTTTCATTTATGACATGCACTCAACAGTCTTTTGTTTCTGGGATGCATCAGTCACAAGGAAAGAGAAGAGTAAGAGTTTCCCCCTCTTAGTCTTGTTCCAATTCAGAGCCATGCCATCACTTGTGGTTCTATGCTCCTTAGCCTCTTTCACTTCAATGTGAATGCTCGGCATGCCATTTCTTGGCTATGACACTTTAGTGTCTAAGGTCTATCTAATGCCTTTCAACTAGGGAACCCTTCCCTATTGTTGCTTACAGAACCTTTGGCTGCTAGGACCCACACAGTTCCACTAGCACCATTTTTCATTACCGCTCATACTGAGCTCTCTTTAGGATGGTCACATGTCCATATGCATCCTCCAAATGCTTTCATAGTCCTTGCTTCTAGCAATACCTACACTCAAACATTGAATTCATTCACATGTTTAGTGTATTTTCATAGGATTTATCTCTAGACAATAGTTTGAGAAAATCATGATCAAATCATATACACACGTATATTCATAAGCAAAAAGTTGCAAGATAACCAAATACTTATCTATATCGGATGTCTTCACTTTACTCCACATGATCCTTCTTCGCCTTCTAAGCATTAGATTTCTCGTGGATACAACAATGAATGTTGGGCCACCACACAGGCTACTCCACAACCATTCGAATAGGAAATGCCAGGCCAGTACGCTGACTAGTTTTATCAATTGTTTAAGGTAACGTTTGGCCAGCACGTTGGCTGCTCCACAACATCAAGTGGTTAATGTTCCCACCAACTATTCTCTGAATTTACCAAGAATTTTATAGCTCCAACTAGTTACTCTCTGGCTCTACCAAGCATTTATAGCTCCCACCAATTACTCTCTGGCTTTACCAAGCATTTATAGCTCTTTCAGGGTCTTTGCTTCCTGTAATGGCCAAGGTTTCCAACAAAGAAACAATAGTGTATTAGCTTGGTTGTCATAAGGCTTATACCTGAAGTCTTCTTTATTCCAAATAAGAAATAAATGAAAATGAATACTTATGTGTATTGTGCATTTTTCTCGCTACTCCACAGGTTTTCTTCTCTGCTTTACAAGCCTTAGATCACCTGTGGGGTGGATGCTTGGCCAGCACACATGCTGCTCCACAACATCATCTGAATAGGTAAGGCCAAGCCAGTGCGCCGACTGGGTTTATCAAGCATTTCAAAAATCAGTATGCTAAGCCAGTACACTGACTAGGTTTATCAAGCATTTCAAAAATCAGTATGCTAAGCCAGTACGCCGACTGGGTTTATCAAGCATTTCAAAAATCAGTATGCTAAGCCAGTGCGCTGAATGTGTTTATCAAGCATTTCAAAAATCAGTATGTTAATCCAGTATGCCGACTGAGTTTATCAAGCATTTATAATAACCATTTCCAAGCCAGTTCTCTGACTGGGTTTGTCAAGAAATAACACCCTTCACCAATACCTCCATAACATGCAAATAACCAATGCCAAGCCAGTGCACCGACTGGGTTTATCAGGCATACAACAACCATTGCCAAGCCATTACATCGACTGAGTTTATCAGGCAATATGAACAACATAATATGATTACGTGGCTTCTTCTCTTATTCAAACCAGTGGTAGCCTCCGGGAACTCCATAGGTGACTCACTTGACTGCAGGCTAGCATGGCCCCACAATACCCACTCACACTACACAAGGATGATACCCCTTTTCTGCAACACAGCTCCTTGGGCCTATCCATCTCTTCTAGTGTCCTTTAGTGTGAGTGTAGAAAGGTTACCACTGCCCATACAGTCCTCTTGAGCACCTTTTCTTCACTTTTCCTTTTACATGCAACACCAAATTGCATCTATGTAAGTTGATAGCACAAGAAGGATAAGCAGACTCATAAGTATTGCTGCTCTAAAATTGTAACCATATTTCATATCATTCACTATCAAGTATTGAAACACCAGGAATGCATCCATTCCCTTAGGGTGTAGTCAATATTGAAACCCTAACATAACCCATCACCCGAAAGGTATGCATCCCTTTCCGATGTGAGCCATGTAGGCCTTAGTCACACTCAAGCAATTTGGAACAATAATGAAATAATAAAACATATTCTGCATATTGAATCTAATAACTAGACATGTATATCCTCAGTTAGGGTTACCGAATACTCGTCCGTTTCACAAATGTATATTTTATTCATTTGCGAAGAATGGGGGCTCCCTTCTCTGAGTCAACAGTCCTTCGGTTTGCCACCCCAATCTTCTCTCATGCCATAACCCACACATGCTTTATTGGCATAATTTACTGTCTCACTCACATGCTTTACCAACATGCATTTCGGCTGAGACATTATCAACATTTACAATGGCGTTTCACCCGAAACCCGTTTCCAAAGCATGGGATCCTTCCCATCTAGTTTGGCTTCTGCAGGCCATCACACATGGTCTTCCCCATATTGTTTGGCTCTTGCAAGTGGTATCACTCTGCCCATTACGGTTTCACCCTTGTTACCATACATGAACATCCACCTATAACATGTCCTCCTGACACAATTCTATATAAGCCAAACAGTCATTAGCAATTATAAGCAAATTCTCAAATCTGAAATTTGTAAATCTGTTTTCCTACAGAAATTAGATTTGCAATTATGAGACTATTCTCATAAACTTAAACCAGACAATTTTCAGATTTGTTTCATGCATAAATTTACAACCATAAGAACCTTCTCATAACCTTTGGCTTTTGCACATGGTAGATCTCTGTCTTTACTATGGACTTATCCTCATTGCCATACGTAAGACCTTTCTACCTGAAAACTGAAACTTCAATCAGCCAAACACGTTGTGAGTATCTATGCATATAATCATTCATTGCCATGAAAGTCACTGAAGTGATCTCAGAATTATAATACTCAATAATTCAAACACCTTCAGTCGAAATGCAATGAAATATATACATTTCTATATATGCATCATTATCACAATAAAATTGCATGACATAGCCACATTATCCATGCAATTTAAATAACTGTAAATACTCATTACTTCATATTCCATGTAGCTCTATCCTTCCAACAGAGTGCTCTGGTAGCCCATCACATGTCTGCCTTCTTCATGCAGTCCTTCTCCTGCATTTATAGCAGCTTATGAAATGGTCTCAGGATTAGCAATAGTCCACCCTTTCGTCTATTATCTAACTGTATTGAAACATATATATGTTACATCCATGCATTCACACAATGCTTTTCAACATGTGTACCTACACATGTATGCATATTTACAACATTTACCGAATATTTCAATGCACATGTCTTCAATGCCATCTTGCATGATTTCATGAATACCATGCATTCAAACATACTATGGCCTAACCATGATTACTATGTACAGCATGCACTACCATGACAGGTCCATAAGTCCTCAGTTGCTTTGGTTGTTAAACTCACAACCAATATTCACAAATGGCATGATATGAATTCATATGAATGCATTGAGGTTTCTAGAAACTATAGGGTGTAAGGCTCCCTGCCTTCATTTACCCACACCTGACCATACTTGGTAGGTTAACATTCACATTTAGGCACTCAATACCACATCCAAACCAACTCATCATAGTTTAACTGTAGTTGAAGGGATCTTACCAAATCCTCCTTCAACATTCATGCAACTAAGCATAAATAACCATTACCTGCATGGCTGTCATTAACATCACTTGATGTTACCTGATCAGTTGGCCTCTTACCAAAGCTACTCCGTCCTTTTTCCAACATCATGATCACGGATTTGTTGCACCATCCTCTCTTCATAAGGTTGTATGCAACAATCATCATCCACATCCTTAGCCATGCTTCGGTTGTCTTTGGTCCTACAACCAATCTGAACATGACTAATTATTAGCAACCACAATAATTATCTTAAGTGGCTCATTGCATATGGAAAACCTCACTGTTTTACTAATATGCAATATCATATACACGCAAAAAAAAACATTTTCACATGCACTGTGCAATATGCCATCTAGTACATACTCCCTTCATCTATCTATCCTTTTGCATTTCCAGCATCCCTATGCCATAATTTTCAGTATAGACAACTCAGGAAATATAAATATAATAGCAATGGAGGAGTTAAGGAATTCTCCCTTTATCAACACTGCCTTGCTGCGCCCATTGCTCTTCTGCAAGGCATATTACAGCCAACTACTCTTAATGCAATTCCTATTTTTCATTCCCAAGCATAGAGAATGCATTTCACACTTTCAACGACTGTCTCCGGGGGACGACGGGGGTCAATCTAGCACATAAGTTCCAAGGCAATTTTTCCATTTTCGGCACCGGAAAATCTCCTTGAAAATGGCTGAAATTCCTTGTTTCGGAGCAACTTGTGGAGTTCTTCCGCAATTTGGGAAGAGATTCGAAAATTCCTTCTGTAGTTTCGGAAGATATTCGAAAATTCCTTCCTCAAATTCAGAAATTCCTTCCGCAATTTTGGAAGAGATTCGAAAATTCCTTCTGTAGTTTCCGAAGATATTCGAAAATTCCTTCTGTAGTTTCGGAAGATATTCGAAAATTCCTTCCTCAAATTTAGAAATTCCTTCCGCAATTTCGGAAGAGATTCGGGAATTCCTTCCGCAAATTCAGAAATTCCTTCTGCAATTTCGGAAGAGATTCCGGAATTCCTTCCGCAAATTCGGAAATTCCTTCCACAATTTCGGAAGAGAATCGAGAATTCCTTCCGCAAATTCGGGAATTCCTTCCGCAATTTCGGAAGAGATTCGGGAATTCCTTCCGCAAATTCGGAAATTCCTTCCCCAATTTAGGAAGAGATTAGGGAATTCCTTCTGCAAATTCGGAATCTTCCGCAAATTCGGAAATTCCTTCCGCAATTTCGGAAGAGATTTGGGAATTTCTTCCGCAATTTTGGAAGAGATTCGGGAATTCCTTTCGCCAATTCGGAAATTCCTTCCGCAATTTTGGAAGAGATTCAGGAATTCCTTCCGCAGATTCAGAAATTCCTTCCACAATTTCGGAAGATATTCGGGAATTCCTTCCGCAGATTCGGAAATTCCTTCCACAATTTCGGAAAAGATTCGGGAATTCCTTCCGCAGATTCGGAAATTCCTTCCCCAGATTCGGAAATTCCTTCCGCAATTTCGGAAGGGATTCGGGAATTCGTTCCGCAGATTCGGAAATTCCTTCCGCAATTTCGGAAGGGATTCGAGAATTCCTTTCGCAGGTTCGGAAATTCCTTCCGCAATTTCGGAAGGGATTCAGGAATTCCTTCCGCAAATTCGGAAATTCCTTCCGCAATTTCGGAAGAG
Source organism: Larix kaempferi (assembly GCA_027924585.1). NCBI lineage: Eukaryota > Viridiplantae > Streptophyta > Pinopsida > Pinales > Pinaceae > Larix > Larix kaempferi. The sequence goes on along the minus strand of BSBM01000697.1, from coordinate 1,914,360 downwards.
ATTCATAGACACAGAAAAATTTTGAAAATTTGAAAATTTTGAAATTTTTCTTAACTATCAGTGCTGAGTAGGAAGCATACTTACCTCTGCAACTATGATAGGTAGCCCATAAAGGCCCAATGCTACAACCAACAGCTCTGATACCAAATGTAATGTACCCACCTGCTGACGCAATGTAAGGAAGGGAACATGGCACTCAAATATGGGCATTTCATAAAGCTCAGCCCACTAATTAGAATCATAAGAATTTAAACATTGGTGTGTAGATACAAATTAGGCAATATACACAACGAAATTTAAAACTAATCCACACACACAATTCAAGCCCATCCAGCATATCAAAACAGTCATCAAATTGATGCATTGCAGAAGTAAATATATAGACAGAAAACACTTATCTTCATTGTGCAATTGTCCCAAGCAACTATCTATGTCGTTGCAACGTTCCACCCATCCATAGGCTCTTCGATAGCTTATACTGAGTCCGTCCGAAGGCCACCCCCGAGCTAGGCATGATTCTCATAAGGAAAGGGGACATTCACTCTCTCACAACCAATTAATCATTCCATCTGAGCCAAGCCAATCCATAGCTGGGTTTATCACGCTACAATTGAGCCATGGATGCTTATTCTCAAGCTCAAGCGAAAACAATGAATACCCATATCCATACCCCAACATATTCATTTCTCACACAGCAAGCACAAACATTGGGCATAGATACACATTTCCAGCAATGGAATTCACAAACAAGGTGGCCAGAGATTTTCCCCAAATCGTGGCAACATCATTTAAAATGTTAAAGTGATAGGGTCTAGATGGGGACGTGACAACAAATTTGGCCTTGCCTTGAGATGAGGCCAAATAAGAACTTCAAAAATTTCATTGGTGGACATAAATCTCCTACATAAAAACTAAAAACTAAAAACTCTGGAAACTTTGCTTAAATTGTTATATACATGTTTTGCTTTACATACACATGAGGCCAAATAAGAACTTCAAAAATTTCATCGGTGGACATAAAGTTCCTACATAAAAACTAAAAACTACGGAAACTTTGCTTAAATTGTTATATACATGTTTTTGTTTACATAGACAAATAATGAAAATGCAACCAAGTGATTTTTAGAGTCCTTGCTCTTCTTCACAAGGACTAAATAAGTATTTACATATTGTTATATGCATGCTTTGGTTTACATGCACAACTAATGAAAATGCAACAAAGTGATTTTAGAGTCCTTGCTCTTCTTCCCAAGGACTAAATAAAGTATTTACATATTGTTATATACATGTTTTGGTTTACTTGCACAAATAATGAAAATGAAACAAAGTGATTTTTAGAGTCCTCGCTCTTCTTCACAAGGACTAAATAAAGTATTTAGCATTGAATATGTAGGATCAACATTGTCCTCTTATAGAAGGTCAGCATCAATTAACTAAACTCCAAACATTTAATTCCACTGCAATCTATCCCTATAGGAAAAATGATTTTATTGTCAACTAGGAGCATGAACCATCCAATACATTACCAAATTGGAGCCTAAACCATTCAATTATATTGTATTAGTAGTAGTAAAACCACTTATCACCCATTTAAGCACCTTGCGAGTAACACTTGGTGATTGAAACCGTCTAGCTCAATCAAGCATCTCCCAATCAAAACCTTTTCCAAACTATAACCTAGTGAAAATATTTGCCTTATACAAAGTAAAACTAAATTTTATTCTTATTAATAATTTCACAATGAGAAAAATAAAATCTCATAGGAAAATTGTTCCCACTCCGTGTGGTGTTGGTCAAATGAGACAACCTATCCATCTTCCACTTTCGCTTGATTTAATTATTCATTGCTTTTTTCCACCGAAACTTCTGTTCATTGATTGTTGATTGTAGATTTTTTTTGTCCATTGAAACATCTGTCGGTCGCTGGTCATAAGTAATCAATCAGAATTATTGGGAATATTGTTCATTGCTTTTTTTCCATCGAAACTTTTGTTGGTCAAGATGATTTAATTATTCATTGCTTTTTTTCCATCGAAACTTTTGATTTAATTGTTCATTGCTTTTTTCCATTGATTTAATTATTGGGATTATTGTTGGAAATTTGTTATAATGATTGATCCAAGACTGGCTAAGCAGTGACTACGAAAGGACAAAGAATATTAGTTGTGAGAAAGCTACTGGGAGAAGATTCAATCTGACACATGTAGAGAATTTAACGTTCTTATCCGCTTAACGTGCTCTTCAATTCAATGGGTTGTGGTTGTAACTTGTGGGGTAAGCAATTTAATCATGACTTGACTACGAAAGGACAAAGAAGAGTCGTTGCTATGGGAGAAGCATCAATTGAAGGTCTGACATCAAAGACCTATTCAATGGGTTGGGTTTGTGGGGTAACAAAGAACACAGACATGTGTAACCATGAACCGGTGCAGTAATAAGCAATTTAATCATGACTTGCTACCGCGGGTGACTACGATACAAAAGAAGAGTCGTCTCTACTGGGAGAAGCATCAATCAGAATTATTGGGAATATTGTGGGAAATTTGTTATAATGATTGATCCGGGACTTGCTAAGCAGTGACTACGAAAGGACAAAGAAGATTAGTTGCATGTGAGAAAGCTACTGGGAGAAGATTCAATCTGACACACGCAGAGCATTAACGTTCTGACACGCTTAACGTGCTCTTCTATTCAATGGGTTGTGGTTGTAACATGTGTGGTAAGCAATTTAATCATGACTTGCTACGCGGGTGACTACGAAAGGACAAAGAAGAGTCGTTGCTATGGGAGAAGCATCAATTGAAGGTCTGACATCAAAGACCTATTCAATGGGCTGGGTTTGTGGGGTAACAAAGAACACAGACATGTGTAACCATGAACCGGTGCAGTAATAAGCAATTTAATCATGACTTGCTACCGCGGGTGACTACCATACAAAATAAGCAATTTAATCATGACTTGCTACCGCGGGTGACTACCATACAAAAGAAGAGTCGGTGACTACGATACAAAAGAAGAGTCGTTTCTACTGGGAGAAGCATCAATTGCTGAGGGTTCAATCTGACATCAATGACCTATTCAATGGGTTGGGTTTGTGGGGTAACAAAGAACACGGACATGTGCATTTGCTTTGTCTTCCTCAGCGATAATAGATATGACTATGACTGAACCAGCCTTCACCATCCAGTGTAATGGTGTTTTTAATGGGAGACAATTGTAAATCTTACCCTAATTTTACCTTACCAACTAAGAACGAAAGAGTATATGTAAATCTTTTAAAAGAAGGGTAATATCTATTCGTTGAATACATTAGTTGGGAAATGATGCATTCCTTGGATAAGTATTCTATTATTATGAATTTGAATAATTTCTACCATATTATTAAATTTTCTTTAAAATTTGAGAGTGGTTTTGAAAATGTTATTGGTGTGAGAATTTGGCTGGTGAAGAATTGAAATTTTGTTTGATTTGATGCATTTTAAAATACTTGGTTTCTCTAGGACTTTTCAAAAGAAGAATTATGATAGTTGGAAGCATAGTCCATTTGTCCACATGTTGAGTTGAATACAGTTATGTTTTCTTCCAATTACTTGATGGTTCAATTTCATGATACTTCTCTTTACATGCACCATATAATAAATAATAAAAAATGTGAATGTGTTACATTTAATGAGTGGCAATTATTTTCTATAATGGCATTATATGAAGCAATTTAGTTAATTTGGTGTGAAAATTGATATATTATCGAATCACAAATTTAATCAAAATACATAAAATGAACAATCAAACATGGTTTATAGAGTGTTTCTAGAACTTGTGGTTCGTAATTACTTGTGAAATCAATTAAAAAAACTAAATCCGTGGGTGCCACTCACAAGTGAAAACTAAATATGTGGTCAGGTTTGACAATTAGTTCACTCGGTAGAGATACAATAAAGAAAACATTCAACTTCATACAAATTAAACAATATAAAAATTCATAGGGTAAATGTGAATAGATAGTGTCCTTGCTACTTGCATTTGTGTTTAGTTGCAATTCCATTTTTTTAAATGTTCATGTCCATGCTACTTTGATTGTAGTTGTTCTTCGAAAGAAAAATTTGGTGGAAATTTTTCATACACTTTTTTGTGTTTTGAAAATGGTATTCAATGTGAATTTTCTTTTGGTGTCAGCATTGAAAATCCCTTAAAATTTTGACCCTGTGTAATCCTCCATTCATTCATTTATATAGTATCATTTGTTCAGAATATTTTATATAAAATACAACATATTTTCATTAGTCTAGCTATGATCTATGAACAACCATTGTGCACCACCGCTAACTCCTTGAGATTGTGTTGACTCAATTATAGCCACATATCTGCACTCAAGATTTTTGAATTTATCTTTGAGCCCCCTAAACTATGTACATTAATTCCATTGATTCCCACATCCTTGACATGAGATAGGAGAATATATTTAAATCCCAACCTCTCCACCATTTCCTCTAGGAAATTTGTTTGTTAATCCTTCTTGTGATAGACATTTGCTCAAGTATTTTTTGGTGCCTTTCCTCATGCAATGCATGCTTTCATTTAATGATTATATTATGCAAGTTTCATCATTTAACTACTTTGGTTTCTTGTGGTTGCTATTGATTCTTGTATATTTTTCTCTATGGTTTTCTATAGTAGACCAAGTTCTCTTTCTTGATCTTTGAATCTCTAGCGGTTGCACTCATTCCATGAAGTATGCACTAAGAATCCTAGAAAGATATATACCAAGCTTTGTTTAGAATCAGGCAAGTGAAGGGTTGAATTCACCATTGTTCCAATCACCCAAGTGTGAGCCCATGTGATTTCGTCTGCATCTCAAATTCACATTAATAAGCCGTATTGAACCTATATGCAAGTTGTTAGGCCACTTCTCGACAGTTTCACATTTTCATTTCGGCCCATATATCCTGGTTTCTTCCATCTCATTTTGGGGAGTATGCAAACAAATTTAAAATAATAATTTGGTGAATACCACAATTTTGAAATAAATTTTTGTTTATTTATTAAAATTTATTGTTTTTTTTCATATAGTGAGAGTTTAATTTTTTAAGATTGAAAATATTTAGAAGGAAAATATTTTATTTTCATTTATTTTTTATTTATTTTATAAAGGGTTTACTTAATTCAAACTTTTCAATAAAAGTACAACCATTTATATAATATTTCATCGTTGAAGGGTTGGCTAAATATATGCCCTTCAAATGAAAATAATACCAACCCTTCAAATTTGATCACTGACCACTACAATTAAGAAGATAAAGGATGGGAGCTAATGACACGTTCCATTACACGTTCCATTGGCATTCCCATACAAGAATGGATTATGAGAAAGAGAGGCATATAGAAATGAAAAATAGAGTGTGTATGTGGCATGCCTATGGCATCAAGAAGGGAAGGCATATGCATTTTTATTTATTAAAGCATTTGCTTTATCTTCCTTTGTGATAATAGAGATGACTATGATTTGAACCAATGTTCACTATTAAGTTATGAAATTGGTAATGGTGTTTTTAATGGGAGATAATTGTATGGTAATTTTAATGGGGTAGATTGACAAAATGTTTTAATGTTTTTTGTGAAACATGGCCATAAGGGGAAGTTAGTGAAGTTGAAATATCTTGTTATTCATTACTCCACAGTTTTGTAAAAAGTGAAATGAGAGGAAATCTGCGGTAGATTTTTAAAATCAACCGCAGATTTCCTCTCATTTCACTATTTGAAATATCTTTTTAATTCGTAAAGTGTGGAAAATAATAATTATAAAATAGTGCAATTAATGCTATACATGTTGGGAAATATGGTATATATCTTAACTTACACAACATTAATTGCATCTTGTAAGGTGCTTATTGTTTGCAAGTGTTTTGATTTAACGTGATGTTAAAAAATCTGCATGTTTGACATATTATTGTATGACTTATTAAAGGCACACATACCTATTTTTTTTGTAAGTAAGTACCCACGGGGATTTGAATGTGTGACATTCCATTTACAACTTCTCATCTCAATTAATCATTACCAATTTCTCTACCTGGAAAGCATACCTCATTGATTCTTCCAAGTTATAAAGCCTAGTTATAGGTGGGTTGTATTCCCCATGTCAATGGTAAACCCTATTATTTAGGCACGTTAGTTGGAGTGAAATGGTGCATGTAATCATGTGATGTGATTCTCTCTCATAACCAGAGAGATTGTGATATCAAGTTGTGGAATTAACCATTGGGTAGGTACAAGGGTGGTAAGTACCCATATCCTAGGTCGGTGTTGAATCATACAAGATGATTATTCGGTTAAAGGGGAAAGAGTATGTTAATATTAGTGTTTAGATGTTGGAACCAAGTTATGATTAAGGAGGACTTTATCATGTTGATGAATCATGTAGGTGAAAATTTTTACGAGCACACTGGTGGGTATAACAACTAGCAACCTGATCCATATCGCAGTTGGCATTGTTGTTGAATGCTAACATCCACTGCGACAAGTCATCGATGTCGACACAACTTCGACAAGTTCCGACTTCGATAACCTTTGCAAATCCGACAAGTTCAATGACCTCAACGGTATCGCAACGTCAACATATAGCCTCGACTTGCAACTTGCGACTGTCGAACTTCGACAGACTGTCTCTCTGTCTTCCAGTCGATTGTAAGGGTTGAACTTCCGGAACCATTCTAAATTCTCTTGTAACTAAACGTAACGGGAAGGCACCCAAGCGTATAAGTACAATCTATATAATAATGTAAAACTATTGTAATATTATCAAGTCATTATATTTACATCCAATAATAGAGAAACCAGTTCGCATTCCTGCATTTTGTCTATGTGTTTATATAAGTTTTTGTCGTAGTGTATTCCTTCTTTGCTTCTCATTCTTATGCTTCCGCCATAACAAATCCGACTCATTCAGTCAAACCGTTTCCCCCTCGTGCTTCCTGGCCACGAGTGGATCATTGGTAGGAGAGCAGATTCAGAGAACTATTCATTCAGAGCTTCGTCAGAGCGCATCAACTTTGTTCATGCTTAAGTTTTGCGTAGACACTTCCATCGAAGTTACCTGACTTATGCCAGTTCAAACACGCTCACAGACTCAACAATCCAAGCAGACACTACCTCCAAAAATGGAAAAAGAAATAGGTGAAATACATGCAATCGACGAGACACAACAACTCATAGACAAAGCGCTGACTCGACAACGAACCGAGATGTTCACCGAGTTCAATGAAATTCTCACACGATTTTCTTCGACATCAGGAGGATTTTCGATGAGAATTAACTACGACAAAATCATTCCCTTCAAAGTGCAAATGAATTTGGACATACCGAATCTAGAAGGAAATATTAACGCACAATCTGTCGACAATTGGGTACAACAATTGGAATGTCGACAATTGGGTACAACAATTGGAATCCTTTTATTATGTGAATCAACTCTCGGAAGCCAACAAGATTACCATTGCATCCTTAAAGATGTCAACATCTGTGCACTACTGGTGGGAGAATATTTCGACAAAGATGGACCCCATCGACACATGGGATAAATTTTTCGAATACGTCCGAAAGGATTTTTAACCACCCAAGTACCTTGAGCAGCAGTATAAGAAATGGCAGCAGCTAGGGAAATGGAAAGACCAGTCCGTACAGAGTTACACCGACGAGTTTTATCGACTCATGGCTAGACTTGGCGTTCAAGAAGAAGAAAAATTGCTTGTTCTGAAGTACATCAATAGATTATCCCAGTACATTTAGCAGGAGATGGATTTTCTGACTGTCACTGCGCTAACAGATGCATTCCATTATTCCATCAAACTCGAAACCAAGCAGAAGGGAAAAGCGCACTTCGCGACTAAACAAACATCAGGATGACTACCTGATAAGAAGGCACCAGCCGACTTCGACAAGTTGAAACCTTCTCAGCCATCTCCGCCAAATCCAAAGCATGAAAAAAATCCTTTTCACAAAAGGGAATGTAGCAAACAACCCTCTACCGGTAAATGGTGCGACTACCATCACTCATCTTGGCATGATACATCTAAATGCAAATCTCAGAAGACCTTTTTGGAAAAAGTGTCAACCTCCGACGCGTTCAACAAGACTGTGGTAGAATCTGACCCAGAAGAAACGACTCTTTTGACATCGACAACTCCAACAGCCTCAACTATCATCGACGAGGAGGAACGAGAGCGCCTGTTCCATACATAGATATGGGTTCAAAACAATCCATTGCATCTGATTGTGGACAACAAAATCCAGAAGAACTTTGTTTCTGAAGAACTTGAGAAGAAACTAGGTCTTTCTACCACTCTACATCGTCATCCTTACAACATTGGTTGGATGAAGGAAGGACAAGAGCTAAGGATCACTCGACAATGCAATATCGCCTACTTCATAAATCCTTTTGAATATGAAGTACTTTGCGATGTGGCACCTCTCTCTGTAGCCGACGCCCTATTTGGGAAGCCATACCTATGGGTTCGCCATGAAATTTACCAGTCACGACCGCAGAAGGTGATTGTCAGAATTCGCAATCAATGGTACAACATACCAGAATGACGACCTACACCAATGGTTGCAACGATATTTTCTAAACATACAAAGAAGCTCATCAATCATGCTCTGAATTTCGCATTGATAATTTTATTATGATAAAGCCGTAACATTCTAGGAATACTGCAGCAACCAGTCGCGTCACCGACCAGTGCAGCTCCCGACAGAAGCAGCAGATCGACAATATTCTTGATGAGTATCAGAACCTATTCCAAGTTCCAGACGGAGTACCTCCACATTTATAGGTAAAACACTCTATTGAACTTGCTCATGGTTCTTCTTTTCCTAACGCATATGTTTACATAAGATCCATTCTCGAAAATGAAGAGATTTGCAAACAAATCCAAGATTTGATCGACAAAGGTCATATCCGACCTAGCTCCTCCCCTTGTGGAAGTCCAGTCATCCTCGTTCCAAAGAAATATGGAACTTGGTGCATGTGCATCAACTACAGGGCACTCAAAAAAATTTTGGTAAATAATCACTACCCTCTTCCATGGATAGACAAGCTCATCAACTATCTGAAAGGTGCTAAATTCTTTACTACGATCGACCTCAAGTCGGGACATCACTAGATTCCAATCGAGCCCTCGGATGTATGGAAAACTGCTTTCAATACCAAGGAAGGATTGTTTGAATGGTTAGTCATGCCTTTCGGCTTAACCAATGCACCTGCGACCTTCATGCAATACATGGACAACATTATTCGACCTTTCATTGGCAAATGGGTCATTGTCTATCTCGATGATGTATTGATTTTCAGTAGATCATGGGAAGAACATGTCAGACAGCTTCAACAAGTCCTCGACACTCTCCAACAACATAGACAAGTGCTCCTTTGCGATGAACAACATCAACTATTTGGGGTTTGTAATTGACTCTGCAGGCATTCATGTCGATTAGTACAAAGTACAAATTATCAAATATTGGATCATTCCTCAAAGCATTCAAGAGCTAAGAAGTTTTCTTAGTTTGGCGAGTTTCTATCGACAATTCATACTCGACTTCAGTCACATATCTTGGCCCTTGAATCAGTTGACAAAAGGAAGTGGGAAAACTATCTTCAAATGGACATAGACACAACAAGAAGCTTTCGACAAGCTCAAACACAAACTCTGCACTGAACCGGTACTTGTGTTACCTGATTTGCATCAGCCATTCGATATTGAGATGGATGCATCAGACTATGCCTTGGGCGCAGTGATCACTCAGTTTGGTCACCCAGTCGCTTTTCATTCTGAAAATTTTAATGACACTATTAGAATATATTCGACATATGAAAAATAACTATACGCCATTGTGCAAGCTCTTAAGCAATGGAGGCATTACATCCTTGGCAAGGAAATGATCATCCTCACTGACCACAAGCCTCTACAGTTTGCTCCGACCCAGTCTAAATTGTAGACAACTCAACAACTCAAGTGGATTAATTACCTGCAACAATTCCAGTTGGTAATTAAGTATCAGAAAGGTAAATCTAATTCCGCTTCCGATTATCTAATTCAACCACCCATTACTCTCCTTTTTACAATGATGAGTATACAAGGATATGACACCACTACGTGGCCTCAGTTGTATCAGGAAGACATCAAATTTTCACCAGTCTATCGACAACTACAGACTGACAAGTCGTCGACCACTGGCTATTTCCTGAAAGGCACCTTGCTATACAAGCTTGGACAACTTTGAGTACCGACTGGTGAGCATCAACAACAGCTCATTTGGGACGTGCACTACAGCAAGATCGCATGACACTTTGGAGTAGAAAAGACCCTTGCTATTCTCCAGAAGTATTTCTTTTGGCCTACACTTAAAACCGACGTCAACAAGTCCATTCGATCATGCGTGGTTTGTGCCATTGCTAAACCACATAATCGACGAAAGGGATTGTACACACCTTTGTTAGTTCCTAGTCGACCATAGGAATCTATTTCTATGGACTACTTGACGGGATATCCTACTACGAAACATCAGCATGACGCGATCTTACTAGTAGTCGACATATTTTCCAAGATTTCCATTCTCGTTCCATTGAAGAAGACGACAACATCGCAGCAAACTGCTCAACTCTTCTTTGAACATGTCTGGAAACACTTTGGTTTACAGACAACCATTATTTCCTATAGAGATGCGAGATTCGTCAGCATCTTTTGGAAGACTCTTTGGCAGCAGCTAGACACAAGACTCTCATTGTCGACAACTTTCCATCCTCAAACAGACGGACAGATAGAAGTTGTGAATCACTTGGTCATACAACTACTTCACATGTACAACCACAAGCATTGACGAACATGGGATGACAGTATTCCATACATACAACACAGTTACAATCATGCTTAGCACAACTCTACAGGAAAGAGTCCATTTGAGATATGTTATGGATTTCAACCCTCAGCTCCTATCGACTTGATCATCTCTTCGACACAGCCGAATGACATTGACCAAAACTGATGTGAAGTGGACAAAGCATTGATGTTTCGATATCAAATCTGCGACATCCAACGAAAAGCACAAGAAATGTTGCATCAATCAAACGCAAAAGCTAAGGCTCGACATGACAAGCATCATATCCCTCATTCATTCCAAATTGGGGATAAGTTCTGGTTACATCTCAAGAAGGAACGCTTCACTGGCTCATACAAGAAGTTAAAACCTTTGCGATATGGTCCATACAGTATTCTTCATTAGATTGGAGAAAACGCTTTCTAGCTCAACATTCCATCATGCCTTGTAATACATCTGGTATTCAACGTGGATCTACTTTGACCATACCATCCACCACTATTGGAACAGAATGACCTACAAACAACAGAACCCGACGACATCCATCCAGATGTTTAGGATCCTCTTCCTTGCGACACCATTGTGGGATGACGAGTACGTCGTACAAGGACAAACACAATTCCCTTGTTTTAGGTTACCAAATATGGATAGATCCCAGCACAAGGAAACTGGTACTCTGCTACTGAATTGACTGACAAGTTTCCTCACCTTCTCGAGCAAACAATGGGTACCATTTTTTCTTAAGGAAGGAGGTCTGATCCATATCGTAGTTGGCATTGTTGTCGAATTCTAACATCCATTGCGACAAGTCATCGATGTCGACACAACTTCGACAAGTTTCGACTTCGACAACCTTTACAAATCTGACAAGTTCAACGAACTCAACAGTATCGCGGTGTCCACATACATCCTCGACTTGCAACTTGCGATTGTCGAACTTCAACAGACTGTCTCTCTGTCTTCCAGTCGACTATAACGGTTCAAATTCCGAAACTGTTCTAACTTCTCTTGATTGAACATAACGGGAAGGAACTCAAGCGTCTCAGCACATTCTATATAAGCATGTAAAACTATTGTAATATTATCAATTCATGATCTTTACATTACATCGAGTAATAGAGAAACTAGTTCGCATTCCTACATTTTGTTTGTGTGTTTATATAAGTTTCTGTCGTAGTGTATTCTTGCTTCACTTCTCATTCTTATGCTTGGACTCCATAACAAAGCTGACTCATTCAGTCGAACTGTTGTCACCCTCGTGCTTCCTGGCTGTGAGTGGATCACAACCCATGCATCAAAGTAGATGGATTTCTTCTTATATAAACATTGATAATAAGTTTTCTTCAGGTACAAAATAATATCAGCAAAACTTTTAAGGATGAATCCCATGATGAAATAAGCCCTAATGATTGTTCAATGTAAACAAAAATTAAAATTTGTATCTCCATAATCATGACTAATGGTAATCCAAAACCATTTGATACATTGATTGGTTCACGGTCATCCAAAACTTGTAATGTTCCTAGGGAGGATAATATAAGGTATTAGGGAGGTACCCAAGGGGATAATGAATGTAACGTGAATAGGACCTCTTGCTAGTTGGTGGTAATAAATATGTTGATTAGGTGGTTAGAATAAATAATATAATAATAAGGGTTATTTGACATAGAAATACTCATGAGAAAGTATAAATACACACAAGTATGTACCTTATTAGATTTGAAGATAGAATATAAATATTAACATGAGAAAAACATCTAGATGCACACAATAAACCACAATATAATGAACCAATAATGTAGAAAAAACCCTTGAGGTAGGGTAACACCATTAAATATTCCTTATGGAAGGAATCACTCCACAACCCATGCTTGCTACAACTATTACATACAACATCTGACTTATTCAATACCATGATACTCGTGAATATTTATATTTTCTCATGGGTAATCTGATGCAAAATACCCCTTACTATTATATTATTTCTTTTAACCTCCTAGTGGATATAATTATTACCCACTAACTACCAAGTGAGCTTATTCAAATTACATTTGGTATCCCCTTGGGTACCTCCCTATGTACCCTATATTATCCTCCTTAGGTACGTCACCTTAATAGATCCAAAGATCATTATAAACATCAACTTGGAAATAACACATAGATGCACACAATAAACCACAAGATAATGAACACAATAATATAGAGAAAACCCTTAACGTAGAGTAACACCATTACATATGTATTATGGAATGAATCACTATGCAAGCCATGTTTGATGCATATGCCAACTACCCCTTAATATTAGATTATTTTTTATAACCACCTACTTCACATATTTATTACCCACCAACTACCAAGTGAGCCTATTACCATTACATTTATTACCCCCTTAGGTACCTCTCTAGGGACCCCATATTATCCTCCCTAGGTAAATAAAAAATTACTCATCATGGTTAAGAATAATTCAAAACTCATTGTATGTTGTTACGTTTTAGGGTAAACGAAAACCCATGATGATGTATTGGTTAAGGGTAAACCACAAAATCCCTAGATGATTGATTATACATTAAGGGGGAGCAAAAAAATGGAGCATCACACTCAAAGAAAAGGATAACAATGAGGATGATGATACAACACAACCAATGAAGATGCATGAAGACAAAGACAACAAAACCAAGCAATTAAAAGAACACTGAAAACACAAACAACAAGTAATCATTAAGGAGATGTGTTGGAGGATGCAACTCATACTTCTTGTAATGATTGAACATGAGTACAAACAACAAGTATTCGATAAGGGGTATTGAAGGATATAGCACATAATTTTTATAATGATTGAGCCCATGACTCCTTGAACATGTGACCAAGAAATGTGATTTCTAAGAATAGGTAATAAGCACGTGGAGTGTTTATAAGAAGATACAGTTGAGATGTCTTGTGCCCCAATGAGGTGTTTAGTTGTTGTAGATGATAAGGTTCAAATTCCTTAGGCTCCAATGAGGTGGTCAGTTGTTGTATATGATTATGCAATCTTCAATGTCCCTATAAGTATCTAGAACCTATAAATATGTATTGTGTATGCACAATTCAAAATATAATAAATTTTTATTTTGTATCTATGCTTTTTAATTATTTTCTTTGGAAGAGTCTACCAGTTTCCTTGTCCATGAGATTCCACAAGCTTCTATATGTTATACAAGACAAAGATCTTCCTCAAGGATCCAATGCCTTTTTCAATTCAACATATAGATTAAAGCCCCTAGAGACATTCAAAGCCTATAAATATATACAATGTGTAAAAAAGTTAAAATATAATAGAAGTTTATTTTATGTCTCTCTCTACGAATTTCTTTATCTATGAGTTTATATGTATTATATGAGACCAAGATAGTCCTCAATGTCTAGGGGCATTTTTCAATTCAACATATGAACAACATGGAGCAGGTGTTTTCCCATGTCTTAGAATTAATTCTCTTTCTCTCTATGATATTCTTATTATGTAATGAAGGGATTAGATATTTTTTTCAAGAGTCAACATATGAACAACATAAGTATTCTACTAATCTTTAGCATTAATTCTCTTTCTCTCTATGATATTCTTATTATGTAAATGAGGGTTTGGATATTCTTTATGTAAGTTCTCAGTTATATATTTGTAGATAGAGGAAAAATAACATAACTCATAAATACAAAAACCCAATTTCAAGGTTTATAGTGGATGTATATGCCATGCTTGTATTTAAAGTGGTAAGAGTGTTCATGTTCTATGCATATTTAAGTAAGTGATTTTCTTGGATAGATTATCTGGAATAACTTGGAAGAAAAAATCTTACAAGGAATTACCCAATGTTAAAAAGGTTTATGAACAATCCTTTGGTAGTCTCAAATGAAAAAAGAAATCCACCACATTCTATGATTGTGATCCTTGCACATTTGTCAAACGAATGTAATTTTAGAGCTCAAGAAGGCCAAGGAGATGGGTGAATCTCATAGTGAGGAGACAAAGAAGGAATGATCACCTGGATTTGGATTATGATGAAGACTACAAAGACAAAATGGTTTATGGGGCACATGGTGATTCCATGTCGATGTGAATAGAAACAATTCCTTAACCAAATTGACAAGGTTCATTAAATGCAAGTAGAATTGATTGGAAACATAATTGGTTATCCAAAAGTATATTTTGCATAATTTTACACTAAACCTTAAACCATAAGTATATTTAGTATTTAATTGTATTAGTTTAAGTAATATATAAAAGAAACTTATCGGGGTGTAGACACAATCAACCCCATGTCATGCGAATACCAAACCGACAACTAACTCCATGTCATGCGAATACCAAACCGCCCCAATTGTCAATTCCCAAGTGGTTTTCATTTTCATTTAAAAAATTTCATCCAAATTTTTTAAAGATAATAAAGTTGTTTAACAATAATGATTGAAATTTGACTTAAAAATTTTCATAAAAATAATAAAGTTGTTTTTAACTAATAACAATGTTGAAATTTCATAATTGAAAAGAAAAGTAAAGTAATCAATATTATTTTCATGCAAGTTTTCCAATGGTGATAAGGTATAATGATTAAACGACATAGTAAAGAAGACAAGTCAATGAAATCAGTAACATTGTTTCACCATTAAAAAAAATGAAAACAAATGATCATTATTAAAATCCAATCCAATCCAATCCTATTTTCTACCTACCGATTTTGATCTTTTGGTCAAGTCGAGACAATCCATCCTCTGTTCCACTTCCCTGTTCATTTTGTTATTCGCCTGCACATTGCACTTATATTTCCTTTATAACTCTTTTGTTTGCCTGCCAAATTCCATTGTTTTGTTTATCTTCCTCTCCGAGATCTCTTGCCTTGCTCCTCGGAAAGTGGGCTACTCGCTTGTCATAATGTTTCCTAACATGCTTCTCCTCCTTACCTGTATTCTTTCTCCCCTCTCCTCCTCCATCATCCGAGTTAAAGCTGAATATTATCCATCTTATAAACACTGCGCTCCTTACAGTTGTGGCGATTCCCTCATCCGATATCCCTTCGGAGCATGTGGCCTTCTATATGCTTCCTGTGAAGACAATCATACCTATCTATCTGAAGACTGGGGAATCGATTTTCAGTGGAGAGTAATTGGAGATATCACAAATTCCTCTTACTCTACCAGAATCCTTCAAATAACCCCAGGCTTTCTTTCTCTGTACCTATCTTCATATGATTATATCAGTGACCATTCTTCATATTCTTTATATGACTCTTACGATTGGTTGCTGAAAGGTGGATTCTTCAATCTTTCCGATTCAGACATGACCGGGACAATTGTTAACTGTAAACAGCAACCGACGGACTTACTTCTCAACCAACGGACAATTGTTAACTGTAAACAGCACAGAAAGCAAAAACTGTTGTTTCTATTACCCAGAGGCGGGCTTCCAAATTCCAATTTGCGATAACTATCCTGTAATAGTTCCAAAAATTAAAAGCTACAACATTACCGCCGATAAGGGTTTTCAACAACTCCTCCAAAGAGGAAGATGTTACTCTTCTTTCAACTTTCTTTCTGACCTCGGGGAGAATGGTTATGGCACATACTGCATTTGTCCCAATGATGATGTCCACTACAATGACTGCAATGATGGTGAGACTCTCCATTTTGTGTCTCGCTACATCTATCTATGTTACCTATCTCTGTTATCTCAACTTACTCAACTTACTCAACTTTATTTCCAGGGATATTTTTTGCAATATGTGCTATGTTTAGCATAGTAGTGGTTTCTTGCATAATGGTTCGTCGTCAAAGTTGTTGTTGGAATAGGAGTTCCAGTGCGGAGCAGCAGAGCATTAGAGCTTTTATGAACCCTGTTGATTCTAGACCTCCCTCCGTTGAAAATTTCTTGAATTATTATTCTTCACAAGCACCGGCAAGATATTCTTATAATCAGATTATAAATTACACAAACAATTTGTCACACAAGGTTGGCAAAGGAGGTTTTGGAACAGTTTACAAAGGAAAACTTCCCAATGGATCTCTAATAGCTGTGAAGATTTTGGATGAATCGAAACAGAGTGAGCAACAATTCATTGCAGAAGTGGCTACAGTGGGGACGACCTGTCACATTAACCTGGTGCGCCTGTTGGGTTATTGTTCCCAGGGGTCCAAAAGGGCTTTGATTTATGAATACATGGCTAATGGTTCTTTGGACAAGTATATCCATGGAGACCACAAGGACGAGTTGGATTGGAAACAGTTGTATTCAATTGCAGTTGGTACAGCTCGGGGAATTGCATACCTACATGAAGACTGCAGAAATCCCATCTTACATTGTGATATAAAGCCCCACAATATTCTCCTTGATGATAATTTTTTTCCCAAAGTTGCAGATTTTGGTCTGGCGAAAATATCGGGTAGAGAGGAAAGTCACATATCTGTGGCTAAAAGAGGAACACTGGGTTACGCTGCTCCAGAGATGTGGTCAAGGATGTATGGACCTGTCACTGATAGATCTGATGTGTATGGCTATGGTATGCTATTTATGGAGATGGTGGGAGGAAGGAAGAACATTGATCTTGACAATCTAGAAAGTTCATCAAGCAAATTCTTCTATGCAGAGTGGGCTTTTCATCAAGTGGAGAATGGTGAGTTTGGAAATCTAAGAAAAGGAAGCATGTCACAGGAAGATCAAGGCATTGCCAAAAAGTTAAGTTTAGTTGGACTTTGGTGCATTCAGTTCAGTGCGTCTCGTCGTCCCTCGATGAGCAAAGTGGTCCAGATGTTCGAAGGAGAAGTAGACATTACCACTCCTCCATTCCCATTTCCTGTGGACACTCCTATGCAGCCATCTTCTTCTCACCAATCTTCTTCAACTAATGCTTTGGAGATTCAAATGACAAATCCCACCAATAGTCAGACTGAATGACAGTCAAATACCACCAGTAGTGTGGCTGCTAAAACCTCCAGGTAATGTAATATACAACAATGCATAGCATAAAAAATATACCTGCAGACAAAGTCGAGAAGTTAGCAATTGATTCCATTCAGTAGGTGCTACATTTACAAGGTAAAGGTGTTAATTTATTAGCTTCAAACAATTTCAAAAATGTGTGTACAAGAAATAGATGTATTGTTTTATTGTGTCCGAATACTTTAGAGAGCCGAATGCTCCATCACTAACTTTATAAGACCTTAATCAAAACTATTTACTGCACCTGTTCGGCATATTTTATAAATTCCTCTCAACACTTCAATCAAAACTATCTACTGCACTTGCTGGCATATTTTGTAATCTAGTAACTATCTAGTAAGCTTATTTGACCGTATTTGTGTCATGATCTTTTTATGAACGATATCAACTTTTTTTTTAAGATAATGATACATTTACTGACGAAGTTTCATATTTGGGATTTATATATTTGAAAATTGAGTTCCGGCGATTCAAAAATAGTGGGAAAATGTCAATTTAAGCAGGTCTTTGTCATTTTATCTAAACCTGCTCAAGTAGGTCTGCATAAAGTTTGGTTCCCGCATATTTGTTTGCAACTTTATATCAAGATCGAAACAACAATTTTCGTTTAACTTCCTGTAAGGTTAGATCTTTAGTTTGCTGGTTTTTCTATTTTTCTAGATGTTGGTATTCCATCGTGTGGTTTGCTTGTAACATCAAATAACACAAAATCTCTTTGTGTTTAGGTGGAGTTATGAGGGATTTTTTAGATGTTGATATTTCATCATGTGAGTTGTTTGCAATATCAAATAACGAAAACCCCATTCTATTTAGGTGGGTATGAAGCGACTTTTTTTTATATGCCATTTTGGAGGTATATAACACATCGAGAATGGAATCCATTCTTTAGATGAACAATCACGTGAAATTCAAATTTTAAATATGATTACGATTAACTCTGAATGCCCTGTTTTGAAAGCCAGATATTTCCTTTCTCCAAGTTGCCAAGTTTGTTTTACATTTAGACTTAATTTTCTTATTTTTGTTTGCATTTATAAAACTTTCATTTGCAAATTGTTTTCATTATCTTGTATAGGGTGTGAATGGTTTGATTTCAATTATTTGTCGTGACTTTCAGTTACTTGGTTGTATACATTTTATACAGATACATCTTTAGATGAACAATCACGTGAAATTCAAATTTTAAATATGATTACGATTAACTCTGAATGCCCTGTTTTGAAAGCATGGAATTCAGAATGACTCTTATAGCCATTTTCCATGAAAATGTTGTGTTTTTGGTCTTTAACATTTTGGTTGAAGCTTTTAAGGAATATTCTTAAGAAAACTAAGTTGATTTAAATGGCAGAATAAGTATGTTGAATCTTCTATTTTTAAGTTATATTTTAGTTAGCAAAGTCCTATTGCTTTGGATATTTACAACTTCATCAACTTGATAAGGGCCAAAATATGGTAAGCTATATTATTTTCAGATTTTTTTATGGAAATGCTTTGGTCATATGTCCATATCATGGGTTACTATAACTAATGAGATTTGTCACTTATTATTCTTGCATGCAATTACATCTTGTGGAAACAGATTCAACTTAATTCCGTGATCAAATTCATTACTCATGTGCTGACCTGCTGCAAATTTATACATTTTCGTCAAATTGGTCCAAAAGGTTTTAATTTGCACTAATGAGCAATTCTTATTATTCTTTAAACTTTATTATTAACCCTTATTAATAATGTATCATGGTAGTATTATTGTCAGATCAAAGTGGTCAAAGTTGCATATAGTGGTATTCTACACTATATATTTTTATGTTGCATGTTATTACATTAACCTAAATTCGTTTCTCCCGCAGATCTATCCAAAATCTCGACTTAATGATTACATTGATGCATTGATATGGTGAACCCTGCAGAAGATTATTCACAATATATTTGCTCGGTTTGCATTGCTTGAGCGTTTGAGTGTTGGATTTCTATTTTGACAATGGGCATGATCAATCTTGCTGAACCCATAAACCCTGTACTAGTTGGCTTGAAGTCATTGAAACATTTGTACGTAAATTTGAGAAGTTTGGCTACTTAAATTTCATTAGAAAATTTAAGCAACATAACCAGATGTTCAGTTCCATTTTGATGAGGGTTTTGTTGGGATGGCTACAGATTTATCTCCCTTGGGTGAGAAGTGGTTCAAGCACCCTCGCCTTGCAAGCATCCCATGGAAGAATTTGTTAGTCAAACCCACATCCGCCATCAATAACAAGAAATATATGTCCAGAAGATTGTTTAAAAGGGAATGGCAGAAATTATTTCGAATTATATGCCTGTACATTACCTGTGAAGGCTACTTTAGCCTATTGTTTCGGTATCATATACGATTACTCATGGTATTTTTAGGGTTCAGTTTAAATCTCCCTTATTTCTTACTCGTGACTTTGAAGACTATGTCAGACCATATTTAAAAATCTAGCGTCAATTCTCCATGCAGTATTTACCATTATAGATTAATTCACATGCAGTATTTACCATTATAGATTAATTCACATTTTGACTTTATATTGATACTTATTTGGGGAACAAGAAGATGGTTAGGGTTTGCTCGAGAGGGGTCTTTGGATCTGCAGTGATGGGCTGTGAACTCTGGTAGGCGTGACATCTCCTTGGATAATCTTCGACTTGGAGTCAAGATGGTTCTAATAGAACCATCCCAGTACCAGTCAAGGTTAAAAAAAATGGGAATCATTGTTTTTGATGGTTATTTTTGGAATGTCTGTTTTTACTAGTTTTCTTCAGTTCATCCTGCATTAACTTTTTTTCCAAGTTTACAGTACTCTCCTCTATTTGTGGCTTTTTCTATATTTGGCTCGGGTACTCTCCTCTATTTGTGGCTTTTTCTATATTTGGCTGGGGATTTAGCTCGCGATTGAGTGTGATGTTGACATTGTGGATTTGTTATTTTTCGATGGAGGACAGTTGTTATCATTTATCTTGGGATTCATAGGGTTTTCGTTTTTCTAAATTGGTGGAGTGTGGATGTGACTAGGGTCGGTTCGAGATGGTTCTGGAGGGCACTAGTCCAGACAGGTGTGGGTTTCAACCATCGGCGGCTGGAGGTCATACCTTTTATCAGCCCGGGGGGGAAGGTAGGGGAGGTTTTGGTGCTGTAGATACCGGTGGGGATGGCAATGGGGGTTGTTCATTTGTGACTGGTGGTGTGTTTTTTTTCTGAAACTGGAAAGGCATGGAAGCAACGATTTTCGGGTAATAAAGCCCATAAGAAACGACAAGCTAAGGCGTTAAAGGTTCGTGAAGGTCTTGACAGATTTATTATTCCTGATGAGACGAACCTTGATCGTATTCAAATGCTATCCTCCAGGGCCATCGTGGGTCGTCTTGAATTTACTTCTGGGACTCAAAAAGATCTGGTGGAATGGGTTCGTCGTCAATGGATGCCTATAGTTGGGGATATGCCATGGGTTATGCAGCTGATTAACGGGTGGATTATGTTTGTTTTTTCTAATACAGAGCATGTTGGTCGAATCTTGAAAATATTTTGGTGTTTTAAGGATGTCGCTCTATTTGAAGAAGTGGTATTTGGCATTTGATCCATTGAAGGAAGTTCAGAGCTTTCGTCATCTTTGGCTACTCATTCCAGGGTCGCCAATAGAACTTTGGACAGAGAATATATTGATGGGGATAGCAAATGCAGTGGGGAAATTTGTTAGGCTTGACAATCGGTCATTGTGTGGTTTTGATAGGAGGTCGGCTAAAGTCATGGTTTCATTTGAGATGGCGAAGGGTCTTCTGGAGGAAATTGAGCTCGTCTCGGGGTCAAAAACCTAGAGACAGCGATTGGATTATCTTCATATGCCATTCCATTGTTTCCATTGTCAACGCACTGGCCATATTAGGGCTCAATGTCTGGATGCGGCATCCCTCACACCAGCTTTAAGGAATAAGGGCCCTTCTAACCTTATGGCTCCTCCTTTGTCATTTAAATCTGTTGGGTCTATGGAAGGAGGTGCTATTATTGGTAAGTCATTAGTTTCTCCCATGCCCTCTAATTCTGGTTTTTCTGATGTTGAGATAAATGAAATCTTTGACTCAAATATCTCACTTAAGAAGAGGGTTCCAATAAATATGGAGGTTTTGGATTCTAAGTCTGGGGCTGTTCTGGGGGCTAAAGCTTCGGCTTGCTGGGATTTATTTGGGGTAAATTCTGGGACGGGAGGGGAAAAGCCTGTCTTGATTGGGGATGTTCCTGTTGCCATTTCACCCTCTCATATAGATCCCAGGGACGTTTCTTTGGCTTCAACGGATGATGAGGGGGGATTGTTAAAGTTTGAGTCGGTGAACCTAGGTGTGTCTACCAATTCTGGTTTAGAGACCTCGGGGGTGACTGAAGGTGAAAACCCTGGTGGGGAAAACACATTTTTGCCACTTTCTATTTATTCTAAGAATCCTAGTTCTAACCCCCTAGTGCAATCTGTTCATTCGGAGCGATTCCAGAATGTTACTATTCGGAAAGCCTGTAGAAAAGGGGGTGGTGGCCGGAAAAAGGTTGTTGACTCCTTACAGGGTCATATTACTGTCTTGGATCATATTGATAAGCTGGATGAGGTTTTGGATGAATCTGAACATATGCGGGGTCTTAGAGATATATCCCCGGAGAGGTTGGTGACTCTTAAATATTCGGGGATTGGGGGGGGTTGTCCGAGTTAGGGCCCTCGCTGATCTATTGGCTACTGCTCGGCCTAGTATTTTACTGTTACAGGAAACGATGTGTTTGGATTTGGTTGCTATTACTAAGTTTGTTGGACTACAGGGGGGTGGGAGGTCACTGCCTGTAGCTCAAATGGTATGTCTGGTGGTCTACTTGTGGCTTGGGACCTTAGGGCTTACTCTTTTAAGGTTTTTAAGTCTTGTTGGGGTATCTTGATGGAAGGGTTTTGAAGATCTGATGACTTTCCGCTCTCATTATTGAATTTCTATGATCCATATAAAAATCGGGAAATATTTTGGAATGGTTTACAAGCTACTGGTTTGCTGGAAAGAGATAATATCATTATGGCCGGTGACCTAAATTTCCCTAGGTTATCTCAGGAGATTTGGGGGCCTTCTACTAAAATGGATGCATTGGCCGAATTCTTCTCTGACTATTTGATTAATAATAATTTGGTTGATGTGTGCACAGGTGCTTACCTCCCTACCTGGTCTAACGGCAGAGGGGGACATGATTCCATTCAGAAGCGATTGGATAAGTTTCTTATTAAAAGTACTCTGCTGGGGTCATGTGTTAGGTATCGTTCATGGGTTGGAAGGTCAAAGATTTCCAATCACTGGCCCATATTTCTACAACTAGAGGATTGTATTCAGTGTCAATGTTATCCCTTTAAATTTGACAGTTCTTGGAATGATAATGTTGAATTTGTTAGTTTTGTTTCTTATGTTTGGAAACATATAAATTTGGAGGAGGATTTAAATCCGGTGGATGGTTTGTGTTTTAAACTGAGGAAGCTGAAAGGGGAAGTTTCGAAATGGATTCATGATAGGGAAAAAAGGGATAAGCAGAAAATGTCAATGATTGAGGTGCAGCCGCATGAATTATACTCTAACTCTTTGGAGACACCGTTAGATGACACTAATTACATTCTTCTGAAAAAATTGGAGGAGGAGCGTGAATGTTTGTTTTTTATGGAGGAAAGGGAGTGGCGACTGAAAAGTCGCGCACTGTGGGTGAAAGCTGGGGATAAGAATACTTGATTCTTCCACTCATTTGCTTCAGCTAGGAGAAACTGTAATACCATTTGGAGAATGGTGGATGAAGAGGGTAATATGGTCATAGATGCAAAGGGCTTATAGGGACTGGCTAAGAATTATTTTAGCAAAATATACTCTGATGATTATGGGTGTGATTTATTGTCACAATTGCAGGTTTCTAGATTATATCCTAGATACTTTGATGGTAGGGAAGTTGCTGATCTATGTAAGGAAGTTACTCTACAAGAGGTGGAAGAGATTTTGAAATATTTTGCTAAGGAAAAGAGTCCAGGTCCAGATGGCTGGACGGTGGTGCTCTTTTTGAACTTTTTTGACATAATAGGTGAGGAAATATTACAGATGGTGGAGTATATCCGATTACATGGATACATCTCGACGGCCTTAAATGCTACATTTATCATTCTTATTCCGAAGGTTAATGATCCAAAGGAATTTGGGGAATTCTGACCTATTGCCTTATGTAACCTCATCTATAAGGTTGTTTCAAAGATTATTGCAAGCCGTCTGAAACTTGTTTTTTCTAAATTTATTTCTCAAGAGCAATTTGGCTTTCTTTAGGATCGCCAGATCCATGATGCTGTGGGTATAACTCAGGAACTTCTACATTCCATCAAGTGTAATAAGATAAAGGCCATAATACTAAAAATGGATTTGGAAAAGGCTTATGACCGTGTAAGTTGGGATTTTATTAGACTAGTTATGATCCATATTGGGGTTTTGGCACTTGCTATTAGGTGGATAATGGCATGTGTTAAAACAATGAATTTAGCTATTCTGGTAAATGGTGCCCCTTCATCGTTTTTCAATTGCACAAGGGGGTTGCGTCAAGGATGTTCTTTGTCTCCATTGTTATTTTTATTGGTGATAGACGGACTCAGTTGGCTGATCAAGGGTGTTGTTCAGGAAGGAAATATTAAAGGTCTGAAAATCTCACAAGAATTATCTGTGTCTCATGCTTTATTTGTTGATAATGTATTATTGGCAGGGAATGATTTGGTGGAGGAATGGAGAGTTTATCAGAGGCTTATTGATCTTTTTTGTTCTGCTTCTGGTATGAAAGTTAGTCTTAAAAAATCATGCCTCTATGAGAATTTGGTTACTGTGGAAAGACTGAGACTTTTGAAATTATTGATGCCATATAAAATTTCTTCAATTGGGGATGGTTTCACTTATCTTGGATTTTAGTTGAAGCCAAATGGGTATTTGGTTAAGGACTGGCAGTGGCTCATAAAAAATTTTGAAGCCAGGATTACACATTGGACCTATCGTTTACTTTCTATAGGTGGGAGACTAACTTTGGTGAAGGCAGTTTTAACCGGGACTCCGGTGTATTGGATGTCTCTTCTTCCGATGCCTTGTTCTATTATTAATACTCTGAGAAAAATGATGTTTAATTTTTTATGGTCTGGTGGGATGAAGAAGTCTTATCTATCTATGGTAGGATGGGATCGGATTTCATTACCGATTGATGCTGGATGATGGGGGATTACAGATCTTTCTATTTTTCGTGTTTCTCTCAGGTTGAAGAACTTTTGGAGGGCCTTATTTGGAAACACACTCTGGTCGCAGGTAATACATCAAAAGTATATTAAAATTAATATTTCTCATTGGCTGAGGAAGCCGAAGAAAGTAGTTCGTGGTGTCTCTCCCATCTAGAATGGGTTCATGAAAATTTATTGTTGGTTGGCTGATGGTCTCTGTTGGAAAGT
The DNA here is from genome assembly GCA_027924585.1 of Larix kaempferi. Taxonomy (NCBI): domain Eukaryota; kingdom Viridiplantae; phylum Streptophyta; class Pinopsida; order Pinales; family Pinaceae; genus Larix; species Larix kaempferi. Next base: position 1,889,046 of record BSBM01000697.1, on the reverse strand, counting down.
AGGTAATGGTACAGAGGTGGCGGTAGGTGTTGACCCAATTGTTGGACTGTATGATTATGGGTCTTTATCCCCATAACTGTTACATTTACTGAGGAACAAAGGTCTTTTTACTCTCAATACCATTGTTAAAAATGGTGACCCGGGATATTGGCTAGGAGCTTCTGACATTCAATTGCCACATCAGGTTGCTATGGAATGGGAGCACTATATTAGAGCTCTTTCTGTTGCTGGTATCCGTTGTCTTGAGGGGGGAGATGAGATCCGATGGGCTGGGAATTTGGCTACCGTTGGAATTACTGCGCGTTCTGCATATGATTATATCATCAAGCGTAGGTGTATATTCCCTTCACACTGGTGGTATAAACTGATCTGGAAATGGTATCTTCCGTTGAAGTTGCAGTTTTTTATGTGGTTTGTAATGATGAACAGACTTAAGACGTGGGACAATTTGGCTATTATGGGGTGGGTTGGGCCAAGTCTATTTGCACTCTGTAGATCGGAGTCTGAGTCGGCCTCTCATCTTTTAATGGAATGTGGTTTTACGATCAGGGTTTGGGAGAAGTTCACAAATTATCTGGTTCTTTCACATAAGTGGGACGGGAGTATAGTGGAGGCTGGTATCCATGCTCGGATAAAAAATGGGAATAGTCATATTACATTGCCCATCTTTATTTGCTGGGTTATTTGAAGGGCTAGGAATAATGCTATTTTTGAGACTGACTTCCCAAGTATAGATTCTGTTTACTATGGAGCACTCAGTCTTTATCTTAAATTTCAGAAGGAGGCTAACAAATCTGTTGCGAGGAATATTGGTCGATTTCATCCGACTTTTGATGATCCTTTGCTATTTTTTAATGGGGCAGCAACTTTGGGGAAATGTGGTGTTGGTGGAGTTATCTTCCTTAACTCTGATCATTTTTATACTATTCGTATGCATATTGGTTGTGGAACTAATATGAAAGCTGAGTTATTAGCACTCTGGTGTGTTGTCAGAGTTGCTTTGTGCTTTGGTTTGATTAAGGTTAAAATTTTTGGCGATTCCAGAGTCACTATCAAGTGGGCACGGGGTGAATATGATTTGCAGGTTTTGGATCTGGTCTATTGGTGTAATCGTATTCAACAGGATTTGAGCTCCTTCATGTCTGTCACACTGGAACATATTTATTGTGAGTTCAACTCCCATGCTGATAAGTTATCAAAGATGGCAATTGAGGGTGATGAAGGAATTTTATTCTGGGAAGATATTTGTGAAGATGAGGTTATGGATTCTAGTTCCTTATATTTTCTTCAGTAGATGATTCCAAGGCCTATGTATGACAGTTAATGATCTTTGCTTACCAGCCCTTTTTGTTATTTTGTATTCTGTACTGTTAGAAAGTACCATTCTACATGGTCTTTCTGTGAGATTTTGTATAATCTTTCGATGAACATCTGTAATACTTGATTCTGATTAATAGAATAGCAGTAGTATGCTTTTTTTTGCGGGAAAAAAAGATTAATTCACATTTTGATAGAGCGTAGGCTTCTTCAGGTTGGGGATAATTGGCAAATTTCTTTTTTCCAGAAATGGTTTTCAAGAATCCCCTGTGTATGTATAAACCTATGAATCATGTATCTCAAGAATATCCTCAATAGCATATTGGTAATGATGATCATGACTCTACCCTTTTTGTGAAACCAACATAAGTCTATAATAATTTAATAATTTAACAAAGAAGAATGTTATTGATTTGAGTGTTTCATAAGGTAAGGTAAGTTAAGTCAAAGTGGATCATTCCAACTACCTAAGTTTGACCCACCACCATCGCCATGGAAACATGAGTAACTTGCATTAATCGCGACTAAATCATTCCAGCTACCTAAGTTTGATCCACCACCATTGCCATGGAAAAACATGAGTAACTTGCATTAATACCTAAGTTAAAATTCTATGCTAGTTTAAATTGCATTTGCCAATTCTATGCTAAATTAATCCCTACTAAATCATTACTAAGCTTTATGCATGCATCAAATTTATTATTAAAATCTTTTAAGGTCAAAACGCATTAAAATGGAGGTGCCATATCATGTTATAGTTTTGGTTTTGTTATTCGATGGTTTTGATCCTCTTTTTCAACACCTTAATCATGGTATTTGGTGAAGACGATCTATCTGCCTTACGGTCACATTGAATAGTCAAATTGTTTCCAGTCCGTGTGGTTTTTGGTCAAACAAGATCTAAACAATATGTTTCTTGTAAGTTTCTCAAAAATTAACATGATAAAAGGAAGGACTCAAAACCATGACCTATTATTTAATAAAGTATCTTTCAACTAATTGAGATAAACAAAAGATAATTAAGTCGGTCTTGTAGAGCATCCCGGTCTGCTGGAAGTACTTGGCGATGGTGCCTAGGAAGGTGCCGGAATGCATTCGCCATAGAATGTTTCATATCCTATGGCCAGGTAGCTTATCGCATACTAAATTCCATCTTTCTGCTTGGCACTATATAGCACTCTCGAAGCATTCTGGCTGTTGGGGGTTGAAGAACTTTTTCTAGTTCAAGGAGGCCTTGGGAGCAAAGACTCTGTGGCGGGCGCTCTTTGGTGATAGCCTGTGGAGTAGTATAAGAAATATTTAAAGTCTACTTTGCCTTTATTTGGATTCGGGATACTCCTAAAATTTCCTCAAACTCGTCGGCGATCTGGAGAGGTATTTTCAAGAAGCTTCCTATATTGAAGGAACGACTGAGTTGGAAAATTGGATGGGGTATTTGGGCTTATATTGGTATCGACCCGATTGTGGGTTTGCAAGAGGAATTCCGTCTTTCATCACATTTGGTTAGGGCTCTTCATTCCAGGAATATAGATGTCCTAGCACATGTTTATCTCTCTGGACCGACGGGATCGCTTGATACCGGTTGGTTGCAATCCGAGGATTTAGGTCTTACTGGTATTGAGTCCTGTGAATGGAAAGGGTACGTTCAAAATCTTTGTGTAACTGGTATTCGATTGACAGATGATCTAGATTGTCTTGTTTGGGACTGGGCAGATTCGAATGGAAAAATATCTGCAATGTCTGCTTATGACTTGTTGGTTTATTATCATGCGGTTAGGGATCCTGCTTTGTGGTCATATCTGATCATGGGGGGTTCATTAGTGAGACAATATCGTATCATGTCCATTCATATTGGGGGTTTGAATACTCTTAAAAACCTCAAAAATATATTGCGCTGTATTAAGGGTTCAAGGGGGGTTTTTAATTTGACACAATAATATAAATATTGGGGATTATTTTATTTGAGTGTGCGGAGGAATAAACTCCAAATTGTGAGATGAATTCATACCTCCAAATAATGGGCTCAATTGATACCCACCTAAAACTTAAGGACCCTCCATTTTTATTTAATATTGCTTATGATCCTAAGTTTTGCATAATTCTAATAATAGTGTAACAATCATAATATTTATGGAAGTTTCTTTGGATTATTGGCCTTGAGAAATCCTCATTTAATAGCTTATTTAGGGTTGGTCTGAATTGATGTTATATTGTTTTTCATATTTAAGTTAAGATATGTAGCTAATCGGGAGTTCCGTATTTGAACAATTGTATTGTATTTTTTGTAGGAATTCAACTAAAAGATCTAACTCTTCATTTTTTAGGTCGGGGTTTAGGTGGGTATTGAGATTCAATTAAACCTTGCTGCACGAAAAAAAAGAAAAGTGAGATCAATCTTTCTTGGCTCGCTAGAACCAAGAAAAGTTAGATCAATGTTTCTTGACTAATTATTTCTTTCAACCTTTTGTATTCTTCTTTAATATTTTCACATTTCGAGTTAAGAATAGTTGTTAGATTGAGTTATATTTGGCACATTTATAATTGTGATTTCAATTCTTATATGCAAGGCATCCATATTGATATTGTATTGGAACCGACACGAACATAGGTGAAAATCTAAATCCTTATTTACATACCCTATGCATTATCGTCACCATGAAATGGTATTATATAAGTTTCACCATCTGTGTATCTTTATAACTATTTCATGCTTGAAGCCTAAAAAATGGAGATTTTTCCCTCTCTTGTCAAGATTTAAAAAAAAAACTATATATAACCTAAGAAAATGTAACTAAATTTTGTTAATTCCATTGATTGCAAGAATAAATGTAGAGGAAGTGGAGGCAATTCATTGGATCTTGTGAATGACCCAAATCCAAGCTTGCACATGATCATATGGTTTTTTTGAAAAATAACAGGAATTTTTCTATGTTCATTTGGATTCAAACATCAATGATGTTTTCTTTGATAAGAAGGTAGGGGAGTCCATCCACAAAAGGGTTTCATTTTTTTATTTTTATGGAGTTTAATTTATTAAGCTTATAGAAAACATGAGCTCTCTATGGATATACTTGTATTTACATGATATAAAATTGGTAGATTGACAAGCTGTGGTGTGAAACATCTGCAATTCTCATCTTTTCTAAGCATTGCACTAACTACTGAACTTTCAATCTTTCACATTCTTTGTTATGTTGATCTCTTAACTAGGTTTTCTTTTACGCATTTTTACTTCCACAGTACTATTTTGTTGGGTCTTCCACTATCCTATGCTACTAATTGATCGGTTGCCCCTGCAATCCTAGTGGGATCATTATTAGCATTATACTATTATTTTATTTAGCATATTGTTTTCTTATACTAAGATGTGTTAGGGATATTGTTTGCTACAACTTGATAATATGATATAAAGGGGGTGTTAAAAACAGGTTGATAAAAATGGACACCTACAATATTTGGTGAAACTAGGAGTTTTCTTAATTGGAAAGACATATTGGGATGGGGGTTCAATAATAGAATTTTAGGATGGATTTTCCAATATTTAGTGAAATTAGGGATATTCTTTAATATCATGCGAATGATCGTGCTATGTAACAAGTTCACTAAGTGAACCCCCTCGTGTCTCTGATCTGGAAATGGAAAATCCCTACGAAGATGATCTGTTTTTTATGGTTGTGTATGGAAAATAAAGTTATTGCGTGGGACAATCTTCTGAGATGTGGCTTGGTTGGTCCGGGTATTTGTTGTCTTTGCTCTCGTAAATCTAAATCTGTTTCTCATCTATTCGGATCGTGCTCCTTTTTTTCGAATGCTTGGAATATATGTCAAGAGTTATTACACTTCAAGTTTTGTTGGGGCCGAGGTAATTGTCAGGATTGTGTTCGGTATTGGTGGCTTATAAAGCCTCAATATCTAGAGCTGCCATTTTTCATTTTCTGGGAAGCTTGGAAACAAAGGAATTGCCTTGTGTTCGAGAATAAGAGACCAAATTGTTTTCAGGTGGCCTGTAGAGCGATTGCTCAGTACATGGAACTCAGTAAAAAGAAGGTAAAGATGAAACATAGAAATTTTATTCCTCCTCTTTTTGACACTTCAATCTCTATGGGATATTTTGATGTGGCTCAGAAAGAAGGTCTTTGTGGAGTAGGTATGGTGTTACATATCAAGATGGGGCATACCATTAGGCTTTGGTTGTGTGTTGGTTCTGGTACTAACACAAAGGCGGAATTGTTGGCCTTGTGGGGAATCTTGTGGATTTCCAAGCAACAGGGTATTCAAAGGCTTCAGGTAGCTAGGGATTCTTTGGTTGTTATCAATTGGATTGCGGGAAAATATTCTTCATATTAGTCATTGGATGGATAGAATCTTGGAATTAAAGAAGTCTTTTACTCAACTCTCCTTCTGTCATGTCTACCAAGAGTTTAACATGGAAGCTGATCACTTATCCAAGGTGGCGGTGGGACAGATGGATGGTTCACTGCAGTTTGAAGAGTCTGTGGATGGTGTTTCTATTGATGCTGGAATTCACCTTGTGTTCTAGTCGGTTTCTCCTTTTTTGTTCATTGCTTTAAATTTGATCGATCTTAATTTTTGATTATGTATATTGTATTTTGTTCCCTTTCATGGGAGTCCTATTCCTAGGTGACCCTTCATGGTAGTCTGTATGACTGTAACTGGATGTATTATGATTTCCTAGTATGGGATATTTTATGTTGTTTTTTGGTATGTGATCCAAATGACACTTGATAGAGGTTGAGTATATGATGTAACTTTGATTCCCCAAGAATAACAAGTTATGTTTTTTTCGGCTTGAAAAAAAAGATAAAGTAAGGTTAAGAAGGAGAATTTGTGGTGGCGGTGGCAACAAAAAAAATCATTTTTTCTTGCAAAACACTTTTACACTCTTGTTAGCAAGAAACTCATAATTATGAATGGGATATTTACAAGAACCTTCACCTTGTCAAATTGCATAGTATATAAATAAATGAAGGGATTAAGATTCTAGTTTCTCAATGTGAAAGGCTCTTATCTCAACATATTTGAATCCTTTAATCATTATTATTATATTAAGAAAATGTTATGTTATTATCCTTGGTTGTTCCCATGAAGATGGGCAACACTTTTTGGCAAGCGGAGGGCGTGAGTATCATAAAAAATGAGCTCGATCGAGCTATTGACAAGCTCTCGACCGACCTTTAAAAAGCTTGATAGAGGGATTAACCAAACGCTCGATCGAGATATTTTAAAACACTCCATCGAGAGATAATAAAACCCTTGATTGAGATCGATATATTGATCAAGGGTTTTATTAACCCTTGATCGAGCATTTGTGTCCGATAAAAAAATTAAAACAAAAGGCCATGGGATATTTCCCACCTGTGGAATTTAGAAGCTCGATCAATCTTGAAAGCTCAGTCGAGCTCTTGCAACAGTTATAAAAATTAAACAACAACGAACCATGGCTTATTTCACCATGTCTGTTGCATAGAAGATAGATGACCAAAACTTATTTCACCATATCTGTTGCGTAGAAGCTCGACCAAGGACTAGTAGAGAGGGGTTATGGATGTAATAGCAGAGTAATTGGTGTTTATAGACGCGACTGAAATCGTGGAAAATATGGAGAATGGTAGTTTGGTTCTTAATCCTTGCGTGTTATTAAGAAGCAAGAACCAAAGGACCCTTATCCCCATTTTTCATGATTTCAGTCACATCTATAACACCAATTACTCTACGACCCATATCTACACATATACAATCTAGAGGAAGTGGTAATCATGTTGCCTTTACCTGATTCCTCTTCAAGGTATTTACTAGTACCTAAACGTATCATTCTTCTTCTTAAACTTATGTTTACTTAATTTTTTTATCTTGTAGTTCTATGTTTGATTTTAATTTAATGTAAATTGTATCTTCTTGTTTATATACGTTAACTATTTGATTATAAATGATTTTTGCTTCATTTTAATGTTATATATATATATATATATGGAGAGAGAGAGAGAGAGAGAGAGTATTAAAATTTATTTAATCTAATAAAAAAAACACTTTGGATAATTTATCTAGTTTAGTTGGAAAAATATTGGACATATCCATTCACCTTGTTTTAGAATAGAATTGGAAAATATCAAATTTAATTGATATAAATATAACAAATTTATTAATTGGAAGAGCTAGATCCCATGAATGTTATAAATATAATAAATATAAACAAATTTATTAATTTACAAGGGAACTCAAATAGTTAACTTTAAGAAGAAGGATGGGCACCCCAAATCCCTTCTAATCAAAGTTTTTGAAAGCTCGATCGAGCTAAGAGCTCGACCGAGCTATTAGCTCAATCAAGATTCTTGCTTAACCACACATAAACTCTTGATCAAGAAATTTAAAAAATGTGCTTAAAACCTCGATCAAGGGTTGTTAAAACCTCAATTGAGCTAAAGCTTGATCGAGGGATTTAAAAACAGGCGTTTAGGCCCCCTTTCTGCACATTTAATTTTATTGGTGTCCTTACTAGGCAAACCCTGTCTCGGGATGCATCTTAGGTGGCGGACTTCATATCGATGGATTTATTAATGAATCATCTATCCACTGGCATATAATTTATAGGTTTTTGAGTTCACATGATAATTCCTTTTTATTTTCTTTTCAAATTTCACTTAAAAACCATGGCCACAATTTTGAATCAGTGCAAAGAGAAAACAACAATGTAAAAAGTACAAAACAAAAAAATTTCAAAAAATATATGAACCCATACCAACGTGTCATCTTCAAAAGTGTGTTTTTTGTTTTTCGATTTTTGTAATCAACAATTTTTTTTTACGTCCACACACATGTGTATAAAAAAAATGTGCACCCCAATGCATTATATCTATATCTATATATATCTATATATATATATATATTAAAAAATTATGCATTTATTACTAAATTATTTTGTGTACACACAAGCCACTTGTTAACTTTTCCTGAAATTTACAAGAACAAACATATCATTAAATGCAATTTTGACATATCAAATAATAATATTTTTTTTTAAATATAGGTGGAAAGACAACATAATTTCCTACAATTTGATTTTTTTATTGCATGTCAGAATTCTCAAGGAATATGTCAGTTTTGAGAGCTTCGATTTAATAAATGAGTAAAAAATCAAATTTTCACTGTCGCTTTTAACCTAAAAGTGTTACCCATCTTCATGGATTCACCCCCTAAAAATAGTTTTTTTCTTGGACCATGGTTAGCGTCCTAAAACCGAATCCTAGCATGCCAAACCTTATAATGGTGTCCATATTATACTTGTGGGCTAAGGATTCCATTTACAAGGCTTGTGTGGTGGTTTTGGACCCTATGCATGGCCCATGAGCCATCAAATCATATTTTAGTCTCTAAGGAATTAGTTTTTATCCTTGGACAAAGGATAGTGCCTCAAGAACCATATGGGGTGAAAATCATAACGAATCCCATAAGACCATGTTTAAGTCGTTGAGACCCATCCCTAGTGAAAAAACTCTCTTAATGATGTATGTATCCCACTTGAGAGATAAAGTTCCCCTATAAAGGGTGTCTGTGATGGTTCAAGAGTTCCTTTTGTCTTATGAGTGAGATGAAATCTTCATTGATTTTATCTAGCTCTTCTTTCCCTACTTGACAATGGTCAAGAACCCAAGATCATTCTCTACTATAAAAAATTTCCTATAGGTGCCCATATCCTAATAATAAAGAAAAGATTATTTTTAGAGGGAATATGTGGTGCATTGAGGTCATGTTCATGGATTGAATGCTTAAAATATTTAAATAAGACTCATGCCCCTTTATTTTATCTCCTTACCATGGTGAAGATCCAAAGACCCAAACTTGGTGCACAAAATCTTCTAATGGCACCCATACCCCAATCAAAGGCCAAATATCCCAACTACAGGGCCTTTGTAGTGGTTTGAGGCTTCATTCATGGATCATGAGCCTTAAAAGCTTCATTTAAGTCCTAAAGCCCTTTATTTTCTCCCATGACCATGGTCAAGGTCTCTAGACACATCCATTGTGTCTAAGACTTTCTAACAACTCCCATATCTCATTCTGAATCTAAATATTATGATACATAAATGACTAATTTTTATGATATAACCTTTTTGGTCCTTCATCCACCATGGTCAAGGCCCCGAGACCCATGTTATGTACATAAAATATTTTAATGATGAACGTATACCACCAAGACGCTAATAATACAGGTTTATATGGCATATTTAGGCCTAATTTAGGGACCAATACCACATAAGCTTCCTTTTGGGCCAAAGTTACAAAATCCAAATCGTGTCTGCAAAACCTACTAATGGTATCCATATCCCACTCAAGGACAAAGGTACTTTGTAGAGTGGTTTTGAGTAGGTTTGAAATTCATGTACCATAAGGCCTATAAGATTAAGTTTAGTGACAAAGGACCTTATTTTCCTCCCCCAATGATGGTCAGGGCACTAAGACCATTCCTTACTACACAAATAATCCTAGTAACACCCTTATTTGACTCTTATGCAAAAGATTTGTTTCAAAGGGCCCATGTTGTAGTTCAAGGCCTTTTCTCATGGCCTATTAGCCCAAGAATCTTCGTTTAGGATCTAATTCCCTAGATTTCTCCCCCAATAATGGTTGAGGCCTTGTGAGCCATACCTAATGCAAAAAACATCATAACGATACCCATATCTCACTCGAAGAACAATTATTCCATCTAGAGGACATGTTATGTGGTTTATGGAATTATTTATGGCCCTTGATCCTTAAAAGATTTACTAAGGACCCAAGAGCTTAATTGTCTGCCCTTGACCATGATCAATGTTTTAAGACATCCATCCATAGTGCGCAATACTTTATAAATATGGTACCCATATTCTAGTTAGAGGCCAAAGATCACCTCTAAAGTTTATATGTTGTGGTCACAGGGGGTTCACTATTTTACCTCTAAAGATCACCTCTAAAGTTCCTATGTTATTCCCTATCTTGAAATATTTTTTCTCACTAAGATTTCATATTTTACCTTGCAAGGTTTCTAGAGGTTATAAGATTTTTTTTTTTAAATTGGAAAGGTGGTCACATGGGATAAATAGAGGGTTATGGTGAGCGATTTGACATGTTTAGTGTTAAGTTTATCTTGTAAACCTTTCTTTGAATTCTTGAGATTTACAATTACATAAGGAAAGCCAAGGGGTGAGTTCCGCATCTCCCTTTTGGGTCTTTCCTCACATTATGGGTATTTCCTCCCTATTTATCCACTCAAAGTTGTGGAACCTCAAAGGATGATCATCCTATTCTTTTGGTGCGGTGGGCATGTTTTTTTATGACAAAGTTTAGCGTATCACAATGATAATAGAATTGCAATAAGAGGTATTGTTGTGACTCTCTCGAGAAATCTATTTTCAAGGAAAAGTAATGCTTGGATGTAAAGTGAGATCTTTGTAGAATGATCCAACTATCTAGAAAACCAATAATAATCAATCTACAGGTTATACATCAACTAGTCCATGATTACTCTTTGATGTGTGGCTCCTTGGAAATCATTGAAGTTGTATTCCGATGATGACACAATATACTTATTCCACTAAGGGTATTTACAAGAAAATGACACTCATTTTCAATGGACGAGTTAGCTTCTGGCGGTTAGAATAAGGCATTGCTATTTTTAGTTGTGGATTGTGTTGAAAGGAGATATGGAGTTGTTGAAGCATGGATTTTCCTTATACCTTATTCCTAAGTTTGTGATTCTTATCTCTATGTGTATGTGCCAAATTTTGATGTGGATATTTGCAGAAGGGTTGTTGTGTGTATATAAAGAGTTATATAATCAATGCATAAAGGGTTATGCCTTGGTAATTCGGTGGACATGAAGACATCAAATGATGCGGGATTGATGATGAGAGATTTTGCTTGCTTCTATATGTTCTAGTTACTTGGGAACACTAGTTTATATCTATCAACATGGATTCATCTTAAACCCAGATACCTCTCACTGCTTGACATATCCAGGTTTAAGATGGATTTATATTGGTTTTAATTTTTCATGAGGAATTTTATAATTATTTTTTATTTTTGGTAACTTATTAGATAGCATGATTTTTCTAATTATCACTTTTTATTTTTTGTAAATTATGATCTGACATGAAGTTTCTTAATTACATTTTATTTTTGGGAACATTATCTTAGATAATGTAACATGGCAACATCTCCCCCATATTGGTTTGTAGAGTGCCTTGCATATTCTTGGTGCAATAATGTCTTAATGATCGATGAGATTTGTTTTCAGAGTGTTGCATATGGACAAATTGATGAGAGTTGCTATCTAAGAACCATTTTATTTTGGGTTTTTGAAGATTGTAGTAGTCGGTGTTGTGAAGGTATTGATTGGACAAGTAGCATTGTGGCTAGGACATGTTAAGAAAATAGTTACAAAGGATTCATAGTCCTTTTTTCTTTGTCCATATGCATATGTACATTATTGCGAAATGGTTAGTTGTAGACCATGGGGAGTTGCAGAAAGTGGTTCGGAATCTTTTTAATGTTTACTCATGAACGAATCTTGTTCCCTTGCAATTGTAGAAATTCATTTCATTTTCCTTGTATTTTATCTGTGATGCACCTTAATCATTCATGAAAATATACCATAATGAAATTTAACATGCTTGGAGGAGTTGTGGATCAACCTTGCATGGTAAGATCCCTGTTGTATTTTTCCATTAAGTGGATATTTTTTGTGGTTCCGTCATGAAATTGGTGTAGTACACAATTATATTTTTAGAACACCAAGACTTTATGGCGAGATGGATTCAGTGGGATGATGTAATTAGTTGTGACGGGTGTTGTAGACTAGCTTCATATTGTTTGAAGATTGCAAATATTGATAGATTTATTTTGGTTGGTATGACTATTAATATCATTGACAAGAATTTTAAAAATTAAAAATAAAATAAAATACAACCTACATTTAAATATACTTTAGATATCAAAACAATTTAGTTCATAGGCTAAATTTGGGATCCATTAATTGTAAATTGTTGCATTGGTGTGTCCTTATGCTTCTACTACCCTCCACCACATTCACACCACATAAACATCATGTTTTCAGAATACACACATCTTGGTTCAAGTCGCAGCAAGAAATTTAAGCCGCAGTCAGTGCAGTTCCCCTTCTTGCCTCAAACTCTCAAACAAATGGATAATAGTAGACGAGATTTCAACCCACGTTCACTGTGAAGCTTTCTCTCCAGGTCGAATTCATACATTTAGCATGGAGTCAAATAATTTTCCTCAGAAATCATCTTCTGGCCATCGGCTTCTATGTCTCTAGGTATTTTTCGCAGTAAATATGGTTGAATTTCATGCATTCTAGGGATTTTTAGCATTAAAGATGGTTGAATTTGAGGCACTCTAGGGTTTCTAGGGTTATTGAATAGGAAGAGAGGCATATGAGAAAGAAAAAAGATTAGACATTGTTCCAGATATTTTTGGTTCAAATGGAAATATTGCATGCGGCTTTTGATGTACTTTCCCTGGATACAAAACCTCTTTCTTTTGGATCTGTAAAATTGAGAAATAAATTAAGCTAATTAACTAGTTAGGTTGATTGCCTTGTTAAGTTCTTAATTTCTCCCTTGATTCTCATTATTTTCTATTTATGAGGGGATTTGTTTTTTTTGTTAATACTAGAGATGTTATTGGAACAACGCCTCTTCATATGTTTGCCCAACCTCGGAAGGATGATATATGTCATATGTTGTTGGAAAATGGGGCATATGTCTCAGGAACCACTTCCACATTTGGTTTGGGTTAGATTTCCAAAATTTGATGTGTCAATTCAATAATCCCAATTTTGATATAATTTAGAATTAGAGTGGGTGGGTATGATGTAGATATCAAAATCAATCTAGGTAATTGTTTCATATTTTTTGAGTCAAAATACACATGCTTGTGTGAGAGAGACTCGACCTCCATTAAGGTTTCCATTTGTATTCACATCAGAATATTTGTAATGGGCTTCATATGGGATCATGACTTCTTTGAGATCTTTAAATACAGAGCATTTTCCCTTATGGTAGATCAATGTGTATACATGGGTAGAATCCGGGTCTTGTTTTTTGTGATCTATGATTGCTTTAATTTGATATATTGCTTTGGGAATTTGTTGAATGCCAAAGCATGGAAGCACAACTCTTCATAGAGTATCTGAGGAGGATCGGTAGAAGTATTGTAACTTTTTATTGAGTAAGAAGTCTTTGTATCTTCTTCGGAATGATTTATGTATCCTTTCTTGCTCTTTACAAGAGACTACAATGCCCAGAAAGAAATGTTGAGTTTGAATTGAATGGATGGACAACAGTTATTTATAAAGCTATGGTTCCATCCTCAAGAATATTTTCCATATCAGATTGATTACTTGATAGTTTCAAGCTTTTAGCTGAACCTAGCAAGAGGAAATGTTCTTCGATCCCATATTCAAATAGAGATGTGGTTTATGTAAACAAGGCTGCTTATGCAAACCTATAACAAAACCTGGAATTAGCCGAGCACTCTCGTTCTCCCATCTTGTTTTATCTCCCATGGCAGACAGAGAATGAATGACGCCGAACGTGTTCGCAAAAATATGAGACATATCTCTGTTTACCCCTGACATTGATTGAATGACAGTTCTGACAAGGTGTTGAAACGATCATGTGGACATTTGGTGCCCATATCTATTGGGGCCTTTCATATTAAAAAAATAATCGCAACCTAAAATACTGCCTGGAGCAACATATTTATTAGTGTCGTTTGGAAAAAACCCAAGAAACTGGCATTTCAATTGATGAATCAGAAGTGGTGCTCAAAGCTGAAGCAATAGAATTCCCAATCAATATCCAAGGTATGATAGTTGTCCTCGCCTTTCACAAAATAAAAAAAGGGATGACTACATTCTAGAATCTGAATTGCAGAAAAGATAGAGTCCCATTACTTTTAGTTCCCAGGCAATGATAATAAAACTGTATGTTGTTGGTAAAGAATTCTCTTGTCCAATGCAACATACAACTACTATCAAAAGCAAAAGGCAATTTCCCTGAGTAAATAAGCTAGAACCAACCCCTCTTAGTTTGAATGAACTCTTCAAGATAGAACGAGCTATTGCTTATTCTGAAGCTCATAAAGACAAAATATTTGCTCATATTTCTGATAATACCATTCAACATTTCAGATTATACTTGAAGCCTATCAAGTTCATTATTAGATATAATCTTAAAGTTATTCTACGAATGTTGAAAAATGAGAAGCTACTCATAGATAATAGCTCTCGAATTTTGAAATGGGTTGTGTGGTTAGAAAAAAATTGATTTTGAGGTCCAGTATAAGCCTGGTTATTAAAAATATTGATGTTTCCTTTCAAAACAAATATTTTTCCCGAATAGTTACAATAAGTGTATTTTGATATAATGCCTTAGTCACCTTTTTGCTTTGCATAGAGGCTTCTATCTATGCTAATAGTCGTAGATTGTTATGGCTATCATAGGATTTAATGCTCAACCAACTGATTGCTCTTTTTGAAATTGGATTTATCTTCTTGTTTACAGCTTAGTGGTATTCATTTCCTGGCTTTTGCATTAAACTTTATAGCGATGGTTTCTGATATTGAAAGGCATCATACTTCACAAATTACAAGGTTTGACACTAAATGTATTCATTCTACATACCCATCCCAGATCCATTTTAGGGACAAATTTATTTATGGTATGTTTCCCAATTGATTGTTGTCTATACCTAGAGCTAATACAGCTCCAGGCCATTCCAAGAAGAGAATTTAATGATTCCCATGAAAATTCCTTAACAAAAATTAATTGTAAAATGAAATCAAGTGAGCTTGACAATATAATGTTGGGCACATTTTGAAAGCTTAATGTGTAGTCATCCAATATTACTTGTATGTTCAATCTTTAAAGGTGCTTTAAAGTTAGTATTTGATCATGTATGTGATTTATCTACTAGTTTGAGATGAAAGGGTGCTTGAGTGGTATATATCCATTTCCTTGTGTTTACCAATATATGTTTCCTATTGACTTGCGCAAATAATTTATTTTTCACCGCAACAGTTTTTGTCTCCTATAAAAGTTGGGCCTTCCATTCCACATTTATTTTTCCATTCCATGTACTTGTTTTCACTACAACTAAACGATGCACAAACTTGATCATATTTACTAATATTAAACTATAGTGGTGCACTTAACAGAGTAACTTCTATTTTGAAACTCTTGCCTGTATGTACCATATATGTTTATGGTAGAACTCTTAAGCATATTATTGCTTAGAATATTTTAAAGAGCTTGATAGCCTCCTTTTTCAGATCGTTAAATAACTGCATAGCTTTTTGACATTTGGAAGAGCTGGATGATGATGACCTTATAATCCTCACATTAGTGAATTTCTCTATAAAGGTGTTGAGATAGGATGTTGCGCTATATTATAAAAACTAAGTGGCATTATAACTTTTTCTGGAAATATTTATTTTTCAATTAATTTTTTTTTAACAAAACTGTTGCAAAATAGATAAAATGTCAATTCACAAGTACTTGCCAAGAATTTTTTTATGGTGTACAGACCTTATTTTCCTCTCATGGCTCTAGTAAAGGCCATAAGATCCATCCTTCTACACAAAAACTCTTGATTGTGCCCATATCCCCAAAGACCCATTTTAAAGGGTGTACGTTATGGTTCATGGCCTTGACCATGGTCACTTAACTCAAGAATATTAACCAAATTATGGATCAAAATCCTACCCAGCTAATGATTTGGAGGTGTTGGTGGTGGATTTGATGCGCGCGAATGGTCGTATGGCATTTTTGGATAGTTTGACACCGACGATCTAAGGTAGAATGGAATAGAAATGGGCCTCGACCCAATTTTAATATACACAGTAGAGCGCGCGCTATTAACGCGCACACATTAAAAGCGTGTGTGCACTGCTAATGTGCATGCGCTTCTAAGGCCTACGTGGATGCTTAACTGGTGGTTCAGGTTTACCAAACCGCAACGTGCACACAGTCTTGAGGGCATGTGCGCACTTTGTTTTTTTAGAACTTGCGTGCTCTTATTGCAACACTTTTTGGTATGATCTCCGTGTAAGTAGCATTGGGTAACACATCAAATAAATTAACATAAATATCTTATTACTTTTATGATACAAAATTAACATAAATATCTTATGACTTTTATTACCTTATTTAAGATAAATAAAATATAATTTTTTTGTTTGCTCGAATTTCCCTGACTTACAGGAATGGCGTGTGGTCTGAGAAACCACTACCCACGGGCATATAAGCTATCAAAATCATCGGGGATTGCACTCGACCTAGACGACACCAGCCTCAACTTGACTGGGTTTTTGGGAGTTGCCTCCAAACTAAGTCACCCCTAAGGGGAATTGAACTCAGATCGCATTGCTGACGAGACCCACACCTTAACCGAGTGAGCTAGCGGGAATTGACGATAAATATACTATTTAATTAATATTGTAATATAATATTAATAATAACATTAACTATAATATTATAATATTATGTTATAGTTAAATGCTATTATTTTAAATTAAACATTATTATTTAAATGTTATTATTAAATAACCAAGTATTATATTTTAATAATATATCATTATTTATTTAATTAATTAAATAATAAATAATTATTAATTATTTAATTAATTAATATTATTATTAATTAAATAACAAATTTATTTTTTTTGTTTGATTGTTGTCGGTAGCAATGAACCATTGGTTCATAACCACAACCTAGGGGCATCTAAGCCGTCAAAGTCAAAGTCACCCGTGGATAGGGTTGTTGAAATTTGACCTCCTACCTTGTAAGTTAATAAATTTTTATATGACATTTTAATTTTAACATTGTCTTTGATTTGGCTTATAAATTTTAATTTTACCAATCATAATCATAGTTGATTTTGTTTTTGAAATTTAACATTTATAATAACTATAAAACATTCAATCCTCATATCTTGTCTCATAATACAAAAATATAATTAAAAAAAAACATAATAAACATAATGATTAAACCTAGCACACACATAACAACAAAGAAGGTTTATCCGAAAAACTTTAAATAGGCTTCTTCAAAAGAAATACAATGGGCATTTATCATTGGCCACCAAATACCATGGGCCCTAAAAACCATGACGGAGTCAAGTTTACCTAAATGAAGTGGCTGGACTTTTGGGTGTCTCCTCACAATATTATTAACTAAATAACAATATAATTTATAATTAATTAATTAATAATATTATTAACTAAATAACAATGTTACTAATTAACTTATTTTATAATTATTTTGTTAATTAATTATTATAAAATAATAGTATTGTTTAATTAATAGTTCAACAATATTATTAAGCAAACAATTAAAATATGTATTTCATTAAAATCATTAAACAATAATATTAATTATTTAAATTTAATTAAATAATAAATAATTAAGAAATATTATTATTGACTAAAAAACAATAATAAAAATTGAATTATTTTATAATTATTTTGTGTAAATATTTTTTATAAAATGATAATATTGTTTAATTAACAATATTGTTTAATTAAACAATATTATTAATTAAAAATTAAAAATATCTATTCCATTAAAATCATTAAACAATATTATCATTAAATAATATTATCATATCAATATTTTGGAGATAGGTATATGGCATATAGTTACTAGAAACAACCATATTAATAATATTAATGCTTTAGAATAGTCTGTAAATTGGGCACATACTTTTTCTTACAATATTAAGTATACATTAAATTAATCATATTAATATTATTAATGTAGTTGGTGCTATTTACCATAATTTCTTACAATTTCTTACACTATTAAGTATACATTAAATTAATACTAACATACTTATTTACATTTAAAGTATGGACCTTTATTTAAATATAAATTGATTGGATGTTGAGTTGGATTGCACTTTTATCTCCCCCATAAAAATTTTGGGCCCATGGTATTTACTCCTAGTTAAAGATTTGGAGGGTAAAACTTCTTTGTCATTATGTGTGTGTTTGGTTTAATCGTTATGTTTATTATGTTTTTTTGTTTATTATATTTTTATAAACTTTTTATTTTTGTATTATATGAGGCAAGATATGAAAATTCAATGTTTCATATAGTTATTATAAATTTTATTTCAAAAATAAAAATCACTGGTCAAATTAAGATTTCTTATTAAAAAATTTTGACATGAAGGCCATCAACTCATTGGAAAAACCATTTGTTTCATTAAGTGGTCCATGATGATTAACAACAAAAATATTGTTTTGTAACCAAAGAAAAAAATTATTATTATTGAAGTGGTTGTCCTTATCGTTTGAAAAAAATCATCTAAATTTCCCAAACATGATGACTAAAATCCCATAAAAATTCATCTAAATTTCCCAAACATGATGACTAAAATCCCATACATAATAATTTAATCATTTAACAGAGTAAAATGGATTAATTTAATGACTTAACAAATAATAAGAAAAGGAAAAATGGATTAACGAACAGCAAAATTCCATAGGTGAACAAAGAAAAACAATTTGTTTGTGTTGGATTGATATTTGTTTGTTGTCATTTGAATAATTTTTGTTATCTAATTGGCTATTTTCAATTCTTGCATAGGTATTTCTAGCTCCACTTATGCCAATGGATTGTTTTCTTATGCCATTTCAAAGAGACTTGACTCAAATTCATATGGTTGAAAATAAGCATTAGCTTTAATAAACATAAGTATTAGCTTTAGTTTTTAATTTTTTTTATGGTCAGTGAGAAACTTTAGTAGTGAAGTATACCTTGAGCATTAGCATGCAATAGAAAATGTTAAGAGTATTGCATCAAAATTCACAAATTTATTACACATTTACTATTACTTAATTATATTTTTTCATTCATCTTATATCATGAGTTGTGAATTTTTTGTACACATATTAACTCATTATACATGAGGGAAATTGTTCATCTACATATTTAAAATTAGAGTTTGTTTGCAAAATTGATACTATGCTTCAATGTATCATTTTGTGAAGTGTCAATTTAGAGTGTTTTATGATTTGAATTAGAGTTTGTTTGCAAAATTGATACTGTGCTTTAATGTATCATTTTGTGAAGTGTCAATTCAGAGTGTTTAATTATTTGTAGTTCTAAGTAATTTTGGGTGTACAAGATACTTTTCTATGTTTTTGAATGTATAAGATTGACTTCTTGGGAACTACATTAACTTTAGGTGGAGGACTCAACATTTGTTGTGGTTAAGAAAGGTGAAAAAGGTGAAAAACTAAATCATATCATATTTTTTATGGTGCAAGTTAAGTTTCCTTAAGAAGGCCCATTCTTATGCATGGACTTCCAAAAAGAGATGTAGGCAAGTTTCATATCTTGAAAGAAAACATGTATATTGTTATTCCTTTGTTTCAACCATGTTATGGTACAAAGGTATTTAAAGTGCATAAAGAAGATTATATGTGGATTTAGCATTTTAATGCAATCATTTTGGTATTGCATAAAGAAGATTATATGTGGATTTAGCTTTTTAATGCAATCATTTTGGTATTGCATAAAGAAGATTATATGTGGATTTAGCATTTTAATGCAATCATTTTGGTATTGTTTAAATCTAAAATTATTAATAATAAATGCTAACTTCATTAACTTTGGTCATATAACCAAGAATCTAGACTACGAAACTTTGGATTTTGATTTTGAAAGTGAGAATATGAGTCTTTTTAAAGTGAAAAAATAAATTTTGATTCAAAAGGTGTGATTTTTGAAAAATTTAGATTCAGCAAGTGTGGGTTTTGATTTCAAATCTCTGAATTTCTAATAATTTGGATTCCAAAAGTGTGAATAAGCATTTCTAGAGGCAAATTTCAATTTCAAAAGTGCATATATCATATTGAAAGTGTGAATTTCAAAGTTCAAAAGTGTAATTCAATTTTGAAAATGTACATTTCAATTCCAAAAGTGTCAATATTAAGTTGCTAAAATGTATATTTGGATTTCAACATTTTGATTTAATTTGTTTTAATGTATATATTATATCTAAGCCCATGATTAATGTATGAACATTTTATTTTTGTATATCAATGCATAATATGACTATGATAACCACCATTAAATATATCAATATTGAAGAGATGCAACCAAATAGTTTAAAACAACTAGTAATAATTATCATTACGTTGCAGAGTTGTATTTTTTCAAAGCAATTTAAGGCAACACATAATAAGGTTCTGTATAAAAAAGGTGACTATCAACTAGTGATTTTTAACAAGTTCCTCACTTAACTACAAATTCTATAACTCTTTGTGAAAAATTTATTCACAAAACCCACATTCCAAGACAAGAGAGAACACCTTCAATAGTTATTAGTTAAAAGCATTGAACCTAGTGTATAAAAATCAAATCAAGATATGCACTAAATCGAATATTTGAAAGATGCATCCTATATGGATTTGATATCATATTAGGAAATCCAAAAAATATGCAAGTACAACTTTATGAATAAAGAACAAATGCGTATGATGAACCTCAAGGCTACTTCTACTCTACATATTAAACATATGTATTCAAAACTAAGGAGACTTAAATGATCCATTGGACTATGAACCTTTCTAACTCCAAACCATATATACAAATACAAGGGAATTAAAAATATTATTTGTTTGTTTGTTCAATTATATTTACAAATAAAACAAAATTGAAATTATGAGCTACTTGGTTGTACAATGATATTTACAAATGAAATAAAGGAAAGACTAGACATTGTTGAGTTATCCATTTATAGTAATTTAAACATGATCAAAAAATCCAATATGATTAAGGTTCAAAAACAAAACTATGTTTCTTCTTCCATATCCTAATTACTTAAATATGGTCCTTCATATATTGAAAGTCATTGTTAGAAATCGAATTCAAATCCAACAAAAGTATTTATTTTCTATGATCATTTCTCTATTGTTGCTTTATTGCATCTCATAAGTTTGCATGCAATTTTTCATATTATTTAAAGCTACAATGATGTATCTAACAAGATACTATATTCTAATTGAACTTCTTATTCCATTATTGAATATAAAATTTCTTTGAATTTTCTAATGTTGGATTTATCTTCCACTTGAAATAATCAAAGAAACTATGCAAATTTATGCCTCTCGACCTATCTTTAGTGGTTGGAGCAACTTTGAGATATTGCATGACAATTAAACATAGTATAGTTTTAATAAACATAAGTTCAATAGTCGTGGCCTAGTATAAAAATGATTTACTAGTAAGAATACAAAAACTTAAAATGAAGCACTATGATTATCATCTAGCAATAGTGTAAATATTCAATTTATCCATGCTTCAATTTATTTCTTATAAGTAATGGAAATGGAAAAATTATTTTAGGGTGATCTCTCTAGAATGTCCTAAAGTGTTCATCATTTTTATTGATTGCTATTTTAGTACATCCATCCTTGACCAAAAATGATAATGCAGTCAGGTTCTCAACAATGAGAGAAAATGATAAGCCCTAAAAAAGAAGCGTGTTTTCGAGTAACCCTTGATATATACTTTTGACTTTCATTTCAATGTTATGATCCTTAATTACATCATTGTTTATGAGTGTCTAGTAATGATCCATTCAAGACAATTACAACTCCTAAGTTTTAACCAACTTGGTTATACTAGATAAATTAAGGAACTTCAAAATGATGGGAGTAAAGATACTAATGAGAGGTGAATATTTCTCCAGTGGCAGATCCTTACATGCATAATTTGATTTTTTTTGTTCACAATTCACTTAATATTGAAGGAGCCAATGTTGTCACATTCAAACAAAGAGGTTTCATTCCATAGTATAAGAAATTGAAAGTAAGGAGGCATTCATCACTTTTTTCATTGGCTTAAAGAGGTAAAGTTTCATATAATGGGGTGACTGGAAGCTAATAATCGTCTCTCATGGTGTGCTAGTGGCAATGTAAATATGGGAAAAAACAATTGTTGACTTGGAGGGATGATTCAAGGTACTTTCATAATGAATTTGAAGATGATGTATGATACGAACTGGATCAATATATGATTTGTCACCTATTTGGAGATTTTGGGCTTGAATAATTGGATGAATTGGCTTGTAGGGCCCATTTTATGGGCAAGTCTCATTTTGTAGATTTGGGGTCCAGAATCTTTTAGGTCCTATTTGAGGTTCTAAGCAATGTTTTTCAAGGTCAAAAGTTCACTCTATTTCCATGCTCCATGATGTGATTATACACTTTGATACCTTTCCAACGGTCCAAGAATTCCCTCAAATGGAATCCATGTGCAAAAGTTATGCTTCCCGCAAGTTGACCTCTCCAATTGAGCACCATCATATCGAGTGGATTCCACATTAGCTCTCATTTCTCAGACATGCAGAGCTAGTCACATGTGAACCTTCAAGAAAATTCTAGGAGGACCAAAACATTAACCTTAATCGAGGGTTGGGGCATGCAGAAACCCTAAAATTAACCCTAGACGACTATCAGGCCATGTTAAATACCAGGTTGTTGCAAGTAGAAGGAGTTACATTCTTTTGATGTATTGTATTGTTTCATAGCTGAGCAACAACATGGAGGGTGGATGTTAGAGAAGAATAGAGGAGATAGGAGATCTTGTAGTAGCCATTATGTCCACAAAGTCATAGATAACTCCATAGAGAGTACCATTTCCTTTGTATTTGCATTTTGATATGAAGAGCAAGACATAATCCTTGTTTGTGGTTGGATTTTTCCCCATAGTGGGTTTTCCCAAGGTATATCTTGTGTTATTGAGTGGAGTATGTACTTATTTTCTCTAGTTTCTCTTTCAGTTCCATTGTATTTAACATTTTATAGAATTAAATTAACAAAATGAACTAAGTTGTAAGACCTGTTGATCCAATAGAATATCCATGGCAGTTTATGGATCATATTGGTATTAGAGCAGATTTTCTTTTGGGTTTTGTGGGTAATCGCATGATCTAGTAGTTGGTGAAAAAATAGTCTTCAAACCCTAGCTATGGCAAAAGAGTCTGTTCAAGGAGTGGTGAACAATTATGAGCAATTATTTTCAACATTGGAAATACAAGTCACCACTATCTCACACAAGATGTCAATCCTCATGATAGATCTGGAGAGAAAGTTCAAACCTTTTTGGGATTTTGGAGGCTCTAACTTAGATTTTGGATTTGAGGGGAAATTGGAAGATACAAGATATCTAGAAAAGGATCTGACGAAAGAGCTCAAGAAAAAATAGTTGAGTTACAGTACCAATACTCCTTCCCATTCTATCTTCAAGATGGAATCAAAAGTTGACATCAAGTCGTATCAAGGTGAGAATGATGCTCTAACACTGAACAATTGGTTGCAATAGTTAGAAGTTTATTTTAGTATCCATCATGTAGCCACGGATCAAAGTGTCTCATTTACTGACTTAAGTTAGAGGGAGGGCCATGCATTAACCTGGTGAGAAATCCACCACAAAAGCACTTAGGCTGGAGCGTGATCCACTAGTAACTAAGTGGGATTACTTTAAAACCCTCATCAAGTCCTAGTTCTACCTTATTGGGTATGTAGAGGACTAGTGGATCTATTAGCACTACTTTAGGAAAAGGCATGCATAGAGTGTGCAAGAATACATCACAGAGTTCAAGAGGATGGATTTCATGTTGGGTATCTCACCCAAGAACCCAGATGCACTCCTCAAGTATCTGGGGTTTTTACATAGTCACATATAGAGCCATATGATTCTCTTCAAGCATAGGTCATTGATGAAGCATGTGTACTTGAGCATAATTCCTTGAAAACATAGGCCAGAAGAATGGACAACCAAAGAGTTCAAAAAAGGAAGAGAGACAAGATGCTACCAAGGAGGGGAAGAAGAAGTGGATGGGAAAGGAGAAGAAGAATACAACCATGGCACATTAGTGCAAGGATCCAAAAAACCATTGTAACCTATGTAACATCGATTTTCACACTGAAGAAAAGTGTTGGAAGATACATCCATAGCTGAGCCTCGAGAACCACAAGAAGGATACCAAGAAGAAGAAGCTTCTTACCACAAAGTCAATCAAGGAGTTAGAAAGAAACTTAGATGTGGATGAGAATACTATGTATACCACAGTGCAAAAGGAGGTGAATCTAAGTATCCTTCACCCGTAGGAAGAGAAAGAGATGATGACACTCTTCCACATCAAGATCTAGGTCAAGGATACCAATATTGATGCTCTATCTGATTCTAGTTCACAGGAAAAACTCATAATAGAGGATATAGTATGTAAGATTGGATTGGAAGTACATGATCATCCCAAGCCCTATCCATTAGGATGGGTAAATAATGACGTAGAACTCAGAGTCACAAAATAGTGCAAGATCAATTTTTCCATAACTGCAGAGTATGTTGATGAAGTGAAGGCAAACGTAGTACCCATGGATGTCTATGGTGTAGTGTTTGGAATCCCCTACATGTATATGAGGGATGCAATACTCATGAGGAGATCCAACCAATATCTCTTGACCAAGGATAGTAAATCCTTCATCATCAGCATGCACAAATTTAAATCGAAGATCTCTCTGGTAAGTGCCAACCAAGCGAAAAAGATGATCGATTCAATTCAAAGTTTGTATTGTTTTTCTTAAGACAAAATAAAAAAGAAGGTGAAACGAAAAAAGTGAAGGAATCCCTGGAGGGATGTACCAAAGAGCAGAAGAATAAATTGGATATCATTTTGTAGTCATACAGAGAAGTGTTCCAGGATCCTAAGAGGGAAGTGAAGCACAAGATACAACTATTGTCATATTCTCCATTGCCTTGCATCGAACTATACAAAAAATATGTCATAGAAGTAGATAAAGTGAATAAGCAGTTGCAGCAGCTATTGGAGCAGGGCGTCATCTGACCAAGTACCTCACCTTCTAGTTCACATGTCATCATAGTACCCAAGAAGGATGGGACTTGGAGGATGTGCATCGACTACAAATAATTGAACAAGATCGCACTCAAGAATTGGTACTCTCTACCCATGATCGATGATCTGTTGCACCGGTTTTGCATGCCAAGTAATTCACCAACTTAGATCTCAAATTGAGATACCACCAAGTGTGAGTGAAGGAAAAGGACACTTGGAATGTTGCATTCAAGACTGGGAAAGGGATATATGAATGATTGATATCGTTTTTTGGTTTATGCAATTTAACAACTACACTTATGTTTTTGATGAATTATATATTATGTCATTTCTTAGATTTGTTTGTTATAGTATATCTAGATGACATATTGTCTTATAGTACTACCTAGGAAGAGCATCTCTCACATCTCAAACAAGTGTTGGAGAGCTTGAAAAAACATCAAGTGGTATCAAAACTTAAGAAATGTGAATTTGTCTAGCAATCCTTGGTGTATTTGGGGTATGCAATTGGTGGAGGAGAACTTAAGATTGATCCCGCAAAGATGGAGTCCATCACTAAATGGCCCACTCCTACAAATGTCACTAAAGTTCAATTATTTTTCGGGGTAGCACAATAACTTCATAAGTTCATAGCTTCCTTTTTGGTTGTGGTTGCACCTATCGATGCCATAAAAACCAGTAGCAAGGAGTTCCAATGGGGAAAGAATCAACAAAAACTCTTTGAAGAGCTCAAGTGAAATATCAGTCAAGCCCTAGCTCTCGCATTGCCTAATTTGAAAAACCCTTTAGAATTGGATATATATGCAAGTGAGTATGCTATCGGAGCGATTTTGATGCAAGGAGGGAGGTCAGTATGCTATCATTCTGAAATGTTCCATGGTGGCATCATGCACTACCCTACATATGATAAGGATATTTATGCCTTGGTTCAAGCTGTTAAGAAGTGGAAGCACTATCTTATGGGAAAGGATACCATCATTCACACTAATCACTAACCAATGCAATATTTGTAGGCCTAAAGTAAGCTACATCATAGTAACCAGACAGTATAAGTGGATGGGATTCTTACAACAACTCCATCTAATCATCAATTATAATAAGGGAAGTACAAATAAGCTCAAATATATGCTCTTAAGGCCACCTAAAACCAATATCATAGCTTTGAGAACTCTTATGCAAATGGATCCTTTCACCCATGATGCATATAGGGAGGAATACACAAAAGATGTGGTCTTCAATGGTGTATTTCAATAGTTGCAAGGCTAATTCCATGCAAAAGAAGGTGACAACAAGGTTGACTATCATCTCCAGGATGGGTTACTCTACAAGTTGGATAAGGTTTGTGTCTGTAAAGGAGAAATATTTCAACTCATGAGAGAGGCTCACACTTTGAAATTTGTTGGGCACTTTGTTGTAGGGAAGATAGTTGCAAACTTATGAAGGTATGTTTATTGGCCTAAAATGAAAGAATATGTAGTGTGGTTTATTGGAGGATGCATACTTTGTTGTATGAGCAAGCACAGTAATAGGAAGCAATGTATATACCACCCTTTACATGTTCCTATTAGACCATGGGAGAGAATCTCTGTGGATTTTATGGGTGGCCTTCCAACCACTAGGAAGGGACATGACTATATATTTTTGGTAGTTGATAGATTTAGCAATATGTGCACTCTTATGCCTTGTAAAAATACCATCAAAGGACAAGAAGAAGCAAACATGTTCTTTGAATAGGTCTAGGTGCACTTTGGGATACCAAGGAGAATCATCTCAGACAGGGTACCAAATTTCTCAGTACATTTTGGACTACGCTTTGGGAAAAGATGGACACTAATTTGAAGAGATCTACAACATACCATCCACAAACAGAAGGATAGACATAAGTATTCAAGATGAATTTGGTATAACTTTTGAGAGGTATAATCAAAAGCATACGAAGACTTGAGATGAAAACGTGATATACATGCAAAACTCTTATATCAGAGCATCCCACACTTCCATTGGGAAGTCCCCTTTTGATACTTGTTTTGGATACTTTCCACCTTCACTTCTAGATGTTGTCTATGAATATAACTTGGGGTATTGAGGGAAGACACCATGAGTGAAGTAGTAAAAGCTGAAAAAATCATTGATAAGATTAGATAGATCCATTTACAAGTACAAGAGGCACTAAAGAAGTTACAAGAAAAATATAAGGCTAGGCATGGCCAACACGGGATTGACAAATCATTCAAAGTGGGAGATAGAGTATGGTTACACTTGAAGAAGGAAAGACTACATGGTCCTAGTAAGAAGATCAAGGATTTGAGGTATGCCCCTTTTTATATATTGAATAAGGTGGGATATAGATCCTATAAACTCAATCTACCCCCATACATGCGCACTTAATCTATATTGAATGTGGAAAATTTGAAAGTCTGTGAACCTTCCATGTTGGATCAAGAACTTGAGTAGGTCTTACCTATTGTAGAGGAATTAGCACCAGAGGCTTATGTCGAGTTAGCAAAAAACATAGTGTCGCAAAATAATTATAGAACTTCCATGCATGGACAATATGAACTCTGCCAGGTGGGGTTTTAAGAACAATTTCCAGGCAAGGTGAAATGGTACTCTAAGGAGAGGTAGAAGAAAAATTTCCTCACCTTATTTAGTAAAATATTTTTGGGACCAAAATCCTCCCAAAATGGGGAGTTCTAATCCGAAATGGATCATTATATGATTTTTCACCAATGTGGAGCTTTCGGGGTCGAAAGATTGGATGCATTGGCTTGTAGGGCCCAATTTATCGGAAGATCTCATTTTGTAGATTTGGGGTCAAGAACCTTCTGGAACCTGTTTGATGGTCTAAAAAAATAATTTGGGGTCAAAATTTCATCGATACGACCATACCCCATGACACAATTCTACACTCTAATACCTTTCCAACAATCCAAAAATCACCACAAATGGAGTTCATATGCAAAAATTATGCCTCATGTAAGTTGACCTATCTAGTTGACCACCATGGTACTAAGTGGATTCCAAGTTAGCGCTCATTTTTCACACATGTAGAGATAGAACCCTAACCCTAATAAGGATTTGGGGCATACAAAAACCCTAAAATTAAACCTAGATGGCTTTCAAGCTATGTTAAATTCTGAGTTGTTAGGAGAAGAAGGGGTTCCATTATTTTGATGTATTGTATTGTTCCATAGTTGATCATCAACACAAGAGTGTATTTTAAAGCATAACAAAGGAGATAGGAGATCCTGTAGTGCCCGTTCCAGTCATAGAATTGTAGCTAACTCCATAGAGAGTACCATTTCCTTTGTATCTACATTTTGATATGAAGATAAAGGCATATGCCTCATTTATGGTTGGGTTTTCCCCATAGGGGGTTTTCCTAGGGTGTATCTTGTGTTATTGTGTACTTATTTCCTCTATTTTCTCTTTTAGTTCCATTGTATTCAGTATTTTATGGAAATAAATTAACACAATGACCTAAGTTGTAAGATCTGGTGTGACAAACTGATCTAATCAAATATCCACACATGTTTATGGATCGATGTAAGAAGATGAAATGTGGAAAATCAAATTAGCTTCTAGAATATATAATTCATATTTATGGATTTTTTGTATGACCGTGTGATATTCAAGTTTTTCTCAAGTGGTATGTTATTTTTCTACAAAATATAATGCATATGTTCTCATTAGTGTAGGTGTTGAGTACCTAAATGATGGAAATGGCTAATTAAAAATTTGGAGTAGTTGTAGAGAATGAATTGTTCTTGCACACAACTATTTTTTCAAAAAAAATAATATTAGTTTTATAGTTTTATTAAGTTATGAAATTCATTATAGCCCTAAAAATATGAATCCATACATTAGTGTAGGGTTTGAGGGTCCTATTAGCATTAAAACCTGTTCTCCAAAATTTTTACTTTCCTAAACCGTAAATTAGTTTTATATCCTTTTTCCAAGTTGCATGACTTGTCAACTTTGCCTAAATTTTCTTGATCTTTTTATGTTATGCTATTAATGTTTTGCTTGCACTTTGTTTGTTTCATTTAGTTGATGGTAAATAAGATTTTAAAGGAGTGCACAATATTTTTTGAGAACAATTTGCATAGTTTGACTCTTTGTAGGGTTGCATAATCTAGAGATGTTGTTTGGATCACTAATTAATGAATATTGAAATTCTGTAGCAAAATTAGTAATTTTTCATTGAAGGCATACTACAGAATTTCATAAATTCTTTAGCACAAATCTTATTGCTATAATCAAAGGGCGCTACAAAATTTTGAATTGTCGGTGAGTGGGGACAGACAAATGTGACTTCATGTCAAGTCAAAAGAATTCATGAGTTGACTAAGCATCACATGCTCATGTAGATGAAATATGTGATATGGCAGGTTGTCCTATGATTTGTTATATTCTGCAGCAAAGTTCATTTGTTCATTAAACATCAAAACCAACATTTTGCAGCAAAAATCCTACCATGTTTGTACTATTCAAGAGAATCACAGAGGTCATACTAGGAACAACCTAGACTTATTAGAGGAGGAAGTATTATAAGTATAAACTTTGAGTATCAAAGCATGGAAGAATTTTATGAATTCATTCAAAGAATGTTGTCAATTTTGAGATCAACTATGATTCTGTAGTAGTTTTGTCATGTTCAAAAGTCCAAGAAGCCACTGGAAAAGCAATGCAAATCTGGGTGCAAGCAAATGATCGCTATAGAAAGTTACAAAAAATTCCGCAGCGTCATACATATGAAAGATATGCCAGTTCGTTGCAAAATTTATTGTAGGTGACTTTTTTACAGGTTACATTCTGGTGTGTTTTCTAACCAAACAAAACTGAATCTCAAAAAACTAAAACATGGGTTTTTTCAAGAACGGGCCCAATTAGGTGTCTCATGTGGTGGTTTCTTGAAATCGCAAACTTTTTGGGAGCTGCAAGCAGAGCTTTGAGGCATCTTTTTCATAAATTTGTATATTTCGTTTTGCTTAAAACCCCTAGTCAATCAGCCACCTCATTAGTTCGACCTGGAGATGAGATCATTATTTTGTGCTATAGGTTAGTATTAGATCCCTTAGATTAGGATCTCAATTTGAATTGATTTATTTCAATTATGAAATTTGTATTTAAGAAAGGATTATGAATCAAGAAGGGGTTCTTCTCCCTTTTGGGAAGAGAAGGGGGTTCAACTACGAGATCATAGACAATCAAAGTGTACTCTGTATTTTCAAACAAGCCATATAACCGTAATTTTCTCATTCTCATAGATCTATTGTTCAATGAATTAGGTCGTGCTCCTTTTCTCTCTATTAACTTCTTCTAATATTGAATTCAAGGACTGTTTATGTATGACATTGATAATTTTACAGTTTACAGATCTAATAGAAGTAAGTTTTACTATGATTTGCTTGAAACTCGTGTTTGTGTTTAGCAATTGTGTCGTAAGGTCATAACACTATTTTGATCTTGGATTTTCCTTCATGAATGTGTGGGTCAATCATCCTGATTACTTATATGTTCGTCTTTTACTTGATTCCTCTTTATTACTATTGATTCTATGTTTAATTTCACTGAATGCATGCCTGTGAATCGATTGAAAATTGCTTATTGAATTAATACAATATTTATACTTGATCTCAAACACTTAACCTTTATGATCTACCTGACCACTTTCCTTAAACCAAACTATAGAAAAAACTAAGGTGCCCTAGCTTTTGTAATGTCCTCATCTTAACCCTATTGCATTAAGATTTTAAATGATGTAAATATTGTTATTTAATCATGGCGAGGAGCTCAAGGCCAAGGCCCCGCCATTGATTTAGCATTTTTATGTATCGGCAATTAAAATCGGTGCATATGGTTCTTGTGGTAGATAGGCACAATGTAAATGGAGACATCATGTAAATATGAACTTTAATGAAATACCCACAACTAGCTATGCAATGCAACAAAGAGATGGGGCATGATTCTACAAGGAATGGGGAGGGAAATGATTCAAACCCATGAGCCAATGGTGTTAATCCATTTCATTGAGAAAACCCATAAATCCCAACTACCCATTTTGGGTTATGCACCCAATCATTTAATTCTTCCAAGAGTTGGTTGAGGTAGTTAATGCCTTGGGAAGGGATAGGCATGGCAGTCAATTTTCGAGTATGGGCAAGCCATCAATCTGGAAAATCGTATTTTTGCTTCTTGGGCAAGGAAACACCCACGAAATGGTGCCCAAAGCCATTATGAACCCATAGCGTTTGCCCTCTCACGTAGTCTGAGCTAGCTGGGCTTTCCCCATCATGTTTTTCACGATTTTTCCTGCATTTTCCATGCCTGGGAGCTCGTTTTTGCATTGTATAGCAGCTGGGGGAGGAGGGCCACAATTTGGAACTATGATGGAGGTTGTTTTTTCCCAAAATGCCCATAGGCGTTTTTCTGAAAACGGTTTTGCTCTCCAGGGTTAAATCCCGAATTGCCATTTTCGTTTTTGGGCTTTCCCACATTTTTATAAACTAGTAGAAGCCCCATTTTGGACATCCCAGTGAGGAAACGTTTTTCTTCATGCCCAGCAATTGTGGTTTTGTCGTTATGTGCATTCCCTGTTTTGGTTTGAACCTATGAGCAAGAGATTTGGAGTGGTAGTGGACAGAATTGGATTGATAAACCTAGTGGGGGGAAATAACCTCTCAAGAAGATCAAGAGGGCTGGCTACTCTTCTATGTACACCTGGGACACTCTAGAATTGGAAGGTATGGCCTGAGGGACTGTGAATTGGTGAAGGGAATACTTCCTTGAGTGGGGTGTGTAGGCATTGTGGGTGCCAAGCTGGATGGATCTTGTAGAGGAACCCATGGCTCTGTGCTTGAGCTCACTAGCTTAGCAATTCTTTCTTTCCATTTCCTAGCAGCCTGATAAACCCAATTATAGATTGGCTTGGCTCATTTTGGTGTATGTTTGGCTATGTGTGAGTCTGCTATTCCCTGGTTCCTTGTAGAAATCATGCCCAGCTCGGGGGTGGAAGTTGCATCAAGAGATTGATAAGCACAACTGGCCTATGGTTGGGTGGAACATTGCAGATGCATAGCTGGTTGCTCAGGGACTACTTGGTTTCACGATAAGTACTCTCATGTGCTAATTATGTATTGTTTCAATCGATGAATGACATGAATATCTTGAATGTATGATGGATGTGTAATAGAACTTAATTTTGCTGTGTTTTCAAATATTTATGCATTCTCATATGTCCATCTTCATTTACATGAATGCTTTTTTACTAAGTATGGGGCTAGATGTCCAGTATTATCATTAGTGTCCTCTCCATAGCCTTCGTAGGATGGGAGGGACATTACAGCTTTGTGCCATAGCAGTCTGGTGCAGACTTTAGGGATAACAAGTCCTAACATGATCAAAGAAATTTCTTTTTTCTTTCTAGATCGTAGATATTAGTATAATCTAGTGCAACATATATATTTATTTTAAATGGGAAAGGAAATAAATAAGTTATAGTAGGAACCAAAATATATTTGTATATTAAGTGTACGATATATGTCATGACAAAAATAAATCATAAATAGTAAACCATATTTTTTATTTATATATACATTTGGAATCTACATTGATGGATCTATATGTATGTGTAATTTAACCAGTGATGATTTGTGTAGCCTATTTAGAAATAATTTGGAAAACAAAAGAAAACTAAACCTAAATCCGAAGCAACCATGTCAACAAATACATGGGTGAGTGGATACTCTCCCATAAAAAAAATAATTTCAAATAATGTGCATGCGTCATAGAACAGCCGTGCACTTTAAAAATGTGCATGTGTTGTGAAACACATGTGCAATATATATATATATATATATATATATATATATATATATATATATATATATATATATATTGTTGCCATAACTTTCTACCTTGGCATTGGTCTTGAACAAATCTACATGGTTATTTTATGACAATTTTATGTTTCTAGATAGATAATTTCTTATTTTCAAGAGAATATCGAATGGATGTTTGGGCCATGATTGATACCTCAAACCACCACATAGTCCCTCTAACAGGGGTATTCAACCCCTAATGGTAATATGGGTGCTCCTAAGAGGTTTTTCACATGAGGGATGGATTTCAGGGACTTGACTTTTGTAAGAGGAATAAATCATGGGAATCAGGGTCCAAATGAATCTTTTAAGGCTCATGGGCCATGAACATGGTTTCAAACAACCACACAAGTCCTATAAAGTAGATATTAAACCTCCAAGCGGAATATGGTTTTTCCTATAATGGATTGGATAGTAGTGATGGGTATCGAAGCCTTTCCAATAGGCATGGGAGGACAATAAGGCCCTTATGCCCTATATGAAGCTTCTAGGTACCAAGGGCCATGAATGTACAACCACTAACCATAAAGCATGCCCTGTATATAACATATTTTCCCATAGAGTGGGAAATGGGTGCTAGTATGAGATGTTTTGCACTAAGGATGAGTTTGAGACAATGGTTGAGGGATAAATTGATGCAATTATTCCCTTAATTAAGACTTTTCGGCTAATAGGCCATGATTAAGGCCTCGAACCACAAAATAAAGCAAATAAAGTGGATCTTTGTTATACAAATGGGATATGGATGCGATTAGGAGGTTTTGTGCAGTAGAAATGGGTCTTGCGGCCTTGACCATAGTCAAGGAAGGAAAATAAGGGCCTTACACCATAAATCAATCTATAGGGTTCATTGGACATCGACGTGACCCCAAACCACAATGCCATATCTCTACAGGTGATCTTTGGCCTCCATGTGGAATATGGTACCATTATGAGCTCCTATGTGGTAGAGATGGGTTTTATGTCATTGACCATGGTCAAGGGAGGAAAATAAGTTCTTATGGATCTAGATGAAGCCTTTAGGTTCGTGACCTCTGCTCATAACACCTTTCTCCCTATTTGTAAGGTTGGTGGCCTCTATTCTCATGACAATCTTGTCCCTATTTATAAAATTATTTTGTTTGTTATTCATACGATGCAATAAACTCATAGAAGTTAGCTTTATATTTTATGAATTAAGTAGTTTTTTATTACAACGCATTTTATTTGTGTTGTAATAAATAGAGACATGTTACAGTCATTCTATAACATCTCGTGAACCAATTAGCGAGTATCCTACCCTATATTTAGAGTCATAGAGCTGACAAGGAGAATGCACCTACGAGCACTTGTGAGGAGATTTCTTCCATCTTCCACAACC
This sequence comes from Larix kaempferi, assembly GCA_027924585.1. Taxonomy (NCBI): domain Eukaryota; kingdom Viridiplantae; phylum Streptophyta; class Pinopsida; order Pinales; family Pinaceae; genus Larix; species Larix kaempferi. The sequence continues at coordinate 1,854,536 of BSBM01000697.1, read as the reverse complement.
TATCCATCTTCCACTTTCGCTTGATTTAATTATTCATTGTTTTTTTCCACCGAAACTTTTGTTGGTAAAGATGATTGTAGATATTTTTTGTCCATTGAAACATCTGTCGGTCGCTGGTCAATAGTAAGCAATTTAATCATGATTTGCTACGCGGGTGACTAGGAAAGGACAAAGAAGATTAGTTGCATCTGGGAGAAGATTCAATCTGACACACGCAGAGCTCTTCTATTTAACGTTCTGATCCGCTTAACGTGCTCTTCTATTCAATGGGTTGTGGTTGTAACTTGTGGGGTAAGCAATTTAATCATGACTTGACTACGAAAGGACAAAGAAGAGTCGTTGCTATGGGAGAAGCATCAATTGAAGGTCTGACATCAAAGACCTATTCAATGGGCTGCGTTTTTGGGGTGACAAAGAACACAGACATGTTGACATGTAAAAATAAATAATTCTTTTCATTTGAAAATGTAATTATATATCAAAATTTTATTATTTATTAAAAGTAACGTAATCAATTCCTTAATATAGTAAAATTTCATTATTTATTAAAAGTAATGTAATCAAATTTCTTAATATAGTAATAATATTTGCAGTATTCAGTTTTAAGATTGTAATAAACAATGTTTATACTAGATTGTTTGTTTTGAAAAAAATTATTCAATCGTATTTTGAGTGTAAGATCTCCATCAATCTCATAAAAATCTAAGTATTTTTTGCTCTTTCAAATAATGTCAATAGAAATAGATTTTTATTTTTATTTTTTTTAAACTTGCCAAAATCATTTTGAAATTGAAAAAAATTCCAATATCATAACAAACGAACATTTTGAAATTGAAAATAGCTTTCTGTCTAATAAGTTGCCCTTCTTCAAACTTCACTTGTTTGTGCTCACTGGTCATAAAGATAGGGCAATTAGTTGTGCTAAATGGTAAGGATAGGGTAATTTAGAAGTGAAGGAAAAACTCATGGAAATATGGAAAATAAACAAATTAATAATGAAAATAACTAATTAGATAAAATAAGGCATTATTTTAAATTTTAAATTTGTAAGAAAAGCAATTGAAAAGTAAAAGCAAAAGTATTGAAAAGATTTCAATCTAAAGAGGAGTTTGTTAATGATGGTTGCCAGAAGGAAAACATGGGTTAGACAATGATAGTTGAGTGTATTCATTTTTCTACCTCAACAATTGCAAGGAACCAGATTTTACAATTGCTCCTACAAGTTAAATTAAATTCGACTAAAACATGTAAGTTAAGTATTTTACTTCAAGTAGGAGATAATCTCCTTCAAGGATTTTACAGATAAATAAAAATTTAAGGCAAAGTTCCATTTCATTTGCACCTAAATTTTTTAGGTCAAGTTAAACCAAAAGAAAATCAAAATTAGGTCTCAGACTGAAATTTAAGCTAAAATTATTTTAATCACCATTGGAAAACATCCAAATTATTTTAAACGCCGAGAAGCTTCTTATAAGAGGTTCAATGTTAAATCTAGCATGTTTATTTTAAGCATAACATTCAAGAAAAGGGGAACTGTGGTTACCTTGGTGTCCAAACATAGTGAAAATCTCCAACGAAGAATAAATGTTGGACTACGAACTTGCAACAACATCCAATTTGATTCACAACAAAGTAGAAGAGAGTTTTAACTTTAATATTTAAATAGCTTTAATCCAGAAGAGAAAACTGCAAAAAATAATGTTAAGCAGCTCAAATTTTATAGCTAAGGAAATGTCAGTCCGTCTGATCAAATAAATCTACAATCTAAAAACAGAGTAGAGCATTTCAACTTGAAGGGACAGCTGACAGGAAGGTAATTTAGTTTATTTAAAACCTAATCCATCCGGACGTAGGAACTACAAAACGTAACATGTGCAATGGGATGGAGAAAATCGACATATCTCAACGAAAGCAAATAGAAAAAGGGTCAAATATTACCCTCTAAATTCTAGTGAGGAGTGGATTTTCCCTTTGAAACTCCATCCAACAGATGCAGTGAAGAGTTGAATGTACAAATGAAACCCTGTTGTTGAATGTGCATCCAACCACCACATTTCCACACTTGTAACATGTTATTCCAATCTTCGAAGAAATGTTGTAGTTTTTGTCTTCATCTTGCACATGTTGTCCAAGTTTCTACTCAGTCACTGAACTGCCGAATCACATGGACTCGCCACTAGCCAGGCCCTTCCTTAGATGCAACAATGTCACTGCTCACCAATGATCACAAAGAAATGCTTAAAGCCTAATGAGAGAACTTTCTCTAGTAAGGATCGAAAGCTGAAACCATAGAAATACTTACAATGCGGAACTTTCCCTGGTAAGGATTGAAAGTTACAATGCAATCTCACTAAAGATAAAACCCCAAAAAATTAGCATTAGTTTTTCCCAATGTCGATTGTGAGTTATCTTACGAGCTATGAGAAATGGGTTGGGTTTGTGGGGTAACAAAGAACACGGACATGTGCATTTGCTTTGTCTTCCTCAGCAATAATAGATATGACTATGACTGAACCAGCGTTCACCATTCAGTGTAATGGTTTTTTTAATGGGAGACAATTGTAAATCTTACCCTAATTTTACCTTACCAACTAAGAACGAAAGAGTATATGTAAATCTTTTAAAAGAAGGATAATATCTATTCGTTGAATACATTAGTTGGGAAATGATGCATTCCTTGGATAAGTATTCTATTATTATGAATTTGAAAAATTTCTACCATATTATTAAATTTTCTTTAAAATTTGAGAGTGGTTTTGAAAATGTTATTGGTGTGAGAATTTGGCTCGTGAAGAATTGAAGTTTTGTTTGATTTGATGCATTTTAAAATACTTGGTTTCTCTAGGACTTTTTAAAAGAAGAATTATGATAGCTGGAAGCATAGTCCATTTGTCCACATGTTGAGTTGAATACAGTTATGTTTTCTACCAATTACTTGATGGTTCAATTTCATGATACTTCTCTTTGCATGCACCATAAAATAAATAATAAAAAATGTGAATGTGTTACATTTAATGAGTGGCAATTATTTTCTATAATGGCATTATATGAAGCAATTTAGTTAATTTGGTATGAAAATTGATATATTATCGAATCACAAATTTAATCAAAATACATAAAATGAACAATCAAAGATGGTCTATAGAGTGTTTCTAGAACTTGTGGTTCGTAATTTCTTGTGAAATCAATTAAAAGAACTAAATCCGTGGGTGCCACTCACAAGTGAAAACTAAATATGTGGTCAGGTTTGACAATTAGTTCACTCGGTAGAGATACAATAAAGAAAACATTCAACTTCATACAAATTAAACAATATAAAAATTCATAGGGTAAATGTGAATAGATAGTGTCCTTGCTACTTGCATCTGTGTTTAGTTGCAATTCCATTTTTTTAAATATTCATGTCCATGCTACTTTGATTGTAGTTGTTCTTCGAAAGAAAAATTTGGTGGAAATTTTTCATACACTTTTTTGTGTTTTGAAAATGGTATTCAATGTGAATTTTCTTTTGGTGTCAGCATTGAAAATCCCTTAGAATTTTGACCCTGTGTAATCCTCCATTCATTCATTTATATAGTATCATTTGTTCAGAATATTTTATATAAAATACAACATATTTTCATTAGTCTAGCTATGATCTATGAACAACCATTGTGCACCACCGCTAACTCCTTGAGATTGTGTTGACTCAATTATAGCCACATATCTGCACTCAAGATTTTTGAATTTATCTTTGAGCCCCCTAAACTATGTACATTAATTCCATTGATTCCCACATCCTTGACATGAGATAAGAGAATATATTTAAATCCCAACCTCTCCACCATTTCCTCTAGGAAATTTTTTTGTCAATCCTTCTTCTGATAGACATTTGCTCAAGTATTTTTTGGTGCCTTTCCTCATGCAATGCATGCTTTCATTTAATGATTATATTATGCAAGTTTCATCATTTAACTACTTTGGTTTCTTGTGGTTGCTATTGATTCTTGTATATTTTTCTCTATGGTTTTCTATAGTAGACCAAGTTCTCTTTCTTGATCTTTGAATCTCTAGCGGTTGCACTCATTCCATGAAGTATGCACTAAGAATCCTAGAAAGATATATACCAAGCTTTGTTTAGCATCAGGCAAGTGAAGGGTTGAATTCACCATTGTTCCAATCACCCAAGTGTGAGCCCATGTGATTTCGTCTGCATCTCAAATTCACATTAATAAGCCGTATTGAACCTATATGCAAGTTGTTAGGCCACTTCTCGACAGTTTCACATTTTCATTTCGGCCCATATATCCTGGTTTCTTCCATCTCATTTTGGGGAGTATGTAAACAAATTTAAAATAGTAATTTGGTGAATACCACAATTTTGAAATAAATTTTTGTTTATTTATTAAAATTTATTGTTTTTTTTCATATAGTGAGTGTTTAATTTTTTAAGATTGAAAATATTTAGAAGGAAAATATTTTATTTTCATTTATTTTTTATTTATTTTATAAAGGGTTTACTTAATTCAAACTTGTCAATAAAAGTACAACCATTTATATAATATTTCATCGTTGAAGGGTTGGCTAAATATATGCCCTTCAAATGAAAATAATACCAACCCTTCAAATTTGATCACTGACCACTACAATTAAGAAGATAAAGGATGGGAACTAATGACACGTTCCATTGGCATTCCCATACAAGAATGGATTATGAGAAAGAGAGGCATATAGAAATGCAAAATAGAGTGTGTATGTGGCATGCCTATGGCATCAAGAAGGGAAGGCATATGAATTTTTATTTATTAAAGCATTTGCTTTATCTTCCTTTGTGATAATAGAGATGACTATGATTTGAACCAATGTTCACTATTAAGTTATGAAATTGGTAATGGTGTTTTTAATGGGAGATAATTGTATGGTAATTTTATATGGGTAGATTGACAAAATGTTTTAATGTTTTTTGTGAAACATGGCCATAAGGGGAAGTTAGTGAAGTTGAAATATCTTGTTATTCATTACTCGACAGTTTTGTAAATAGTGAAATGAGAGGAAATCTGCGGTAGATTTTTAAAATCAACCGCAGATTTCCTCTCATTTCACTATTTGAAATATCTTTTTAATTCGTAAAGTGTGGAAAATAATAATTAGAAAATAGTGCATTTAATGCTATACATGTTGGGAAATATGGTATATATCTTAACTTACACAACATTAATTGCATCTTGTAAGGTGCTTATTGTTTGCAAGTGTTTTGATTTAACATGATGTTAAAAAATCTGCATGTTTGACATATTATTGTATGACTCATTAAAGGCACACATACCTATTTTTTTTGTAAGTAAGTACCCACGAGGATTTGAATGTGTGACATTCCATTTACAACTTCTCATCTCAATTAATCATTACCAATTTCTCTACCTGGAAAGCATACCTCATTGATTCTTCCAAGTTATAAAGCCTAGTTATAGGTGGGTTGTATTCCCTATGTCAATGGTAAACCCTATTATTCAGGCACGTTAGTTGTAGTGAAATGGTGCATGTAATCATGTAATGTGATTCTCTCTCATAAGCAGAGAGATTGTGATATCAAGTTGTGGAATTAACCATTGGGTAGGTACAAGGTTGGTAAGTACCCATATCCTAGGTCGGTGTTGAATCATACAAGATGATTATTCGGTTAAAGGGGAAAGAGTATGTTAATATTAGTGTTTAGATGTTGGAACCAAGTTATGATTAAGGAGGACTTTATCATGTTGATGAATCATGTAGGTGAAAAATTTTACGAGCACACTGGTGGGAATAACAACTAGCAACCTGATCCATATCGCAGTTGGCATTGTTGTTGAATGCTAACATCCACTGCGACAAGTCATTGATGTCGACACAACTTCGACAAGTTTCGACTTCGATAACCTTCACAAATCTGACAAGTTCAACGACCTCAACAGTATCGCAACATCGACATATAGCCTTGACTTGCGACTTGCAACTGTTGAACTTCGACAGACTGTCTCTCTGTCTTCCAGTCGATTGTAAGGGTTGAACTTCCGGAACCATTCTAAATTCTCTTGTAACTGAACGTAACGGGAAGTCACCCAAGCGTATAAGTACAATCTATATAATAATGTAAAACTATTGTAATATTATCAAGTCATTATATTTACATCCAATAATAGAGAAACCAGTTTGCATTCCTGCATTTTGTCTATGTGTTTATATAAATTTTTGTCGTAGTGTATTCCTTCTTTGCTTCTCATTCTTATGCTTCTGCCATAACAGATCTGACTCATTCAGTCAAACTGTTTCCCCCTCTTGCTTCCTGGCCACGAGTGGATCATTGGTAGGAGAGTAGATTCAGAGAACTATTCATTCAGAGCTTCATCAGAGCGCATCAACTTTGTTCATGCTTAAGTTCTGCGTAGACACTTCCATCGAAGTTACCTGACTTATGCCAGTTCAAACACGCTCACAGACTCAACAATCCAAGAAGACACTACCTCCAAAAATGGAAAAAGAAATAGGTGAAATACATGCAATCGACGAGACACAACAACTCATAGAGAAAGCGCTGACTCGACAACGAACTGAGATGTTCACCGAGTTCAATGAAATTCTCACGTGATTTTCTTCGACATCAGGAGGATTTTCGATGAGAATTAACTACGACAAAATCATCCCCTTCAAAGTGCAAATGAATTTGGACATACCGAATCTAGAAGGAAAGATTAACGCACAATCTGTCGACATTTGGGTACAACAATTGGAATGTCGACAATTGGGTACAACAATTGGAATCCTTTTATTATGTGAATTAACTCTCGGAAGCCAACACGATTACCATTGCATCCTTAAAGATGTCAACAGCTGTGCACTACTGGTGGGAGAATATTTCGACAAAGATGGAGAAAAGTGGAGACCCCATCGACACATGGGATAAATTTTTCGAATACGTCCGAAAGGATTTTTACCCGCCCAAGTACCTTGAGCAGCAGTATAAGAAATGGCAGCAGCTAGGGAAATGGAAAGACTAGTCCGTACAGAGTTACACCGACGAGTTTTATCAACTCATGGCTAGACTTGGCATTCAAGAAGAAGAAAAATTGCTTGTTCGGAAGTACATCAATAGATTATCCCAGTACATTTAGCAGGAGATGGTGTTTCTGACTGTCACTACGCTCACAGATTCATTCCATTATTCCATCAAACTCGAAACCAAGCAGAAGGGAAAAGCGCACTTCACGACTAAACAAACATCAGGATGACTACCTGACAAGAAGGCACTAGCCGGCTTCGACAAGTCGAAACCTTCTCAGCCATCTCCACCAAATCTAGAGCACGAAGAAAATCCTTTTCACAAAAGGGAATGTAGCAAGCAACCCCCTACCGGTAAATGGTGCGACTACCATCACTCATATTGGCATGATACATCTAAATGCAAATCTCAGAAGACCTTTTTGGAAAAAGTGTCAACCTCCGACGCGTTCGACAAGACTGTGGTAGAATCTGACCCAGAAGAAACGACTCTTTTGACATCGACAACTCCAACATTCTCAACTATCATCGACGAGGAGGAACGAGAGCGCCTGTTCCATACATAGATATGGGTTCAAAACAATCCATTGCATCTGATTGTGGACAACGAAATCCAGAAGAACTTTGTTTCTGAAGAACTTGAGAAGAAACTAGGTCTTTTTACCACTCTGCATCCTTAGCCTTACAACATTGGTTGGATGAAGGAAGGGCAAGAGCTAAGGATCACTCGACAATGCAATCTCGCCTACTTCATAAATCCTTTTGAATATGAAGTACTTTGCGATGTGGCACCTCTCTCCGTAACTGACGCCCTATTTGGGAAGCCATACTTATGGGTTCGCCATGAAAGTTACCAGTCACGACCGCAGAAGGTGATTGTCAAAATTTGCAATCAATGGTACAACATACCAGAACGACGACCTACACAAATGGTTGCAACGATATTTTCTAAACATACAAAGAAGCTCATCAATCATGCTCTGAATTTTGCATTGATAATTTTATTATGATAAAGCCGTAACATTCTAGGAATACTGCAGCAACCAGTCACGTCATCGACCAGTGCAGCTCCCGATAGAAGCAACAGATTGACAATATTCTTGATGAGTATCAGAACCTATTCCAAGTTCCAGACGGAGTACCTCCACATTTATAGGTAAAACACTCTATTGAACTTGCTCATGGTTCTTCTTTTCCTAACGCATATGTTTACATAAGATCCATTCTCGAAAATGAAGATATTTGCAAACAAATCCAAGATTTGATCGACAAAGGTCATATCCGACCTAGCTCCTCCCCTTGTGGAAGTCCAGTCATCCTCGTTCCAAAGAAATATGGAACTTGGTGCATGTGCATCAACTACAGGGCACTCAAAAAAAATTTGGTAAATAATCACTACCCTCTGCCATGGATAGACAAGCTCATCAACTATCTGAAAGGTGCTAAATTCTTTACTACGATCGACCTCAAGTCGGGACATCACTAGATTCCAATCGAGCCCTCGGATGTATGGAAAACTGCTTTCAATACCAAGGAAGGATTTTTTGAATGGTTAGTCATGCCTTTCGGCTTAACCAATGCACCTGCGACCTTCATGCGATACATGGACAACATTATTCGACCTTTCATTGGCAAATGGGTCATTGTCTATCTCGATGATGTATTGATTTTCAGTCGATCATGGGAAGAACATGTCAGACAGCTTCAACAAGTCCTCGACACTCTCCAGCAACATAGACAAGTGCTCCTTTGTGATGAACAACATCAACTATTTGGGGTTTGTAATTGACTCTGCAGGCATTCATGTCGACCAGTACAAAGTACAAATGATCAAATATTGGATCATTCCTCAAAGCATTCAAGAACTAAGAAGTTTTCTTAGTTTGGCGAGTTTCTATCGACAATTCATACTCGACTTCAGTCACATATCTTGGCCCTTGAATCAGTTGACAAAAGGAAGTGGGAAAACTATCTTCAAATGGACATAGACAAAACAAGAAGCTTTCGACAAGCTCAAACACAAACTCTGCACTGCACCGGTACTTGTGTTACCTAATTTGCATCAGCCATTCGATATTGAGATGGATGCATCAGACTATGCCTTGGGTGCAGTGATCACTCAGTCTGGTCACCCAGTCGCTTTTCATTCTGAAAATTTTAATGACACTATTAGAATATATTCGACATATGAAAAATAACTATACGCCATTGTGCAAGCTCTTAAGCAATGGAGGCATTACATCCTTGGCAAGGAAATGGTCATCCTCACTGACCACAAGCCTCTATAGTTTGCTCCGACCCAGTCTAAATTGTAGACAACTCAACAACTCAAGTGGATTAATTACCTGCAACAATTCCAGTTGGTAATTAAGTATCAGAAAGGTAAATCTAATTCCGCTTTCGATTATCTAATTCAACCACACATTACTCTCCTTTTTACAATGATGAGTATACAAGGATATGACACCACTACTTGGCCTCAGTTGTATCAGGAAGACATCAAATTTTCACCAGTCTATCGACAACTAGAGACTGACAAGTCGTCGACCACTGGCTATTTCCTGAAAGGCACCTTGCTATACAAGCTTGGACAACTTTGAGTATCGACTGGTGAGCATCAACAACAACTCATTTGGGACATGCACTATAGCAAGACCGCATGACAATTTGGAGTAGAAAAGACCCTTGCTATTCTCCAGAAGTATTTCTTTTGGCCTACACTTAAAATTGACATCAACAAGTCCATTCGATCATGCGTGGTTTGTGCCATTACTAAACCACATAATCGACGAAAGGGATTGTACACACCTTTGTTAGTTCCTAGTCGACCATAGGAATCTATTTCTATGGACTACTTGACGGGATATCCTACTACGAAACATCATCATGACGCGATCTTACTAGTAGTCGACATATTTTCCAAGATTTCCATTCTCGTTCCATTGAAGAAGACGACAACATCGCGGCAAACTGCTCAACTCTTCTTTGAACATGTCTGGAAACACTTTGGTTTACAGACAACCATTATTTCCTATAGAGATGCGAGATTTGTCAGCATCTTTTGGAAGACTCTTTGGCAGCAGCTAGACACAAGACTCTCATTGTCGACAACTTTCCATCCTCAAACAGACGGACAGATAGAAGTTGTGAATCACTTGGTCATACAACTACTTCACATGTACAACCACAAGCATCGACGAACATGGGATGACATTCTTCCATACATACAACACAGTTACAATCATGCTTAGCACAGCTCTACAGGAAAGAGTCCATTTGAGATCTGTTATGGATTTCAGCCCTCAGCTCCTATCGACTTGATCATCTCTTTGACACAGCCGAATGACATTGACCAAAACCGATGTGAAGTGGACAAAGCATTGATGTTTCGATATCAAATATACGACATCCAGCGATAAGCACAAGAAATGTTGCATCGAGCAAACACAAAAGCTAAGGCTCGACATGACAAGCATCATATCCCTCATTCATTCCAAATTGGGGATAAGTTCTGGTTACATCTCAAGAAGGAACGCTTCACTGGCTCATACAAGAAGTTAAAACCTTTGCGATATGGTCCATACAGTATTCTTCATTAGATTGGAGAAAACGCTTTCTAGCTCAACATTCCTTCATGCCTTGTAATACATCTGGTATTCAACGTGGATCTACTTTGACCATACCATGCACCACTATTGGAACAGAATGACCTACAAACAACAGAACCCGACGACATCCATCCAGATGTTTAGGATCCTCTTCCTTGCGACACCATTGTGGGATGACGAGTACGTCGTACAAGGACAAACACAATTCCCTTGTTTTAGGTTACCAAATATGGATAGATCCCAGCACAAGGAAACTAGTACTCTACTATTGAATTGACCGACAAGTTTCCTCACCTTCTCGAGCAAACAATGGGTACCATTTTTTCTTAAGGAAGGAGGTCTGATCCATATCGTAGTTGGCATTGTTGTCGAATTCTAACATCCATTGCGACAAGTCATCGATGTCGACACAACTTCGACAAGTTTCGACTTCGACAAGAATTCGACAACCTTCACAAATCTGACAAGTTCAACGACCTCAACAGTATCGCGGTGTCCACATACATCCTCGACTTGCAACTTGCGATTGTCAAACTTCAACAGACTGTCTCTTCGTCTTCCAGTCGACTATAACGGTTCAACTTCCGAAACTGTTCTAACTTCTCTTGACTGAGCATAAGGGGAAGGAACTCAAGCGTCTCAGCAGATTCTATATAAGCATGTAAAATTATTGCAATATTATCAATTCATGATCTTTACATTACATCGAGTAATAGAGAAACTAGTTCCTGTCTTGATCGGGGATGTTCCTGTTGCCATTTCACCCTCTCATATAGAGCCCTGGGACGTTTCTTTGGCTTCAACGGATGATGAGGGGGAATTGTTAAAGTTTGAGTCGGTGAACCTAGGTGTGTCTACCACTTCTGGTTTAGAGACCTCGGGGGTGACTGAAGGTGAAGACCCTGGTGGGGAAAACACATTTTTGCCACTTTCTATTTATTCTAAGAATCCTAGTTCTAACCCCCTAGTGCAATCTGTTCATTCGGAGCGATTCCAGAATGTTACTATTCGGAAAGCCTGTAGAAAAGGGGGTGGTGGCCGGAAAAAGGTTGTTGACTCCTTACAGGGTCATATTACTGTCTTGGATCATATTGACAAGATGGATGAGGTTTTGGATGAATCTGAACATATGCGGGGTCTTAGAGATATATCCCCGGAGAGGTTGGTGACTTAATGTCTATTTGCTCCTTAAATATTCGGGGATTGGGGCCGGTTGTCTGAGTTAGGTCCCTTGCTGATCTATTGGCTACTGCTCATCCTAGTATTTTACTGTTACAGGAAACGATGTGTTTGGATTTGGTTGCTATTACTAAGTTTGTTGGACTACAGGGGGGTGGGAGGTCACTGCCTGTAGCTCAAATGGTATGTCTGGTGGTCTACTTGTGGCTTGGGACCTTAGGGCTTACTCTTTTAAGGTTTTTAAGTCTTGTTGGGGTATCTTGATGGAAGGGTTTCGAAGATCTGATGACTTTCCTCTCTCATTATTGAATTTCTATGATCCATATAAAAATCGGGAAATATTTTGGAATGGTTTACAAGCTACTGGTTTGCTGGAAAGAGATAATATCATTGTGGCCGGTGACCTAAATTTCACTAGGCTATCTCAGGAGATTTGGGGGCCTTCTCCTAAAATGGATGCATTGGCTGAATTCTTCTCTGACTATTTGATTAATAATAATTTGGTTGATGTGTGCACAGGTGCTTACCTCCCTACCTGGTCTAATGGCAGAGGGGGACATGATTCCATTCAGAAGCGATTGGATAAGTTTCTTATTAAAAGTACTCTGCTGGGGTCATGTGTTAGGTATCATTCATGGGTTGGAAGGTCAAAGATTTCCAATCACTGGCCCATATTTCTGCAACTAGAGGATTGTATTCAGTGTCAATGTTATCCCTTTAAATTTGACAGTTCTTGGAATGATAATGTTGAATTTGTTAGTTTTGTTTCTTATGTTTGGAAACATATAAATTTGGAGGAGGATTTAAATCCGGTGGATGGTTTGTGTTTTAAACTGAGGATGCTGAAAGGGGAAGTTTCGAAATGGATTCATGATAGGGAAAAAAGGGATAAGCAGAAAATGTCAATGATTGAGGCGCAGCTGCATGAATTATACTCTAACTCTTTGGAGGCACCGTTAGATGACACTAATTACATTCTTCTGAAAAAATTGGAGGAGGAGCGTGAATGTTTGTTTTTTATGGAGGAAAGGGAGTGGTGACTGAAAAGTCGCGCACTGTGGGTGAAAGCTGGGGATAAGAATACTTGATTCTTCCACTCATTTGCTTCAGCTAGGAGAAACTGTAATACCATTTGGAGAATGGTGGATGAAGAGGGTAATATGGTCATAGATGCAAAGGGCTTATAGGGACTGGCTAAGAATTATTTTAGCAAAAGATACTCTGATGATTATGGGTGTGATTTATTGTCACAATTGCAGGTTGCTAGATTATATCCTAGATACTTTGATGGTAGGGAAGTTGCTGATCTATGTAAGGAAGTTACTCTACAAGAGGTGGAAGAGATTTTGAAATCTTTTGCTAAGGAAAAGAGTCCAGGTCCAGATGGCTGGACGGTGGTGCTCTTTTTGAAATTTTTTGACATAATAGGTGAGGAAATATTACAGATGGTGGAGTATATCCAGTTACATGGATACATCTCGACGGCCTTAAATGCTACATTTATCATTCTTATTCCGAAGGTTAATGATCCGAATGAATTTGGGGAATTCCGACCTATTGCCTTATGTAACCTCATCTATAAGGTTGTTTCAAAGATTATTGCAAGCCGTCTGAAACTTGTTTTTTCTAAATTTATTTCTCAAGAGCAATTTGGCTTTCTTTAGGATCGCCAGATCCATGATGCTGTGGGTATAACTCAGGAACTTCTACATTCCATCAAGTGTAAGAAGATAAAGGCCATCATACTAAAAATGGATTTGGAAAAGGCTTATGATCGTGTAAGTTGGGATTTAATTAGACTAGTTATGATCCATATTGGGGTTTTGGCACTTGCTATTAGGTGGATAATGGCATGTGTTAACACAACGAATTTAGCTGTTCTGGTAAATGGTGCCCCTTCATCTTTTTTCAATTGCACAAGGGGGTTGCGTCAAGGATGTTCTTTGTCTCCATTGGCTGATCAAGGGTGTTGTTCAGGAAGGAAATATTAAAGGTCTGAAAATCTCACAAGAATTATCTGTGTCTCATGCTTTATTTGTTGATAATGTATTATTGGCAGGGAATGATTTGGTGGAGGAATGGAGAGTTTATCAGAGGCTTATTGATCTTTTTTGTTCTGCTTCTGGTATGAAAGTTAGTCTTAAAAAATCATGCCTCTATGAGAATTTGGTTACTGTGGAAAGACTGAGACTTTTGAAATTATTGATGCCATATAAAATTTCTGCGATTGGGGATGGTTTCACTTATCTTGGCTTTCAGTTGAAGCCGAATGGGTATTTGGTTAAGGACTGGCAGTGGCTCATAAAAAATTTTGAAGCCAGGATTACACATTGGACCTATCGTTTACTTTCTATAGGTGGGAGACTAACTTTGGTGAAGGCAGTTTTAACCGGGACTCCGGTGTATTGGATGTCTCTTCTTCCGATGCCTTGTTCTGTTATTAATACTCTGAGAAAAATGATGTTTAATTTTTTATGGTCTGGTGGGATGAAGAAGTCTTATCTATCTATGGTAGGATGGGATCGGATTTCATTACCGATTGATGCTGGAGGATGGGGGATTACAGATCTTTCTATTTTTAGTGTTGCTCTCAGGTTGAAGAACTTTTGGAGGGCCTTATTTGGAAACACACTCTGGTCGCAGGTAATACATCAAAATTATATTAAAATTAATATTTCTCATTGGCTGAGGAAGCCGAAGAAAGTAGTTCGTGGTGTCTCTCCCATCTAGAATGGGTTCATGAAAATTTATTGTTGGTTGGCTGATGGTCTGTGTTGGAAAGTAGGTAATGGTAGAGAGGTGGCGGTAGGTGTTGACCCAATTGTTGGACTGTATGATTATGGGTCTTTATCCCCATAACTGTTACATTTACTGAGGAACAAAGGTCTTTTTACTCTCAATACCATTGTTAAAAATGGTGACCCGGGATATTGGCTAGGAGCTTCTGACATTCAATTGCCGCATCAGGTTGCTATGGAATGGGAGCACTATATTAGAGCTCTTTCTGTTGCTAGTATCCGTTGTCTTGAGGGGGGAGATGAGATCCGATGGGCTGGGAATTTGGCTACTGGTGGAATTACTGTGCGTTCTTCATATGATTATATCATCAAGCGTAGGTGTATATTCCCTTCACACTGGTGGTATAAACTGATCTGTAAATGGTATCTTCCGTTGAAGTTGCATTTTTTTATGTGGTTTGTAATGATGAACAGACTTAAGACGTGGGACAATTTGGCTATTATGGAGTGGGTTGGGCCAAGTCTATTTGCACTCTGTAGATCGGAGTCTGATTCGGCCTCTCATCTTTTCATGGAATGTGGTTTTACGATCAGGTTTTGGGAGAAGTTCACAAATTATCTGGTTCTTTCACATAAATGGGACGGGAGTATAGTGGAGGCTCGTATACATGCTTGGATAAAAAATGGGAATAGTCATACTACATTGCCCATCTTTATTTGATGGGCTATTTGAAGGGCTAGGAATAATGCTATTTTTGAGACTGACTTCTCAAGTATAGATTCTGTTTATTGTGGAGCACTCAGTCTTTATATTAAATTTCAGAAGGAGGCTAACAAATCTGTTGCGAGGAATATTGGTCGATTTCATCCGACTTTTGATGATCCTTTGCTATTTTTTGATGGGGCAGCAACTTTGGGGAAATGTGGTGTTGGTGGAGTTATCTTCCTTAACTCTGATCATTTTTATACTATTCGTATGCATATTGGTTGTGGAACTAATATGAAAGCTGAGTTATTAGGACTCTGGTGTGTTGTCAGAGTTGCTTTGTGCTTTGGTTTGATTAAGGTTAAAAATTTTGGCGATTCTAGAGTCACTATCAAGTGGGCACGGGGTGAATATGATTTGCAAGTTCTGGATCTGGTCTATTGGTGTAATCGTATTCAACAGGATTTGAGCTCCTTCATGTCTGTCACACTGGAACATATTTATTGTGAGTTCAACTCCCATGCTGATAAGTTATCAAAGATGGCAATTGAGGGTGATGAAGGAATTTTATTCTGGGAAGATATTTGTGAAGATGAGGTTATGGATTCTGGTTCCTTATATTTTCTTCAGTAGATGATTCCAAGTCCTATGTATGATAGTTAATGATCTTTGCTTACCATCCCTTTTTGTTATTTTGTATTCTGTACTGTTAGAAAGTACCATTCTACATGGTCTTTCTGTGAGATTTTGTATAATCTTTCGATGAACATCTGTACTACTTGATTCTGATTAATAGAATAGTAGTAGTATGCTTTTTTTTGCGGGAAAAAAAGATTAATTCACATTTTGATAAAGCGTAGGCTTCTTCAGGTTGGGGATAATTGGCAAATTTTTTTTTTCCAGAAATGGTTTTCAAGAATCCCCTGTGTGTGTATAAACCTATGAATCATGTATCTCAAGAATATCCTCAATAGCATATTGGTAATGATGATCATGACTCTACCCTTTTTGTGAAACCAACATAAGTCTATAATAATTTAATGATTTAACAAAGAAGAATGTTAATGATTTGAGTGTTTCATAAGGTAAGGTAAGTTAAGTCAAAGTGGATCATTCCAGCTACCTAAGTTTGACCCACCACCATCGCCATGGAAACATGAGTAACTTGCATTAATCGTGACTAAATCATTCCAGCTACCTAAGTTTGACCCACCACCATTGCCATGGAAAAACATGAGTAACTTGCATTAATACCTAAGTTAAAATTCTATGCTAGTTTAAATTGTATTTGCCAATTCTATGCTAAATTAATCCCTACTAAATCATTACTAAGCTTTATGCACGCATCAAATTTATTATTAAAATCTTTTAAGGTCAAAACGCATTAAAATGGAGGTGCCATATCATGTTATAGTTTTGGTTTTGTTATTTGATGGTTTTGATCCTCTTTTTCAACACCTTCATCATGGTATTTGGTGAAGACGATCTATCCGCCTTACGGTCACATTGAATAGTCAAATTGTTTCCAGTCCGTGTGGTTTTTGGTCAAACAAGATCTAAACAATATGTTTCTTGTAAGTTTCTAAAAAATTAACATGTTAAAAGGAAGGACTCAAAACCATGACCTATTATTTAATAAAGTATCTTTCAACTAATTGAGATAAACAAAAGATAATTAAGTCGGTCTTGTAGAGCATCCCGGTCTGCTGGAAGTCCTTGGCGATGGTGCCTAGGAAGGTGCCGGAATGCATCCGGCATAGAATGTTTCATATCTTATGGCCAGGTAGCTTATCGCATACTAAATTCCATCTTTCTGCTTGGCACTATATAGCACTCTCGAAGCATTTTGGCTGTTGGGGGTTGAAGAACATTTTCTAGTTCAAGGAGGCCTTGGGAGCAAAGACTCTGTGGCGGGCGCTCTTTGGTGATAGCCTGTGGAGTAGTATCATCCATAAGAAATATTTAAAGTCTACTTTGCCTTTTATTTGGATTCGGGATACTCCTAAAATTTCCTCAAACTCGTCGGCGATCTGGAGAGGTATTTTCAAGAAGCTTCCTATATTGAAGGAATGACTGAGTTGGAAAATTGGATGGGGTATTTGGACTTATATTGGTATCGACCCGATTGTGAGTTTGCAAGAGGAATTCCGTCTTTCATCACATTTGGTTAGGGCTCTTCATTCCAGGAATATAGATGTCCTAGCACATGTTTATCTCTCTGGACCGACGGGATCGCTTGATACCAGTTGGTTGCAATCCGAGGATTTAGGTCTTACTGGTATTGAGTCCTGTGAATGGAAAGGGTACGTTCAAAATCTTTGTGTAACTGGTATTCGATTGACAGATGATCTAGATTGTCTTGTTTGGGACTGGGCAGATTCGAATGGAAAAATATCTGCAATGTCTGCTTATGACTTGTTGGTTTATTATCATGCGGTTAGGGAGCCTGCTTGGTGGTCATATCTGATCATGGGGGGTTCACTAGTGAGACAATATCGTATCATGTCCATTCATATTGGGGGTTTGAATACTCTTAAAAACCTCAAAAATATATTGCGTTGTATTAAGGGTTCAAGGGGGGTTTTTAATTTGACACAATAATATAAATATTGGGGATTATTTTATTTGAGTGTGCGGAGGAATAAACTCCAAATTGTGAGATGAATTCATACCTCCAAATAATGGGCTCAATTGATACCCACCTAAAACTTAAGGACCCTCCATTTTTATTTAATATTGCTTATGATCCTAAGTTTTGCATAATTCTAATAATAGTGTAACAATCATAATATTTATGGAAGTTTCTTTGGATTATTGGCCTTGAGAAATCCTCATTTAATAGCTTATTTAGGGTTGGTTTGAATTGATGTTATATTGTTTTTCATATTTAAGTTAAGATATGTAGCTAATCGGGAGTTCCATATTTGAACAATTGTATTGTATTTTTTGTAGGAATTCAACTCAAAGATCTAACTCTTCATTTTTTAGGTCGGGGTTTAGGTGGGTATTGAGATTCAATTAAACCTTGCTGCACCAAAAAAAAGAAAAGTGAGATCAATCTTTCTTGGCTCGCTAGAACCAAGAAAAGTTAGATCAATGTTTCTTGACTAATTATTTCTTTCAACCTTTTGTATTCTTCTTTAATATTTTCACATTTCGAGTTAAGAATAGTTGTTAGATTGAGTTATATTTGGCACATTTATAATTGTGATTTCAATTCTTATATGCAAGGAATCCATCTTAATATTGTATTGGAACCGACACGAACATAGGTGAAAATCTAAATCCTTATTTACATACCCTATGCATTATCGTCACCATGAAATGGTATCATATAAGTTTCACCATCTGTGTATCTTTATAACTATTTCATGCTTGAAGCCTAAAAAATGGAGATTTTTCCCTCTCTTGTCAAGATTTAAAAAAAAAACTATATATAACCTAAGAAAATGTAACTAAATTTTGTTAATTCCATTGATTGCAAGAATAAATGTAGAGGAAGTGGAGGCAATTCATTGGATCTTGTGAATGACCCAAATCCAAGCTTGCACATGATCATATGGTTTTTTTGAAAAATAACAGGAATTTTTCTATGTTCATTTGGATTCAAACATCAATGATGTTTTCTTTGATAAGAAGGTAGGGGAGTCCATCCACAAAAGGGTTTCATTTTTTCATTTTTATGGAGTTTAATTTATTAAGCTTATAGAAAACATGAGCTCTCTATGGATATACTTGTATTTACATGATATAAAATTGGTAGATTGACAAGCTGTGGTGTGAAACATCTGCAATTCTCATCTTTTCTAAGCACTGCACTAACTACTGGACTTTCAATCTTTCACATTCTTTGTTATGTTGATCTCTTGACTAGGTTTTCTTTTACGCATTTTTACTTCCATAGTACTATTTTGTTGGGTCTTCCACTATCCTATGCTACTATTTGATCAGTTGCCCCTGCAATCCTAGTGGGATCATTATTAGCATTATACTATTATTTTATTTAGCATACTGTTTTCTTCTACTAAGATGTGTTAGGGATATTGTTTGCTACAACTTGATAATATGATATAAAGGGGGTGTTAAAAACAGGTTGATAAAAATGGACACCTACAATATTTAGTGAAATTAGGGATATTCTTTAATATCATGCGAACGATCGTGCTATGTAACAAGTTCACTAAGTGAACCCCCTCGTGTCTCTGATCTGGAAATGGAAAATCCCTACGAAGATGATCTGTTTTTTATGGTTGTGTATGGAAAATAAAGTTATTGCGTGGGACAATCTTCTGAGATGTGGCTTGGTTGGTCCGGGTATTTGTTGTCTTTGCTCTCGTAAATCTAAATCTGTTTCTCATCTATTCGGATTGTGCTCCTTTTTTTCGAATGCTTGGAATATATGTCAAGAGTTATTACACTTCAAGTTTTGTTGGGGCCGAGGTAATTGTCAGGATTGTGTTCGGTATTGGTGGCTTATAAAGCCTCAATATCTAGAGCTGCCATTTTTCATTTTCTGGGAAGCTTGGAAACAAAGGAATTGCCTTGTGTTCGAGAATAAGAGACCAAATTGTTTTCAGGTGGCCTGTAGAGCGATTGCTCAGTACAGGGAACTCAATAAAAAGAAGGTAAAGATGAAACATAGAAATTTTATTCCTCCTCTTTTTGACACTTCAATCTCTATGGGATATTTTGATGTGGCTCAGAAAGAAGGTCTTTGTGGAGTAGGTATGGTGTTACATATCAAGATGGGGCATACCATTAAGCTTTGGTTGTGTGTTGGTTCTGGTACTAACACAAAGGCGGAATTGTTGGCCTTGTGGGGAATCTTGTGGATTTCCAAGCAATGGGGTATTCAAAGGCTTCAGGTAGCTAGGGATTCTTTGGTTTTTATCAATTGGATTGCAGGTAAATATTCTTCATATGAGTCATTGGATGGATAGAATCTTGGAATTAAAGAAGTCTTTTACTCAACTCTCCTTTTGTCATGTCTACCAAGAGTTTAACATGGAAGCTGATCACTTATCCAAGGTGGCGGTGGGACAAATGGATGGTTCACTGCAGTTTGAAGAGTTTGTGGATGGTGTTTCTATTGATGCTGGAATTCACCTTGTGTTCTAGTCGGTTTCTCCTTTTTTGTTCATTGCTTTAAGTTTGATCGATCTTAATTTTTGATTATGTATATTGTATTTTGTTCCCTTTCATGGGATTCCTATGCCTAGGTGACCCTTCATGGTAGTCTGTATGACTGTAACTGGATGTATTATGATTTCCTAGTATGGGATATTTTATGTTGTTTTCTGGTATGTGATCCAAATGACACTTGATAGAGGTTAAGTATATGATGTAACTTTGATTCCCCAAGAATAACAAGTTATGTTTTTTTCGACTCGAAAAAAAAGATAAAGTAAGGTTAAGAAGGAGAATTTGTGGTGGCAGTGGTGGTGGCAACAAAAAAAAATCATTTTTTCTTGCAAAACACTTTTACACTCTTGTTAGCAAGCAACTCATAATTATGAATGGGATATTTACAAGAACCTTCACCTTGTCAAATTGCATAGTATATAAATAAATGAAGGGATTAAGATTCTAGTTTCTCAATGTGAAAGGCTCTTATCTCAACATATTTGAATCCTTTAATCATTATTATTATATTAAGAAAATGTTATGTTATTATCCTTGGTTGTTCCCATGAAGATGGGAAGCACTTTTTGGCAAGCGGAGGGCGTGAGTATCATAAAAAATGAGCTCGATTGAGCTATTGACAAGCTCTCGACTGACCTTTAAAAAGCTTGATAGAGGGATTAACCAAACGATCGATCGAGATATTTTAAAACACTCCATCGAGAGATAATAAAACCCTTGATTGAGCTCGATATCTTGATCAAGGGTTTTATTAACCCTTGATCGAGCATTTGTGTCCGATAAATAAATTAAAACAAAAGGCCATTGGATATTTCCCACCTGTGGAATTTAGAAGCTCGATCAATCTTGAAAGCTCAGTCGAGCTCTTGCAACAGTTATAAAAATTAAACAACAACGAACCATGGCTTATTTCACCATGTCTGTTGCATAGAAGATAGATGACCAAAACTTATTTCACCACATCTGTTGCATAGAAGCTCGACCAAGGACTAGTAGAGAGGGGTTATGGATGTAATAGTAGAGTAATTGGTGTTTATAGACGCGACTCAAATCGTGGAAAATATGGAGAATGGTCGTTTGGTTCTTAATCCTTGCATGTTATTAAGAAGCAAGAACCAAAGGACCCTTATCCCCATTTTTCATGATTTCAGTCACATCTATAACACCAATTACTCTACGACCCATATCTACACATATAAAATCTAGAGGAAGTGGTAATCATGTTGCCTTTACCTGATTCCTCTTCAAGGTATTTACTAGTACCTAAACGTATCATTCTTCTTCTTAAACTTATGTTTACTTAATTTTTTTATCTTGTAGTTCTATGTTTGATTTTAATTTAATGTAAATTGTATCTTCTTGTTTATATACGTTAACTATTTGATTATAAATTATTTTTGCTTCATTTTAATGTTATATATATATATATATATATATATATATATATATATATATATATATATATAGATATATATATATATATATATATATATATATATATATATATATAGATATATATATATATATATATATATATAGAGAGAGAGAGAGAGAGTATTAAAATTTATTTAATCTAATAAAAAAAACACTTTGGATAATTTATCTAGTTTAGTTGGAAAAATATTGGACATATGCATTCACCTTGTTTTAGAATAGAATTGGAAAATATCAAATTTAATTGATATAAATATAACAAATTTATTAATTGGAAGAGCTAGATCCCATGAATGTTATAAATATAATAAATATAAACAAATTTATTAATTTACAAGGGAACTCAAATAGTTAACTTTAAGAAGAAGAATGGGCACCCCAAATCCCTTCTAATCAAAGTTTTTGAAAGCTCGATCGAGCATTAGCTCAATCGAGATTCTTGCTTAACCACACATAAAATCTTGATCAAGAAATTTAAAAAATGTGCTTAAAACCTCGATCAAGGGTTGTTAAAACCTCAATTGAGCTAAAGCTTGATCGAGGGATTTAAAAACAGGCGTTTAGGCCCCCTTTCTGCACATTTAATTTTATTGGTGTCCTTACTAGGCCTAAACCCTGTCTCGGGATGCATCTTAGGTGGCGGACTTCATATCGATGGATTTATTAATGAATCATCTATCCACTGGCATATAATTTATACGTTTTTGAGTTCACATGATAATTCCTTTTTATTTTCTTTTCAAATTTCACTTAAAAACCATGGCCACAATTTTGAATCAGTGCAAAGAGAAAACAACAATGTAAAAAGTACAAAACAAAAAAATTTCAAAAAATATATGAACCCATACCAACGTGTCATCTTCAAAAGTGTGTTTTTTGTTTTTTGATTTTTGTAATCAACAATTTTTTTTTACGTCCACACACATGTGTATAAAACAAATGTGCACCCCAATGCATTATATATATATATATATATATTAAAAAATTATGCATTTATTACTAAATTATTTTGTGTACACACAAGCCACTTGTTAACTTTTCCTGAAATTTACAAGAACAAACATATCATTAAATGCAATTTTGACATATCAAATAATAATATATATTTTTTAAATATAGGTGGAAAGACAACATAATTTCCTACAATTTGATTTTTTTATTGCATGTTCGAATTCACAAGGAATATGTCAGTTTTGAGAGCTTCGATTTAATAAATGAGTAAAAAATCAAATTTTCACTGTCGCTTTTAACCAAAAAGTGTTACCCATCTTCATGGATTCACCCCCTAAAAATAGTTTTTTTCTTGGACCATGGTTAGCGTCCTAAAACCGAATCCTAGCATGCCAAACCTTATAATGTTGTCCATTATACTTGTGGGCTAAGGATTCCATTTACAAGGCTTGTGTGGTGGTTTTGGACCCTATGCATGGCCCATGAACCATCAAATCATATTTTAGTCTCTAAGGAATTAGTTTTTATCCTTGGACAAAGGATAGTGCCTCAAGAACCATATGGGGTGAAAATTATAAAGAATCCCATAAGACCATGTTTAAGTCGTTGAGACCCATCCCTAGTGAAAAAACTCTCTTAATGATGTATGTATCCCACTTGGGAGATAAAATTCCCCTATAAAGGGTGTCTGTTATGGTTCAAGAGTTCCTTTTGTCTTATGAGTGAGATGAAATCTTCATTGATTTTATCTAGCTCTTCTTTCCCTACTTGACAATGGTCAAGAACCCAAGATCATTCTCTACTATAAAAAATTTCCTATAGGTGCCCATATCCCAATAATAAAGAAAAGATTATTTTTAGAGGGAATATGTGGTGCATTGAGGTCATGTTCATGGATTGAATGCTTAAAATATTTAAATAAGACTCATGCCCCTTTATTTTATCTCCTTACCATGGTGAAGATCCAAAGACCCAAACTTGGTGCACAAAATCTTCTAATGGCACCCATACCCCAATCAAAGGCCAAATATCCCAACTACAGGGCCTTTGTAGTGGTTTGAGGCTTCATTCATGGATCATGAGACTTAAAAGCTTCATTTAAGTCCTAAAGCCCTTTATTTTCTCCCATGACCATGGTCAAGGTCTCTAGACACATCCATTGTGTCTAAGACTTTCTAACAGCTCCCATATCTCATTCTGAATCTAAATATTATGATACATAAATGACTAATTTTTATGATATAACCTTTTTGGTCCTTCATCCACCATGGTCAAGGCCCCGAGACCCATGTTATGTACATAAAATATTTTAATGATGAACGTATACCACCAAGACGCTAATAATACAGGTTTATATGGCATATTTAGGCCTAATTTAGGGACCAATACCACAGAAGCTTCCTTTTGGGCCAAAGTTACAAAATCCAAATCGTGTCTGCAAAACGTTCTAATGGTATCCATATCCCACTCAAGGACAAAGGTACTTTGTAGAGTGGTTTTGAGTAGGTTTGAAATTCATGTACCATAAGGCCTATAAGATTAATTTTAGTGACGAAGGACCTTATTTTCCTCCCCCAATGATGGTCAGGGCACTAAGACCATTCCTTACTACACAAATAATCCTAGTAACACCCTTATTTGACTCTTATGCAAAATATTTGTTTCAAAGGGCCCATGTTGTAGTTCAAGGCCTTTTCTCATGGCCTATTAGCCCAAGAATCTTCGTTTAGGATCTAATTCCCTAGATTTCTCCCCCAATGATGGTTGAGGCCTTGTGAGCCATACCTAATGCAAAAAACATCATAACGATACCCATATCTCACTCGAAGAACAATTATTCCCTCTAGAGGACATGTTATGTGGTTTATGGAATTATTTATGGCTTGATCCTTAAAAGATTTACTAAGGACCCAAGAGCTTAATTGTCTGCCCTTGACCATGATCAATGTTTTAAGACATCCATCCGTAGTGCGCAATACTTTACAAATATGGTACCCATATTCTAGTTAGAGGCCAAAGATCACCTCTAAAGTTTATATGTTGTGGTCACAGGGGGTTCACTATTTTACCTCTAAAGATCACCTCTAAAGTTCCTATGTTATTCCCTATCTTGAAATATTTTTTCTCACTAAGATTTCATATTTTACCTTGCAAGGTTTCTAGAGGTTATAAGATTTTTTTTTTAAATTGGAAAGGTGGTCACATGGGATAAATAGAGGGTTATGGTGAGCGATTTGACATGTTTAGTGTTAAGTTTATCTTGTAAACCTTTCTTTGAATTCTTGAGATTTACAATTACATAAGGAAAGCCAAGGGGTGAGTTCCGCATCTCCCTTTTGGGTCTTTCCTCACATTCTGGGTATTTCCTCCCTATTTATCCACTCAAAGTTGTGGAACCTCAAAGGATGATCATCCTATTCTTTTGGTGCGGTGGGCATGTTTTTTTATGACAAAGTTTAGTGTATCACAATGATAATAGAATTGCAATAAGAGGTATTGTTGTGACTCTCTCGAGAAATCTATTTTCAAGGAAAAGTAATGCTTGGATGTAAAGTGAGATCTTTGTAGAATGATCCAACTATCTAGAAAACCAATAATAATCAATCTACAGGTTATACATCAACTAGTCCATGATTGCTCTTTGATGTGTGGCTCCTTGGAAATCACTGAAGTTGTATTCCGATGATGACACAATATACCTATTCCACTAAGGGTATTTACAAGAAAATGACACTCATTTTCAATGGACGAGTTAGCTTCTGGTGGTTAGAATAAGGCATTGCTATTTTTAGTTGTGGATTGTGTTGAAAGGAGATATGGAGTTGTTGAAGCATGGATTTTCCTTATACCTTATTCCTAAGTTTGTGATTCTTATCTCTATGTGTATGTGCCAAATTTTGATGTGGATATTTGCAGAAGGGTTGTTGTGTGTATATAAAGAGTTATATAATCAATGCATAAAGGGTTATGCCTTGGTAATTCGGTGGACATGAAGACATCAAATGATGCGGGATTGATGATGAGAGATTTTGCTTGCTTTTGTATGTTCTAGTTACTTGGGAACACTAGTTTATATCTATCAACATGGATTCATCTTAAACCTAGATACCTCTCACTGCTTGATATATCCAGGTTTAAGATGGATTTATATTGGTTTTAATTTTTTGTGAGGAATTTTATAATTATTTTTTATTTTTGGTAACTTATTAGATACATGATTTTTCTAATTATCACTTTTTATTTTTTGTAAATTATGATCTGACATGAAGTTTCTTAATTACATTTTATTTTTGGGAACATTATCTTAGATAATGTAACATGGCAACATCTCCCCCATATTGGTTTGTAGAGTGCCTTGCATATTCTAGGTGCAATAATGTCTTAATGATCGATGAGATTTGTTTTCAGAGTGTTGCATATGGACAAATTGATGAGAGTTGCTATCTAAGAACCATTTTATTTTGGGTTTTTGAAGTTTGTAGTAGTTGGTGTTGTGAAGGTATTGATTGGACAAGTAGCGTTGTGGCTAGGACATGTTAAGAAAATAGTTACAAAGGATTCATAGTCCTTTTTTCTTTGTCCATATGCATATGTACATTATTGCGAAATGGTTAGTTGTAGACCATGGGGAGTTGCAGAAAGTGGTTCGGAATCTTTTTAATGTTTACTCATGAACGAATCTTGTTCCCTTACAATTGTAGAAATTCATTTCATTTTCCTTGTATTTTATCTATGATGCACCTTAATCATTCATAAAAATATACCATAATGAAATTTAACATGCTTGGAGGAGTTGTGGATCAACCTTGCATGGTAAGATCCCTATTGTATTTTTCCATTAAGTGGATATTTTTTGTGGTTCCGTCATGAAATTGGTGTAGTACACAATTATATTTTTAGAACACCAAGACTTTATGGCGAGATGGATTCAGCGGGATGATGTAATTAGTTGTGACGGGTGTTGTAGACTAGCTTCATATTGTTTGAAGATTGCAAATATTGATAGATTTATTTTGGTTGGTATGACTATTAATATCATTGACAAGAATTTTAAAAATTAAAAATAAAATAAAATACAACCTACATTTAAATATACTTTAGATATCAAAACAATTTAGTTCATAGGCTAAATTTGGGATCCATTAATTGTAAATTGTTGCATTGGTGTGTCCTTATGCTTCTACTACCTTCCACCACATTCACACCACATAAACATCATGTTTTAAGAATACACACATCTTGGTTCAAGTCGCAGCAAGAAATTTAAGCCGCAGTCAGTGCAGTTCTCCTTCTTGCCTCAAACTCTCAAACAAATGGATAATAGTAGACGAGATTTCAACCCACGTTCACTGTGAAGATTTCTCTCCAGGTCGAATTCATACATTTAGCATGGAGTCAAATAATTTTCCTCAGAAATCATCTTCTGGCCATCGGCTTCTATGTCTCTAGGTATTTTTCGCAGTAAATATGGTTGAATTTCATGCATTCTAGGGATTTTTAGCATTAAAGATGGTTGAATTTGAGGCACTCTAGGGTTTCTAGGGTTATTGAATAGGAAGAGAGGCATATGAGAAAGAAAAAAGATTAGACATTGCTCCAGATATTTTTGGTTCAAATGGAAACATCAATCAGTATAGAAGGTGGTGCTGATGCAGGCACATCACCCTCCATGAAGTCTTCAAGCTGCTCCTCCTCCCGCTCCTCTTGCTGCTGCTGTTGCTACTGTTCCTCCTCCTCCTCTAACTATGCAGGTGCCTCCTCCATGATAGGCAGCTCAGTCTCCACCCTCCACTTGGACAATACATCAATATTGTCCAAGGAAATGACATCCACATCGAGTGTTTTCTCCACCTGCTTCATCCACAGTCGGAGATTGTAATGGACATAAAAAAATTTAATGAGTCTTGAGGCCTGAGGGAAACAGTATGATAGAGGATCTTAAATTACAATGAATTTAATTGCTTTGTTCAAGTTCTAACATGTTGCATTTCTTTGAGTGTATTTGATCAAATACACTCCAATTATGCTCACATCTTGAAAAGCTACAGGTTTGGCCGAGGACTCGGATGGCAATTTTTTCTTAAAATTTGGTTCCCTTGCACCATATGTTCTCCACCAAACACCTTCAACAAACAAGAAAGAAAGAGAATTGGATTAAATAATTCAAATTTCAACTTTCAAATAAAATTATAAAACACAATAAAATTTTAAAAATTTAAAGTTCTAAATTCTAATTTGTAATCACTTGGCGTCAAAATGGTCCTTTCACGGATAGCATTGGTAAGCCAAATAGTGCACTAGCCTCCCGATACATCTCCATCTCGCGAGTAATATTGTGGCGAGTCTCAGCATTTGGCACCATCTTATTAAGACATGAGATAAGCCCTTCCATCACCTCGCTATCAAAATCAAATTTACACTTGTAGGAAAAGGCGGGGTTGAGGAAAAGTGCAGCTGCATCAATGGGTCGATGGAGCATTCCAGTCCATCGACTATCAATCAAATTCCATAGTATCATGTGTCTATTGTATCCATGGGTACCCTTCTCCACATAATAAGACTGAATAGTCACTTTGGCCCTATCCTTGGCCTCATATAAATAGCCCATAATGGGGCTCTTATCACTGTCAACCAATCTCAGAACCTTTACCAAATGTTCATTGATTGAGCACACTTCTTCCATTTCTGCCCAAAAGGAGTCGGTGTACACCAATCTTGCGATAACTCTCCCATCCTCTCTCCTACTATATGTGCAATCACGCCACTCATCACAAACAAACATTTGTTTCAAATCAAATTGACATTGAAGCAAAGACTAAAGAGAAATGAAGTTGGTGGCAAAACATGTGATTCTAGGACGTATCAACTCCCTATTTCTCGTGCATCTCCTTAAGAGGCTAAGATCAAAAGCATGGTTATATATGAATTTGGAGACACTCCTAGCCTGATCAATGACCTCCTTGAGGAAGGGAATTTTCCCCACATCCTCCATCAAATCAATACAATGTCCAGCACATGGGGTGCAAAATAGTGAGGGGTGCCTCTAGTGCTTTGGGGTCTATTGGGGTCTATTGGGGTCAAAGCTGAAGCAATAGAATTCCCAATCAATATCCAAGGTATGATAGTTGTCCTCGCCTTTCACAAAATAAAAAAAGGGATGACTACATTCTAGAATCTGAATTGCAGAAAAGATAGAGTCCCATTACTTTTAGTTCCCAGGCAATGATAATAAAACTGTATGTTGTTGGTAAAGAATTCTCTTGTCCAATGCAACATACAACTACTATCAAAAGCAAAAGGCAATTTCCCTGAGTAAATAAGCTAGAACCAACCCCTCTTAGTTTGAATGAACTCTTCAAGATAGAACGAGCTATTGCTTATTCTGAAGCTCATAAAGACAAAATATTTGCTCATATTTCTGATAATACCATTCAACATTTCAGATTATACTTGAAGCCTATCAAGTTCATTATTAGATATAATCTTAAAGTTATTCTACGAATGTTGAAAAATGAGAAGCTACTCATAGATAATAGCTCTCGAATTTTGAAATGGGTTGTGTGGTTAGAAAAAAATTGATTTTGAGGTCCAGTATAAGCCTGGTTATTAAAAATATTGATGTTTCCTTTCAAAACAAATATTTTTCCCGAATAGTTACAATAAGTGTATTTTGATATAATGCCTTAGTCACCTTTTTGCTTTGCATAGAGGCTTCTATCTATGCTAATAGTCGTAGATTGTTATGGCTATCATAGGATTTAATGCTCAACCAACTGATTGCTCTTTTTGAAATTGGATTTATCTTCTTGTTTACAGCTTAGTGGTATTCATTTCCTGGCTTTTGCATTAAACTTTATAGCGATGGTTTCTGATATTGAAAGGCATCATACTTCACAAATTACAAGGTTTGACACTAAATGTATTCATTCTACATACCCATCCCAGATCCATTTTAGGGACAAATTTATTTATGGTATGTTTCCCAATTGATTGTTGTCTATACCTAGAGCTAATACAGCTCCAGGCCATTCCAAGAAGAGAATTTAATGATTCCCATGAAAATTCCTTAACAAAAATTAATTGTAAAATGAAATCAAGTGAGCTTGACAATATAATGTTGGGCACATTTTGAAAGCTTAATGTGTAGTCATCCAATATTACTTGTATGTTCAATCTTTAAAGGTGCTTTAAAGTTAGTATTTGATCATGTATGTGATTTATCTACTAGTTTGAGATGAAAGGGTGCTTGAGTGGTATATATCCATTTCCTTTTGTTTACCAATATATGTTTCCTATTGACTTGCGCAAATAATTTATTTTTCACCGCAACAGTTTTTGTCTCCTATAAAAGTTGGGCCTTCCATTCCACATTTATTTTTCCATTCCATGTACTTGTTTTCACTACAACTAAACGATGCACAAACTTGATCATATTTACTAATATTAAACTGTAGTGGTGCACTTAACAGAGTAACTTCTATTTTGAAACTCTTGCCTGTATGTACGATATATGTTTATGGTAGAACTCTTAAGCATATTATTGCTTAGAATATTTTAAAGAGCTTGATAGCCTCCTTTTTCAGATCGTTAAATAACTGCATAGCTTTTTGACATTTGGAAGAGCTGGATGATGATGACCTTGTAATCCTCACATTAGTGAATTTCTCTATAAAGGTGTTGAGATAGGATGTTGCGCTATATTATAAAAACTAAGTGGCATTATAACTTTTTCTGGAAATATTTATTTTTCAATTAATTTTTTTTTAACAAAACTGTTGCAAAATAGATAAAATGTCAATTCACAAGTACTTGCCAAGAATTTTTTTTATGGTGTATAGACCTTATTTTCCTCTCATGGCTCTAGTAAAGGCCATAAAATCCATCCTTCTACACAAAAACTCTTGATTGTGCCCATATCCCCAAAGACCCATTTTAAAGGGTGTACGTTATGGTTCATGGCCTTGACCATGGTCACTTAACTCAAGAATATTAACCAAATTATGGATCAAAATCCTACCCAGCTAATGATTTGGAGGTGTTGGTGGTGGATTTGATGCGCGCGAATGGTCGTATGGCATTTTTGGATAGTTTGACACCGACGATCTCAGGTAGAATGGAATAGAAATGGGCCTCGACCCAATTTTAATATACACAGTAGAGCGCGCGCTATTAACGCGCACACATTAAAAGCGTGTGTGCACTGCTAATGTGCATGCGCTTCTAAGGCCTACGTGGATGCTTAACTGGTGGTTCAGGTTTACCAAACCGCAACGTGCACACAGTCTTGAGGGCATGTGCGCACTTTGTTTTTTTAGAACTTGCGTGCTCTTATTGCAACACTTTTTGGTATGATCTCCGTGTAAGTAGCATTGGGTAACACATCAAATAAATTAACATAAATATCTTATTACTTTTATGATACAAAATTAACATAAATATCTTATGACTTTTATTACCTTATTTTAGATAAATAAAATATAATTTTTTTGTTTGCTCGAATTTCCCTGACTTACAGGAATGGCGTGTGGTCTGAGAAACCACTACCCAGGGGCATATAAGCTATCAAAATCATCGGGGATTGCACTCGACCTAGACGACACCAGCCTCAACTTGACTGGGTTTTTGGGAGTTGCCTCCAAACTAAGTCACCCCTAAGGGGAATTGAACTCAGGTCGCATTGCTGACGAGACCCACACCTTAACCGAGTGAGCTAGCGGGAATTGACGATAAATATACTATTTAATTAATATTGTAATATAATATTAATAATAACATTAACTATAATATTATAATATTATGTTATAGTTAAATGCTATTATTTTAAATTAAACATTATTATTTAAATGTTATTATTAAATAACCAAGTATTATATTTTAATAATATATCATTATTTATTTAATTAATTAAATAATAAATAATTATTAATTATTTAATTAATTAATATTATTATTAATTAAATAACAAATTTATTTTTTTTGTTTGATTGTTGTCGGTAGCAATGAACCATTGGTTCAGAACCACAACCTAGGGGCATCTAAGCCGTCAAAGTCAAAGTCACCCGTGGATAGGGTTGTTGAAATTTGACCTCCTACCTTGTAAGTTAATAAATTTTTATATGACATTTTAATTTTAACATTGTCTTTGATTTGGCTTATAAATTTTAATTTTACCAATCATAATCATAGTTGATTTTGTTTTTGAAATTTAACATTTATAATAACTATAAAACATTCAATCCTCATATCTTGTCTCATAATACAAAAATATAACTAAAAAAAAACATAATAAACATAATGATTAAACCTAGCACACACATAACAACAAAGAAGGTTTATCCGAAAAACTTTAAATAGGCTTCTTCAAAAGAAATACAATGGGCATTTATCATTGGCCACCAAATACCATGGGCCCTAAAAACCATGACGGAGTCAAGTTTACCTAACAAGGGGAGACAACGAGACCATGACAAAAATCAAAATTTCTATATTAGAAATAAAAATATAAAGAAAAAATATTATATCCATTTAATTACTAATAACTAATTATATATATGGGTTTGGGATATAGATATTAATGACGTGTAAGAATAAAAATGCACTTCAAAATAACACGTGAAATTAAAATTCACACTTCATTAATGACAATTAATTTTATGAAGTGGCTGGATTTTTGGGTGTCTCCTCACAATATTATTAACTAAATAACAATATAATTTATAATTAATTAATTAATAATATTATTAACTAAATAACAATGTTACTAATTAACTTATTTTATAATTATTTTGTTAATTAATTATTATAAAATAATAGTATTGTTTAATTAATAGTTCAACAATATTATTAAGCAAACAATTAAAATATGTATTTCATTAAAATCATTAAACAATAATATTAATTATTTAAATTTAATTAAATAATAAATAATTAAGAAATATTATTATTGACTAAAAAACAATAATAAAAATTGAATTATTTTATAATTATTTTGTGTAAATATTTTTTATAAAATGATAATATTGTTTAATTAACAATATTGTTTAATTATACAATATTATTAATTAAAAATTTAAAACATCTATTCCATTAAAATCATTAAACAATATTATCATTAAATAATATTATCATATCAATATTTTGGAGATAGGTGTATGGCATATAGTTACTCGAAACAACCATATTAATAATATTAATGCTTTAGAATAGTCTGTAAATTGGGCACATACTTTTTCTTACAATATTAAGTATACATTAAATTAATCACATTAATATTATTAATGTAGTTGGTGCTATTTACCATAATTTCTTACAATTTCTTACACTATTAAGTATACATTAAATTAATACTAACATACTTATTTACATTTAAAGTATGGACCTTTATTTAAATATAAATTGATTGGATGTTGAGTTGGATTGCACTTTTATCTCCCCCATAAAAATTTTGGGCCCATGGTATTTACTCCTAGTTAAAGATTTGGAGGGTAAAACTTCTTTGTCATTATGTGTGTGTTTGGTTTAATCGTTATGTTTATTATGTTTTTTTGTTTATTATATTTTTGTATTAATATGAGGCAGGATATGAAAATTTAATGTTTCATATAGTTATTATAAATTTTATTTCAAAAATAAAAATCACGGATCAAATTAAGATTTCTTATAACAATTTCTTGACATGGAGACCATCAACTCATTGGAAAAACCATTTGTTTCTTTCATTGACTCGTCCATGATCATTTAAAACTTGTAATATACTTTTCAAAATTTTCATCCAAAATTTTCAAAGATAATAAAAATGATAAAATGACATATTGAAAAATAAAATCATTATCATTTTCATCCATATTTTCCATAGTGATAAATTGCTACAATAAAATGACAACTCAATAAAATCAATACTTGACCTACTGCAACAGACAGGTCAATAAAATTGTTTAACAAATAATATAATAAAATAAATCATTATTAAAATGGTCTTCCCTCATTAACAACAAAAATATTGTTTTGTAACCAAAGAAAAAAATTATTATTATTGAAGTGGTTGTCCTTATCGTTTGAAAAAAATCATCTAAATTTCCCAAACATGATGACTAAAATCCCATAAAAAATTCATCTAAATTTCCCAAACATGATGACTAAAATCCCACAGATAATAATTTAATCATTTAACAGAGTAAAATGGATTAATTTAATGACTTAACAAATAATAAGAAAAGGAAAAATGGATTAACGAACAGCAAAATTCCATAGGTGAACAAAGAAAAACAATTTGTTTGTGTTGGATTGATATTTGTTTGTTGTCATTTGAATAATTTTTGTTATCTAATTGGCTATTGTCAATTCTTGCATAGGTATTTCTAGCTCCACTTATGCCAATGGATTGTTTTCTTATGTCATTTCAAAGAGACTTGACTCAAACTCATATGGTTGAAAATAAGCATTAGCTTTAATAAACATAAGTATTAGCTTTAGTTTTTTAGTTTTTTATGGTCAGTGAGAAACTTTAGTAGTGAAGTATACCTTGAACATTAGCATGCAATAGAAAATGTTAAGAGTATTGCATCAAAATTCACAAATTTATTACACATTTACTATTACTTGATTATATTTTTTCATTCATCTTATATCATGAGTTGTGAATTTTTTGTACACATATTAACTCATTATACATGAGGGAAATTGTTCATCTACATATTTAAAATTAGAGTTTGTTTGCAAAATTGATACTATGCTTCAATGTATCATTTTGTGAAGTGTCAATTTAGAGTGTTTTATGATTTGAATTAGAGTTTGTTTGCAAAATTGATACTATGCTTTAATGTATCATTTTGTGAAGTGTCAATTCAGAGTGTTTAATTATTTGTAGTTCTAAGTAATTTTGGGTGTACAAGATACTTTTCTATGTTTTTGAATGTATAAGATTGACTTCTTGGGAACTACATTAACTTTAGGTGGAGGACTCAACATTTGTTGTGGTTAAGAAAGGTGAAAAAGGTGAAAAACTAAATCATATCATATTTTTTATGGTGCAAGTTAAGTTTCCTTAAGAAGGCCCATTCTTATGCATGGACTTCCAAAAAGAGATGAAGGCAAGTTTCATATCTTGAAAGAAAACATGTATATTGTTATTCCTTTGTTTCAACCATGTTATGGTACAAAGGTATTTAAAGTGCATAAAGAATATTATATGTGGATTTAGCATTTTAATGCAATCATTTTGGTATTGCATAAAGAAGATTATATGTGGATTTAGCTTTTTAATGCAATCATTTTGGTATTGCATAAAGAAGATTATATGTGGATTTAGCATTTTAATGCAATCATTTTGGTATTGTTTAAATCTAAAATTATTAATAATAAATGTTAACTTCATTAACTTTGGTCATATAACCAAGAATCTAGACTACGAAACTTTGGATTTTGATTTTGAAAGTGAGAATATGAGTCTTTTTAAAGTGAAAAAATAAATTTTGATTCAAAAGGTGTGATTTTTGAAAAATTTAGATTCAGCAAGTGTGGGTTTTGATTTCAAATCTCTGAATTTCTAATAATTTGGATTCCAAAAGTGTGAATAAGCATTTCTAAAGGCAAATTTCAATTTCAAAAGTGCATATATCATATTGAAAGTGTGAATTTCAAAGTTCAAAACTGTAATTCAATTTTGAAAATGTACATTTCAATTCCAAAAGTGTCAATATTAAGTTGCTAAAATGTATATTTGGATTTCAACATTTTGATTTAATTTTTTTTAATGTATATATTATATCTAAGCCCATGATTAATGTATGAACATTTTATTTTTGTATATCAATGCATAATATGACTATGATAACCACCATTAAATATATCAATATTGAAGAGATGCAACCAAATAGTTTAAAACAACTAGTAATAATTATCATTACGTTGCAGAGTTGTATTTTTTCAAAGCAATTTAAGGCAACACATAATAAGGTTCTGTATAAAAAAGGTGACTATCAACTAGTGATTTTTAACAAGTTCCTCACTTAACTACAAATTCTATAACTCTTTGTGAAAAATTTATTCACAGAACCCACATTCCAAGACAAGAGAGAACACCTTCAATAGTTATTAGTTAAAAGCATTGAACCTAGTGTATAAAAATCAAATCAAGATATGCACTAAATCGAATATTTGAAAGATGCATCCTATATGGATTTGATATCATATTAGGAAATCCAAAAAATATGCAAGTACAACTTTATGAATAAAGAACAAATGCGTATGATGAACCTCAAGGCTACTTCTACTCTACATATTAAACATATGTATTCAAAACTAAGGAGACTTAAATGATCCATTGGACTATGAACCTTTCTAACTCCAAACCATATATACAAATACAAGGGAATTAAAAATATTATTTGTTTGTTTGTTCAATTATATTTACAAATAAAACAAAATTGAAAATATGAGCTACTTGGTTGTACAATGATATTTACAAATGAAATAAAGGAAAGACTAGACGTTGTTGAGTTATCCATTTATAGTAATTTAAACATGATCAAAATATCCAATATGATTAAGGTTCAAAAACAAAACTATGTTTCTTCTTCCATATCCTAATTAATTAAATATGGTCCTTCATATATTGAAAGTCATTGTTAGAAATCGAATTCAAATCCAACAAAAGTATTTATTTTCTATGATCATTTCTCTATTGTTGCTTTATTGCATCTCATAAGTTTGCATGCAATTTT
Source organism: Larix kaempferi (assembly GCA_027924585.1). Taxonomy (NCBI): domain Eukaryota; kingdom Viridiplantae; phylum Streptophyta; class Pinopsida; order Pinales; family Pinaceae; genus Larix; species Larix kaempferi. Next base: position 1,818,043 of record BSBM01000697.1, on the reverse strand, counting down.
TCATATTATTTAAAGCTACAATGATGTATCTAACAAGATACTATATTCTAATTAAACTTCTTATTCCATTATTGAATATAAAATTTCTTTGAATTTTCTAATGTTGGATTTATCTTCCACTTGAAATAATCAAAGAAACTATGCAAATTTATGCCTCTTGACCTATCTTTAGTGGTTGGAGCAACCTTGAGATATTGCATGACAATTAAACATAGTATAGTTTTAATAAACATAAGTTCAATAGTCGTGGCCTAGTATAAAAATGATTTACTAGTAAGAATACAAAAACTTAAAATGAAGCACTATGATTATCATCTAGCAATAGTGTAAATATTCAATTTATCCATGCTTCAATTTATTTCTTATAAGTAATGGAAATGGAAAAATTATTTTAGGGTGATCTCTCTAGAATGTCCTAAAGTGTTCATCATTTTTATTGATTGCTATTTTAGTACATCCATCCTTGACCAAAAATGATAATGCAGTCAGGTTCTCAACAATGAGAGAAAATGATAAGCCCTAAAAAAGAAGCGTGTTTTCGAGTAACCCTTGATATATACTTTTGACTTTCATTTCAATGTTATGATCCTTAATTACATCATTGTTTATGAGTGTCTAGTAATGATCCATTCAAGACAATTACAACTCCTAAGTTTTAACCAACTTGGTTATACTAGATAAATTAAGGAACTTCAAAATGATGGGAGTAAAGATACTAATGAGAGGTGAATATTTCTCCAGTGGCAGATCCTTACATGCATAATTTGATTTTTTTTGTTCACAATTCACTTAATATTGAAGGAGCCAATGTTGTCACATTCAAACAAAGAGGTTTCATTCCATAGTATAAGAAATTGAAAGTAAGGAGGCATTCATCACTTTTTTCATTGGCTTAAAGAGGTAAAGTTTCATATAATGGGGTGACTGGAAGCTAATAATCGTCTCTCATGGTGTGCTAGTGGCAATGTAAATATGGGAAAAAACAATTGTTGATTTGGAGGGATGATTCAAGGTACTTTCATAACGAATTTGAAGATGATGTATGATACGAACTGGATCAATATATGATTTGTCACCTATTTGGAGATTTTGGGCTTGAATAATTGGATGAATTGGCTTGTAGGGCCCATTTTATGGGCAAGTCTCATTTTGTAGATTTGGGGTCCAGAATCTTTTAGGTCCTATTTGAGGTTCTAAGCAATGCTTTTCAAGGTCAAAAGTTCACTCTATTTCCATGCTCCATGATGTCATTATACACTTTGATACCTTTCCAACGGTCCAAGAATTCCCTCAAATGGAATCCATGTGCAAAAGTTATGCTTCCCGCAAGTTGACCTCTCCAATTGAGCACCATCATATCGAGTGGAGTCCACATTAGCTCTCATTTCTCAGACATGCAGAGCTAGTCACATGTGAACCTTCAAGAAAATTCTAGGAGGACCAAAAAATTAACCTTAATCGAGGGTTGGGGCATGCATAAACCCTAAAATTAACCCTAGACGACTATCAGGCCATGTTAAATACCAGGTTGTTGCAAGTAGAAGGAGTTACATTCTTTTGATGTATTGTATTGTTTCATAGCTGAGCAACAACATGGAGGGTGGATGTTAGAGAAGAATAGAGGAGATAGGAGATCTTGTAGTAGCCATTATGTCCACAAAGTCATAGATAACTCCATAGAGAGTACCATTTCCTTTGTATTTGCATTTTGATATGAAGAGCAAGACATAATCCTTGTTTGTGGTTGGATTTTTCCCCATAGTGGGTTTTCCCAAGGTATATCTTGTGTTATTGAGTGGAGTATGTACTTATTTTCTCTAGTTTCTCTTTCAGTTCCATTGTATTTAACATTTTATAGAATTAAATTAACAAAATGAACTAAGTTGTAAGACCTGTTGATCCAATAGAATATCCATGGCAGTTTATGGATCATATTGGTATTAGAGCATATTTTCTTTTGGGTTTTGTGGGTAATCGCATGATCTAGTAGTTGGTGAAAAAATAGTCTTCAAACCCTAGCTATGGCAAAAGAGTCTGTTCAAGGAGTGGTGAACGATTATGAGCAATTATTTTCAACATTGGAAATACAAGTCACCACTATCTCACACAAGATGTCAATCCTCATGATAGATCTGGAGAGAAAGTTCAAACCTTTTTGGTATTTTGGAGGCTCTAACTTAGATTTTGGATTTGAGGGGAAATTGGAAGATACAAGATATCTAGAAAAGGATCAGACGAAAGAGCTCAAGAAAAAGTAGTTGAGTTACAGTACCAATACTCCTTCCCATTCTATCTTCAAGATGGAATCAAAAGTTGACATCAAGTCGTATCAAGGTGAGAATGATGCTATAACACTGAACAATTGGTTGCAATAGTTAGAAGTTTATTTTAGTATCCATCATGTAGCCACGGATCAAAATGTCTCATTTACTGACTTAAGTTAGAGGGAGGGCCATGCATTAACCTGGTGAGAAATCCACCACAAAAGCACTTAGGCTGGAGCGTGATCCACTAGGAACTAAGTGGGATTACTTTAAAACCCTCATCAAGTCCTAGTTCTACCTTATTGGGTATGTATAGGACTAGTGGATCTATTAGCACTACTTTAGGAAAAGGCATGCATAGAGTGTGCAAGAATACATCACAGAGTTCAAGAGGATGGATTTCATGTTGGGTATCTCACCCAAGAACCCAGATGCACTCCTCAAGTATCTGGGGTTTTTACATAGTCACATATAGAGCCATATGATTCTCTTCAAGCATAGGTCATTGATGAAGCATGTGTACTTGAGCATAATGCCTTGAAAACATAGGCCAGAAGAACGGACAACCAAAGAGTTCAAAAAAGGAAGAGAGACAAGATGCTACCAAGGAGGGGAAGAAGAAGTGGATGGGAAAGGAGAAGAAGAATACAACCATGGAACATTAGTGCAAGGATCCAAAAAACCATTGTAACCTTTGTAACATCGATTTTCACACTGAAGAAAAGTGTTGGAAGATACATCCATAGCTGAGCCTCGAGAACCACAAGAAGGATACCAAGAAGAAGAAGCTTCTTACCACAAAGTCAATCAAGGAGTTAGAAAGAAACTTAGATGTGGATGAGAATATTATGTATACCACAGTGCAAAAGGAGGTGAATCTAGGTATCCTTCACCCCTAGGAAGAGAAAGAGATGATGACACTCTTCCACATCAAGATCTAGGTCAAGGATACCAATATTGATGCTCTATCTGATTCTAGTTCATAGGAAAAACTCATAATAGAGGATATAGTATGTAAGATTGGATTGGAAGTACATGATCATCCCAAGCCCTATCCATTAGGATGGGTAAATAATGATGTAGAACTCAGAGTCACAAAATAGTGCAAGATCAATTTTTCCATAACTGCAGAGTATGTTGATGAAGTGAAGGTAAACGTAGTACCCATGGATGTCTATGGTGTAGTGTTTGGAATCCCCTACATGTATACGAGGGATGCAATACTCATGAGGAGATCCAACCAATATCTCTTGACCAAGGATAGTAAATCCTTCATCATCAGCATGCACAAATTTAAATCGAAGATCTCTCTGGTAAGTGCCAACCAAGCGAAAAAGATGATCGATTCAATTCAAAGTTTGTATTGTTTTTCTTAAGACAAAATAAAAAAGAAGGTGAAACAAAAAAAGTAAAGGAATCCCTGGAGGGATGTACCAAAGAGCAGAAGAATAAATTGGATATCATTTTGTAGTCATACAGAGAAGTGTTCCAGGATCCTAAGAGGGAAGTGAAGCACAAGATACAACTATTGTCATATTCTCCATTGCCTTGCATCGAACTGTACAAAAAAATGTCATAGAAGTAGATAAAGTGAATAAGCAGTTGCAGCAGCTATTGGAGCAGGGCGTGATCTGACCAAGTACCTCACCTTCTAGTTCACATGTCATCATAGTACCCAAGAAGGATGGGACTTGGAGGATGTGCATCGACTACAAATAATTGAACAAGATCGCACTCAAGAATTGGTACTCTCTACCCATGATCGATGATCTGTTGCACCGGTTTTGCATGCCAAGTAATTCACCAACTTAGATCTCAAATTGAGATACCACCAAGTGTGAGTGAAGGAAAAGGACACTTGGAATGTTGCATTCAAGATTGGGAAAGGGATATATGAATGATTGATATCGTTTTTTGGTTTATGCAATTTAACAACTACACTTATGTTTTTGATGAATTATATATTATGTCATTTCTTAGATTTGTTTGTTATAGTATATCTAGATGACATATTGTCTTATAGTACTACCTAGGAAGAGCATCTCTCACATCTCAAACAGGTGTTGGAGAGCTTGAAAAAACATCAAGTGGTATCAAAACTTAAGAAATGTGAATTTTTCTAGCAATCCTTGGTGTATTTGGGGTATGCAATTGGTGGAGGAGAACTTAAGATTGATCCCGCAAAGATGGAGCCCATCACTAAATGGCCCACTCCTACAAATGTCACGAAAGTTCAATTATTTTTGGGGGTAGCACAATAACTTCATAAGTTCATAGCTTCCTTTTTGGTTGTGGTTGCACCTATTGATGCCATAACAACCAGTAGCAAGGAGTTCCAGTGGGGAAAGAATCAACAAAAATTCTTTGAAGAGCTCAAGTGAAATATCAGTCAAGCCCTAACTCTCGCATTGCCTAATTTGAAAAACCCTTTAGAATTGGATATATATGCAAGTGAGTATGCTATCAGAGAGATTTTGATGCAAGGAGGGAGTTCAGTATGCTATCATTCTAAAATGTTCCATGGTGGCATCATGCACTACCCTACATATGATAAGGATATTTATGCCTTGGTTCAAGCTGTTAAGAAGTGGAAGCACTATCTTATGGGAAAGGATACCATCATTCACACTGATCACTAACCAATGCAATATTTGTAGGCCTAAAGTAAGCTACATCATACCAGACATTATAAGTGGATGGGATTCTTACAACAACTCCATCTAATCATCAATTATAATAAGGGAAGTACAAATAAGCTCAAATATATGCTCTTAAGGCCACCTACAACCAATATCATAGCTTTGAGAACTCTTATGCAAATGGATCCTTTCACCCATGATGCATATAGGGAGGAATACACAGAAGATGTGGTCTTCAATGGTGTATTTCAATAGTTGCAAGGCTAATTCCATGCAAAAGAAGGTGACAACAAGGTTGACTATCATCTCCAGGATGGGTTACTCTACAAGTTGGATAAGGTTTGTGTCTGTAAAGGAGAAATATTTCAACTCATGAGAGAGGCTCACACTTTGAAATTTGTTGGGCACTTTGTTGTAGGGAAGATAGTTGCAAACTTAATCTAGAGATGTTGTAGGGTTGCATAATCTAGAGATGTTGTTTGGATCACTAATTAATGAATATTGAAATTCTGTAGCAAAATTACTAATTTTTCATTGAAGGCATACTACAGAATTTCATAAATTCTTTAGCACAAATCTTATTGCTATAATCAAAGGGCACTACAAAATTTTGAATTGTCGGTGAATGGGGACAGACAAATGTGACTTCATGTCAAGTCAAGAGAATTCATGAGTTGACTAAGCATCACATGCTCATGTAGATGAAATATGTGATATGGCAGGTTGTCCTATGATTTGTTATATTCTGCAGCAAAGTTCATTTGTTCATTAAACATCAAAACCAACATTTTGCAGCAAAAATCCTACCATGTTTGTAGTATTCAAGAGAATCACAGAGGTCATACTAGGAACAACCTAGACTTATTAGAGGAGGAAGTATTATAAGTATAAACTTTGAGTATCAAAGCATGGAAGAATTTTATGAATTCATTCAAAGAATGTTGTCAATTTTGAGATCAACTATGATTCTGTAGTAGTTTTGTCATGTTCAAAAGTCCAAGAAGCCACTGGAAAAGCAATGCAAATCTGGGTGCAAGCAAATGATCGCTATAGAAAGTTACAAAAAACTCTGCAGCGTCATACATATGAAAGATATGCCAGTTCGTTGCAAAATTTATTGTAGGTGACTTTTTTACAGGTTACATTCTGGTGTGTTTTCTAACCAAACAAAACTGAATCTCAAAAAACTAAAACATGGGTTTTTTCAAGAACGGGCCCAATTAGGTGTCTCATGTGGTGGTTTCCTGAAATCACAAACTTTTTGGGAGCTGCATGCAGAGCTTTGAGGCATCTTTTTCATAAATTTTTATATTTCGTTTTGCTTAAAACCCCTAGTCAATCAGCCACCTCATCAGTTCGACCTGGAGATGAGATCATTATTTTGTGCTATAGGTTAGTATTAGATCCCTTAGATTAGGATCTCAATTTGAATTGATTTCTTTCAATTATGAAATTTGTATTTAAGCAAGGATTATGAATCAAGAAGGGGTTCTTCTCCCTTTTGGGAAGAGAAGGGGGTTCAACTACGAGATCATAGACAATCAAAGTGTACTCTGTATTTTCAAACAAGCCATATAACCGTAATTTTCTCATTCTCATAGATCTATTGTTCAATGAATTAGGTCGTGCTCCTTTTCTCTCTATTAACTTCTTCTAATATTGAATTCAAGGACTGTTTATGTATGACATTGATAGTTTTACAGTTTACAGATCTAATAGAAGTAAGATTTACTATGATTTGCTTGAAACTCATGTTTGTGTTTAGCAATTGTGTCGTAAGGTCATAACACTATTTTGATCTTGGATTTTCCTTCATGAATGTGTGGGTCAATCATCCTGATTACTTATATGTTCATCTTTTACTTGATTCCTCTTTATTACTATTGATTCTATGTTTAATTTCACTGAATGCATGCCTGTGAATCGATTGAAAATTGCTTATTGAATTAATACAATAGTTATACTTGATCTCAAACACTTAACCTTTATGATCTACCTGACCACTTTCCTTAAACCAAACTATAGAAAAAACTAAGGTGCCCTAGCTTTTGTAATGTCCTCATCTTAACCCTATTGCATTAAGATTTTAAATGATGTAAATATTGTTATTTAATCATGGCGAGGAGCTCAAGGCCAAGGCCCCGCCATTGATTTAGCATTTTTATGTATCGGCAATTAAAATCGGTGCATATGGTTCTTGTGGTAGATAGGCACAATGTAAATGGAGACATCATGTAAATATGAACTTTAATGAAATACCCACAACTAGCTATGCAATGCAACAAAGAGATGGGGCATGATTCTACAAGGAATGGGGAGGGAAATTATTCAAACCCATGAGCCAATGGTGTTAATCCATTTCATTGAGAAAACCCATAAATCCCAACTACCCATTTTGGGTTATGCACCCAACCATTTAATTCTTCCAAGAGTTGGTTGAGGTAGTTAATGCCTTGGGAAGGGAGAGGCATGGCAGTCAATTTTCGAGTATGGGCAAGCCATCAATCTAGAAAATCGTATTTTTGCTTCTTGGGCAAGGAAACACCCACGAAATGGTGCCCAAAGCCATTATGAACCCATAGCCTTTGCCCTCTCACGTAGTCTGAGCTAGCTGGGCTTTCCCCATCATGTTTTTCACCATTTTTCCTGCATTTTCCATGCCTGGGAGCTCGTTTTTGCATTGTACAGCAACTGGGGGAGGAGGGCCACAATTTGGAACTATGATGGAGGTCGTTTTTTCCCAAAATTCCCATAGGCGTTTTTCTGAAAACGGTTTTGCTCTCTAGGGTTAAATCCCGAATTGCCATTTTCGTTTTTGGGCTTTCCCACATTTTTATAAACTGGTAGAAGCCCCATTTTGGACATCCCACTGAGGAAACGTTTTTCTTCATGCCCAGCAATTGTGGTTTTGTCGTTATGTGCATTCCCTGTTTTGGTTTGAACCTATGAGCAAGAGATTTGGAGTGGTAGTGGACAGAATTGGATTGATAAACCTAGTGGGGGAAAATAACCTCTCAAGAAGATCAAGAGGGTTGGCTACTCTTCTATGTACACCTGGGACACTCTAGAATTGGAAGGTATGGCCTGAGGGACTGTGAATTGGTGAAGGGAATACTTCCTTGAGTGGGGTGTGTAGGCATTGTGGGTGCCAAACTGGATGGATCTTGTAGAGGAACCCATGGCTCTGTGCTTGAGCTCACTAGCTTAGCAATTCTTTCTTTCCATTTCATAGCAGCCTGATAAACCCAATTATAGATTGGCTTGGCTCATTTTGGTGTATGTTTGGCTATGTGTGAGTCTGCTATTCACTGGTTCCTTGTAGAAATCATGCCCAGCTCGGGGGTGGCAGTTGCATCAAGAGATTGATAAGCACAACTGGCCTATGGTTGGGTGGAACATTGCAGATGCATAGCTGGTTGCTCAGGGACTACTTGGTTTCACGATAAGTACTCTCATGTGCTAATTATGTATTGTTTCAATGGATGAATGACATGAATATCTTGAATGTATGATGGATGTGTAATAGAACTTAATTCTGTTGTGTTTTCAAATATTTATGCATTCTCATATGTCCATCTTCATTTACATGAATGCTTTTTTACTAAGTATGGGGCTAGATGTCCAGTATTATCATTAGTGTCCTCTCCATAGCCTTCGTAGGATGGGAGGGACATTACAGCTTTGTGCCATAGCAGTCTGGTGCAGACTTTAGGGATAACAAGTCCTAACATGATCAAAGAAATTTCTTTTTTCTTTCTAGATCGTAGATATTAGTATAATCTAGTGCAACATATATATTTATTTTAAATGGGAAAGGAAATAAATAAGTTATAGTAGGAACCAAAATATATTTGTATATTAAGTGTACGATATATGTCATGACAAAAATAAATCATAAATAGTAAACCATATTTTTTATTTATATATACATTTGGAATCTACATTGATGGATCTATATGTATGTGTAATTTAACCAGTGATGATTTGTGTAGCCTATTTAAAAATAATTTGAAAAACAAAAGAAAACTAAACCTAAATCCGAAGCAACCATGTCAACAAATACATGGGTGAGTGGATACTCTCCCATAAAAAAAAGAATTTCAAATAATGTGCATGCGTCATAGAACAGCCGTGCACTTTAAAAATGTGCATGTGTTGTGAAACACATGTGCAATATATATATATATATATATATATATATATATATGTATATTGTTGCCATAACTTTCTACCTTGGCATTGGTCTTGAACAGATCTACATGGTTATTTTATGACAATTTTATGTTTCTAGATAGATAATTTCTTATTTTCAAGAGAATATCGAATGGATGTTTGGGCCATGATTGATACCTCAAACCACCACATAGTCCCTCTAACAGGGGTATTCAACCCCTAATGGTAATATGGGTGCTCCTAAGAGGTTTTTCACATGAGGGATGGATTTCAGGGACTTGACTATTGTAAGAGGAATAAATCATGGGAATCAGGGTCCAAATGAATCTTTTAAGGCTCATGGGCCATGAACATGGTTTCAAACAACCACACAAGTCCTATAAAGTAGATATTAAACCTCCAAGCGGAATATGGTTTTTCCTATAATGGATTGGATAGTAGTGATGGGTATCGAAGCCTTTCCAATAGGCATGGGAGGACAATAAGGCCCTTATGCCCTATACGAAGCTTCTAGGTACCAAGGGCCATGAATGTACAACCACTAACCATAAAGCATGCCCTGTATATAACATATTTTCCCATAGAGTGGGAAATGGGTGCTAGTATGAGATGTTTTGCACTAAGGATGAGTCTGAGACAATGGTTGAGGGATAAATTGATGCAATTATTCCCTTAATTAAGACTTTTCGGCTAATAGGCCATGATTAAGGCCTCGAACCACAAAATAAAGCAAATAAAGTGGATCTTTGTTATACAAATGGGATATGGATGCGATTAGGAGGTTTTGTGCAGTAGAAATGGGTCTTGCGGCCTTGACCATAGTCAAGGAAGGAAAATAAGGGCCTTACACCATAAATCAATCTATAGGGTTCATTGGACATCGACGTGACCCCAAACCACAATGCCATATCTCTACAGGTGATCTTTGGCCTCCATGTGGAATATGGTACCATTATGAGCTCCTGTGTGGTAGAGATGGGTTTTATGTCATTGACCATGGTCAAGGGAGGAAAATAAGTTCTTATGGATCTAGATGAAGCCTTTAGGTTCGTGACCTCTGCTCATAACACCTTTCTCCCTATTTGTAAGGTTGGTGGCCTCTATTCTCATGGCAATCTTGTCCCTATTTATAAAATTATTTTGTTTGTTATTCATACGATGCAATAAACTCATAGAAGTTAGCTTTATATTTTATGAATTAAGTAGTTTTTTATTACAACGCATTTTATTTGTGTTGTAATAAATAGAGACATGTTATAGTCATTCTATAACATCTCGTGAACCAATTAGCGAGTATCCTACCCTATATTTAAAGTCATAGAGCTGACAAGGAGAATGCACCTACGAGCACTTGTGAGGAGATTTCTTCCATCTTCCACAACCTATCCATCTTCCACTTTCGCTTGATTTAATTATTCATTGTTTTTTTCCACCGAAACTTTTGTTGGTAAAGATGATTGTAGATATTTTTTGTCCATTGAAACATCTGTCGGTCGCTGGTCAATAGTAATCAATCAGATCGCTGGTCAATAGTAATCAATCAGAATTATTGGGAATATTGTTCATTGCTTTTTTTCCATCGAAACTTAACGTGCTGGGTAAGCAATTTAATCATGACTTGCTACGCGGGTGACTAGGAAAGGACAAAGAAGATTAGTTGCATCTGGGAGAAGATTCAATCTGACACACGCAGAGCTCTTCTATTTAACGTTCTGATCCGCTTAACGTGCTCTTCTATTCAATGGGTTGTGGTTGTAACATGTGGGGTAAGCAATTTAATCATGACTTGACTACGAAAGGACAAAGAAGAGTCGTTGCTATGGGAGAAGCATCAATTGAAGGTCTGACATCAAAGACCTATTCAATGGGCTGGGTTTGTGGGGTAACAAAGAACACAGACATGTGTAACCATGAACCGGTGCAGTAATAAGCAATTTAATCATGACTTGCTACCGCGGGTGACTACGCTACAAAAGAAGAGTCGTTGCTACTGGAAGAAGCATCAATTGCTGAGGGTTCAATCTGACATCAATGACCTATTCAATGGGTTGGGTTTGTGGGGTAACAAAGAACACGGGCATGTGCATTTGCTTTGTCTTCCTCAACGATAATAGATATGACTATGACTGAACCAGCGTTCACCATTCAGTGTAATGGTGTTTTTAATGGGAGACAATTGTAAATCTTACCCTAATTTTACCTTACCAACTAAGAACGAAAGAGTATATGTAGAGCTTTTAAAAGAAGGGTAATATCTATTCGTTGAATACATTAGTTGGGAAATGATGCATTCCTTGGATAAGTATTCTATTATTGGATAAGTATTCTATTATTATGAATTTGAATAATTTCTACCATATTATTAAATTTTCTTTAAAATTTGATAGTGGTTTTGAAAATGTTATTGGTGTGAGAATTTGGCTTGTGAAGAATTGAAGTTTTGTTTGATTTGATGCATTTTAAAATACTTGGTTTCTCTAGGACTTTTCAAAAGAAGAATTATGATAGTTTGAAGCATAGTCCATTTGTCCACATGTTGAGTTGAATAGAGTTATGTTTTCTTCCAATTACTTGATGGTTCAATTTCATGATACTTCTCTTTACATGCACTATATAATAAATAATAAAAAATGTGAATGTGTTACATTTAATGAGTGGCAATTATTTTCTATAATGGCATTATATGAAGTAATTTAGTTAATTTGGTATGAAAATTGATATATTATCGAATCACAAATTTAATCAAAATACATAAAATGAACAATCAAAGATGGTTTATAGAGTGTTTCTAGAACTTGTGGTTCGTAATTTCTTGTGAAATCAATTAAAAAAACTAAATCCGTGGGTGCCACTCACAAGTGAAAAACTAAATCCGTGGGTGCCACTCACAAGTGAAAACTAAATATGTGGTCGGGTTTGACAATTAGTTCACTTGGTAGAGATACAATAAAAAAAACATTCAACTTCATAAAAATTTAACATTATAAAAATTCATAGGGTAAACGTGAATATATTGTCCTTACTACTTGCGTCTGTGTTTAGTTGCAATTCCATTTTTTTAAATATTGATGTCCATGCTACTCTGATTGTAGTTGTTCTTAGAAACAAAATATTGGTAGAAATTTTTCATACACATTTTTTGTGTTTTGAAAATGGTATTAATTGTGAATTTTCTTTTGGCCTCAGCATTGAAAATTCCTTAGGATTTTGACCTTGTTAATCCTCCATTCATTCATTTATATAGTATCATTTGTTCACAATATTTTATATAAAATACAACATATTTTCATTACTCTAGCTATGATCTATGAACCATTGTGCACGAACGCTAACTCCTTGAGATTTTGTTGATTCAATTATAGTCACATATATGCAGTTAAGATTTTTTAATTTATCTTCGATCCCCGTGAACTATGTACATTAATTCCACTGATTCCCACATCCTTGTCATGAGATAGGAGAATATATTTAAAGCTCAACCTCTCCACCATTTACTCCAAGAAATTTTTTTTCTATGCTTCTTGTGATAGACATTTGCTCGAGTATTTTTTGGTGCCTTTCCTCATGCAATGCATGCTTTCATTTAATGATTCTATTATGCAAGTTTCATCATTTAACTACTTTGGTTTCTTGTGGTTGTTATTGATTCTTGTATATTTTTCTCTATGGTTTGCCATAGTAGACCAAGTTCTATTTCTTGATCTTTGAAACTCTAGTGGTTGCACTCATTCCATGTAGTATGCACTAAGAATCCTTGAAAGATATATACCAAGCTTTGTTCAGAATTAGGAAAGTAAAGGGTTTCTTTCGCCATTGTTCCAATCACCCAAGTGTGAGCCCATGTGATTTCGTCTGCATCTCAAGTTCACCTTAATAAGCTGTATTGAACATATATGCAAGTTGTTAGGCCACTTCTCGACAGTTTCACATTTTCATTTCGGCCCATATATCCTGGTTTCTTCCATCTCATTTTAGGGAGTATGTAAACAAATTTAAAATAATAATTTGGTGAATACCACAATTTTGAAATAAATTTTTGTTTATTTATTAAAATTTATTGTTTTTTTTCATATAGTGAGTGTTTAATTTTTTAAGATTGAAAATATTTAGAAGGAAAATATTTTATTTTCATTTATTTTTTTATTTATTTTATAAAGGGTTTACTTAATTCAAACTTGTCAATAAAAGTACAACCATTTATATAATATTTCATCGTTGAAGGGTTGGCTAAATATATGCCCTTCAAATGAAAATAATACCAACCCTTCAAATTTGATCACTGACCACTACAATTAAGAAGATAAAGGATGGGAGCTAATGACACGTTCCATTGGCATTCCCATACAAGAATGGATTATGAGAAAGAGAGGCATATAGAAATGCAAAATAGAGTGTATATGTGGCATGCCTATGGCATCAAGAAGGGAAGGCATATGAATTTTTATTTATTAAAGCATTTGCTTTATCTTCCTTTGTGATAATAGAGATGACTATGATTTGAACCAATGTTCACTATTAACTTATGAAATTGGTAATGGTGTTTTTAATGGGAGATAATTGTATGGTAATTTTATATGGGTAGATTGACAAAATGTTTTAATGTTTTTTGTGAAACATGGCCATAAGGGGATGTTAGTGAAGTTGAAATATCTTGTTATTCATTACTCCACAGTTTTGTAAATAGTGAAATGAGAGGAAATCTACGGTAGATTTTTAAAATCAACCGCAGATTTCCTCTCATTTCACTATTTGAAATATTTTTTAATTCGTAAAGTGTGGAAAATAATAATTAGAAAATAGTGCATTTAATGTTATACATGTTGGGAAATATGGTATATATCTTAACTTACACAACATTAATTGCATCTTGTAAGGTGCTTATTGTTTGCAAGTGTTTTGATTTAACATGATGTTAAAAAATCTGCATGTTTGACATATTATTGTATGACTTATTAAAGGCACACATACCTATTTTTTTTGTAAGTAAGTACCCATGGGGATTTGAATGTGTGACATTCCATTTACAACTTCTCATCTCAATTAATCATTACCAATTTCTCTACCTGGAAAGCATACCTCATTGATTCTTCCAAGTTATAAAGCCTAGTTATAGGTGGGTTGTATTCCCCATGTCAATGGTAAACCCTATTATTTAGGCACGTTAGTTGTAGTGAAATGGTGCATGTAATCATGTAATGTGATTCTCTCTCATAAGCAGAGAGATTGTGATATCAAGTTGTGGAATTAACCATTGGGTAGGTACAAGGGTGGTAAGTACCCATATCCTAGGTCGGTGTTGAATCATACAAGATGGTTATTCGGTTAAAGGGGAAAGAGTATGTTAATATTAGTGTTTAGATGTTGGAACCAAGTTATGATTAAGGAGGACTTTATCATGTTGATGAATAATGTAGGTGAAATTTTTTACGAGCACACTGGTGGGAATAACAACTAGCAACCTGATCCATATCGCAGTTGGCATTGTTGTTGAATGCTAACATCCACTGCGACAAGTCATTGATGTCGACACAACTTTGACAAGTTCCGACTTTGATAACCTTCGCAAATCCGACAAGTTCAACGAACTCAACAGTATCGCAACATCGACATATAGCCTCGACTTGCGACTTGCGATTGTTGAACTTTGACAGACTGTCTCTCTGTCTTCCAGTCGATTGTAAGGGTTGAACTTCCGGAACCATTCTAAATTCTCTTGTAACTGAACGTAACGGGAAGGCACCCAAGCGTATAAGTACAATCTATATAATAATGTAAAACTATTGTAATATTATCAAGTCATTATATTTACATCCAATAATAGAGAAACCAGTTTGCATTCCTGCATTTTGTCTATGTGTTTATATAAGTTTTTGTCGTAGTGTATTCCTTCTTTTCTTCTCATTCTTATGCTTCCGCCATAACAGATCTGACTCATTCAGTCAAACTGTTGCCCCCCTCTTGCTTCCTGGCCACGAGTGGATCATTGGTAGGAGAGCAGATTCAGAGAACTATTCATTCAGAGCTTCGTCAAGGCGCATCAACTTTGTTCATGCTTAAGTTCTGCGTAGACACTTCCATCGAAGTTACCTAACTTATGCCAGTTCAAACACGCTCACAGACTCAACAATCCAAGCAGACACTACCTCCAAAAATGGAAAAAGAAATAGGTGAAATACATGCAATCGACAAGACACAACAACTCATAGAGAAAGCGCTAACTCGACAACGAACTGAGATGTTCACCGAGTTCAATGAAATTCTCACGTGATTTTCTTCGACATCAGGAGGATTTTCGATGAGAATTAACTACGACAAAATCATCCCCTTCAAAGTGCAAATGAATTTGGACATACCGAATCTAGAAGGAAAGATTAACGCACAATCTGTCGACATTTGGGTACAACAATTGGAATGTCGACAATTGGGTACAACAATTGGAATCCTTTTATTATGTGAATCAACTCTCGGAAGCCAACAAGATTACCATTGCATCCTTAAAGATGTCAACATCTGTGCACTACTGGTGGGAGAATATTTCGACAAAGATGGAGAAAAGTGGAGACCCCATCGACACATGGGATAAATTTTTTGAATACGTTCGAAAGGATTTTTACCTGCCCAAGTACCTTGAGCAGCAGTATAAGAAATGGCAGCAGCTAGGGAAATGGAAAGACCAGTCCGTACAGAGTTACACCGACGAGTTTTATCGACTCATGGCTAGACTTGGCGTTCAAGAAGAAGAAAAATTGCTTGTTCTGAAGTACATCAACAGATTATCCCAGTACATTTAGCAGGAGATGGTGTTTCTGACTGTTACTACGCTCACAGATTCATTCCATTATTCCATCAAACTCGAAACCAAGCAGAAGGGAAAAGCACACTTCACGACTAAACAAACATCAGGATGACTACCTGACAAGAAGGCACTAGCCGACTTCGACAAGTCGAAACCTTCTCAGCCATCTCCGCCAAATCCAGAGCACGAAGAAAATCCTTTTCACAAAAGGGAATGTAGCAAGCAACCCCCTACCGGTAAATGGTGCGACTACCATCACTCATCTTGGCATGATACATCTAAATGCAAATCTCAGGAGACCTTTTTGGAAAAAGTGTCAACCTCCGATGCGTTCGACAAGACTGTGGTAGAATCTGACCCAGAAGAAACGACTCTTTTGACATCGACAACTCCAACATTCTCAACTATCATCAACGAGGAGGAACGAGAATGCCTGTTCCATACATAGATATGGGTTCAAAACAATCCATTGCATCTGATTGTGGACAACGAAATCCAGAAGAACTTTGTTTCTGAAGAACTTGAGAAGAAACTAGGTCTTTTTACCACTTTGCATCCTCAGCCTTACAACATTGGTTGGATGAAGGAAGGGCAAGAGCTAAGGATCACTCGAAAATGCAATCTCGCCTACTTCATAAATCCTTTTGAATATGAAGTACTTTGCGATGTGGCACCTCTCTCCGTAGCTGACGCCCTATTTGGGAAGCCATACCTATGGGTTCGCCATGAAAGTTACCAGTCACGACCGCAGAAGGTGATTGTCAAAATTTGCAATCAATGGTACAACATACCAGAACGACGACCTACACCAATGGTTGCAACGATATTTTCTAAACATACAAAGAAGCTCATCAATCATGCTCTGAATTTTGCATTGATAATTTTATTATGATAAAGCCGTAACATTCTAGGAATACTTCAGTAACGAGTCACGTCACTGACCAGTGCAGCTCCCGACAGAAGCAACAGATCGACAATATTCTTGATGAGTATCAGAACCTATTCCAAGTTCCAGATGGAGTACCTCCACATTTATAGGTAAAACACTCTATTGAACTTGCTCATGGTTATTCTTTTCCTAACTCATATGTTTACATAAGATCCATTCTCAAAAATGAAGAGATTTGCAAACAAATCCAAGATTTGATCGACAAAGGTCATATCCGACCTAGCTCCTCCCCTTGTGGAAGTCCAGTCATCCTCGTTCCAAAGAAATATGGAACTTGGTGCATGTGCATCAACTATAGGGCACTCAAAAAAAATTTGGTAAATAATCACTACCCTCTGCCATGGATAGACAAGCTCATCAACTATCTGAAAGGTGCTAAATTCTTTACTACGATTGACCTCAAGTCGGGACATCACTAGATTCCAATCGATCCCTCGGATGTATCGAAAACTGCTTTCAATACCAAGGAAGGATTGTTTGAATGGTTAGTCATGCCTTTCGGCTTAACCAATGCACCTGCGACCTTCATGCGATACATGGACAACATTATTCGACCTTTCATTGGCAAATGGGTCATTGTCTATCTCGATGATGTATTGATTTTCAGTCGATCATGGGAAGAACATGTCAGATAGCTTCAACAAGTCCTCGACACTCTCCAGCAACATAGACAAGTGCTCCTTTGCGATGAACAACATCAACTATTTGGGGTTTGTAATTGACTCTGCAGGCATTCATGTCGACCAGTACAAAGTACAAATGATCAAATATTGGATCATTCCTCAAAGCATTCAAGAACAAAGAAGTTTTCTTAGTTTGGCGAGTTTCTATCGACAATTCATACTCGACTTCAATCACATATCTTGGCCCTTGAATCAGTTGACAAAAGGAAGTGGGAAAACTATCTTCAAATGGACATAGACACAACAAGAAGCTTTCGACAAGCTCAAACACAAACTCTGCACTGCACCGGTACTTGTGTTACCTAATTTGCATCAGCCATTCGATATTGAGATGGATGCATCAGACTATGCCTTGGGCGCAGTGATCACTCAGTCTGGTCACCCAGTCGCTTTTCATTCTGAAAATTTTAATGACACTATTAGAATATATTCGACATATGAAAAATAACTATACGCCATTGTGCAAGCTCTTAAGCAATGGAGGCATTACATTCTTGGCAAGGAAATGGTCATCCTCACTGACCACAAGCCTCTACAGT